>JAGPOW010003316.1:1225309-1340686 GCA_030014935.1 Caiman crocodilus | reverse complement strand
CCATCCTCAGCTCCATGGTAGCTTTGGCCTGTCTAACTGCCTCCCTACAAGTGCGAGCAGAGGAGGTATACTCCTCTTTGGTAATCTCTCCCTGTTTCCACTTTTTTTGTGTTCCCCTTTTAGCCTGTAGGCTGCTCTGGATTTCTATGGTCAGCCAAGGAAGCCTCCTGGCCCCTTTCCCTCTTTTTCCTCGCATCGGGATCGTCTTCTCTGTGCCCTAAGGATCATTTCCATAAGGCACAGCCACCCTTCCTGGGCTCCCATCTCTTCAAAACTCCTACTCTACAGTGTGTCCTTGATTAATCACCTGAGTTCATTGAAGTCAGCTTTCCTAAAGTCTAGCACTTTCACCCTACCAGTTACCTTACCCACTCGACGTCTTATGATGAATTCTATTATTTGGTGTTACTGTCCCCCAGGTGACCCCCGATCTATAGGTCCCCTACCATGTTATCCCCCATTGCCAATACCAGGTCCAGTAAGGCATTCCCCCCTAGTGGGACTGTGTACCTCCTGTGTCAGACGGAGGTCCTGTACACAGGATAGGACCTGCATGAACGGTGGATTTTGCTGTCTGCATCTCCCAGCAGATGTCTGGGTAGTTTAGGTCCCCCATGACTACCTCCTCCTTAGCATTTATGTTCTCCGAGAGCTGCCTCAGGAGCCCCGAATCTAGATCTTCCCCTTGGTGTGGGGGTCTGTAGCAGACCCCTACCACCAAATCCCTTTCTCCTTGCCCCCATGTAACCTAACCCACAATCCTTCTACTTTCTCATCCTTCGATTCTGTCTTGATAAACATCAATGTATATTGCTCATTAACATAGAGCACAACCCCTCCCCCTTTCTTCCCCGCCCTGTCCTTTCTGTACAGTTTATAACCCTCAATACGTACTGCCCAGTCGTGGGAAGAATCCCACCAGGTTTCTGTCAGCCCTACTAAGTCATAGGTGTTTTCTGCAAGCAGGAGTGCTAGTTCATCCTGCTTGCTCCCCGTGCTCCTAGCATTAGTATATAGGCACTTGAGCCCTGTGACTGGTGCCTTATTTGCCCCCCAGCTCCGATTCCCAAAGGGCCCCTTATTGTTAATCTGCTTATTGCTTACCTGTGCTGTGGTGCTGGCCGCCCCATGGATTGCAGGTTCCCGATGTTCTCCTTCTTCAGGCTGGGCTGTCCTTGTGGGTGCCACATGGTTTGGTGGTCCACGGCTTCCCCCATGGACTAACATGGACTAACCTATATCATTCTCACTGAAGGGTAGCATGGTGTAGGAGTATGCATATAGGCAAATACTGTGCAGTAAATAACACATTGTAAATTTGCGTCCTAGCTTATCTCATAGTCACTTGTTTTTGTGTCCATACACTAATAATTCATTCCATCATCATGGTAGGTTGGCGTGCTCTAGAACAGGGGCGGGCAATTATTTCGCCTGAAGGGCCAGTTAACGAATTTGGTGAGCTCTTGAAGGCCACTCCCTGGCCTAACCCTTGACCTTTGATGCTGGAAGTCCCACCCCTTGCTCCAGAAGGACTTCTTTTGGGAGGTGGGGCTTGGTATATTGAAACTAGAAAAAAAAAACAAATCATATACTAAAAAAATAAAACATCTACTATAACTTATTTTAATTTTATTTTAAAAAGTACTTTTGTCCTCATTTATGTGTGTTTCTGCAGTACCTCTAGAGGCAATTGCATAATAGCTCAAAATACAGCCTGACTCTTAATATATTGTTTGTGGTAGGGTATGTGGGGTGTGAGAATGGTGGATGGTGGGTAGGTGTGGAGGGGTGTGGGTGCAGGTTATGTGGTTGGGTTGTGAGTGTGTGGGAGGGTGCGGGTGTGTGTTTGGCGATGGTGGGATTTGGAAGAGTGTCTCTGTGGGAACTATGGGAGGGCATGGGTGTGTTTTGGGATATGGTGGTGGGTGGGTTGTAGAGGCATGTGAGGATGATGGGAGTGGGAGGATATGAGAGTGTATGTGGGGGCTGTGTGGTTATGGTCGGGGGTAAGAGTATGTGTGGGGGGTGTGAGTATGGTGGCAGAAGGGCTATGTGGGAGGGTGGGTCCTCAGAGTCCCTGAAGTGTGCAAGTTCCTGAAGCTGCATGTGGTGTCAGTGAGCTAGGGCTAGCCCCAAACTGCCCCACAGCTCCCTATGTTCACACCCCAGTCCCTAGCCCCAGGTGGCAGAGGCATGCAGGGCCAGCTACACACAGCCCAATAGCTCTCGCATCCAAGTCTCCAGCCACACATGGTGACAAGGTGAGGGGGCAGCTCCACCCGCCCCCGTAGCATGTAGTTCCTGTGCTCCTACCCCAGCTGCAAGTGGCAACAGCATGCAGGGCCAGCTGCGCCTGACCCCGTAACACACAGCTCCCGCCCAAGTCCCTGGCTGCATGTATCAACAGCATGTGGGGCCAGCCGCACCCAGCCCAATGGTGCTCCTGCCCGAGTCCCTGGCTGCACATGGTGGCAGCGTGCAGGGTCAGCCTGGCCCCACACTACATAGCTCCCATGCTCCATCCGAGTCCCCGGGTGCACATGGTGACAGCATGTGGGGTCAGCCCCACCCGGCCCCATAGCATGCAGGTCTTGCACTGCTGCAGCGTGCGGGGCCAGCTCCGTAGCGCACGGATCCCCACATTCCCACCCCCTCCCCCCAGCAGGAGTTCCTGGCCTCGGCCCATTGTGGCCCAGACCTGCATTTCCAGGCTCACAGACAGGGTGGCTGAGAACAGCCATGGGGTGGCCCGGCTCAAGCTCTGCCAGGCAGAGGCTTCTTGTCTCTAGCAACCCCTGGCTCAGGGCTGGGGCAGGTTGGACCAGGCTGGGGTGGGTGGTGGGGCAGTTGTTTTAGCAACCAGAGCTGTACCTCCTTCATGGAGGTACCAGCTTGTAGAGGGGCAGCCCAGGGCCAAGGCTTACAGAGGAGCCCTGCAGGCCAGACAGACTTGCCTGGCAAGCCAGATCCAGCCCATGGGCCATATTTTGCCCACCCCTGCTCTAGAATGATCCAAACTTATTGTAAAGTGCTTGACACTAGATCCTCCTCTCAGAGGTGCTTGGAAATGCAAGCACTTTAGAAGTAACTAGCTTGAATGCCCGAGTCTCTCATGGAAGTCATTAAGAGTCATTTGATTCCAGAGGAGGTTGCTGTTTTTATCTTGCATTTACAAGTTGGAGCAATTTAGCAGATCACACTGCTTTGGACAGAGAGACTGTTAAAAGGAGAGAGAAAAAAAGAAAAGAAAGAAAGAAATATGACCTCCACTTTACTAATGACTTCCATGAGAGATTCTGGTGTCCAGACTGACCAACCCTTAAATCAGACTCAAAAGGGTATTGTGCAGCCATTCTTTGAAAGTACAGCTTTGTTCAGAGATAGCACATATTAATGAAGTAAGAACTAAAATCCGTATGCATTAGTGTAACCAGGCCAAAGCAGTCAGGGTGGAGGCTGAGTGAAAAAGGAGTGTCTCTGAAATATTCAAGATTTTATACTGTTTTTAGGTGGCTTCTGTTTATAGTATCCTCTGATATTACACATCTAGACTGGAGAAGCTCTGATAACACTTGTTGGCAGACCAGTTGAAAAACTTCAGAGCTGCTGATTAAGGAGGGAAGGGAAAAGAAAAGGAAGACATCATTTTTGTAGTACAGCTCTTTAATCTAGCACTACACATTTTTTTCCAGAACAAGTGTTCAGTTTAATATACACAGGCAGTCATAGAGATGACTCTTAACTACCTTTCTTACAGAATGGACAGCATTTTTCTGACTGAGGTGATAACTTGAGTTTCACAGAAAAGAAAAACTTAGCGATTCTTTGACAATGGGTGCTTTAGTTTGCTTTAATTCCCTTTTTTTCTTAAAACCTCACCCCAGTAAATGTAAGGCTGTAGTGTAACACGAAGTCATGAGACAATGGTGTGGGAGTGAGGAAGCAAAAATGTTTATATAAAATTGCTACGGCCTTAAAAATATTGAGCGAAAAAGAGGAAGTATTGAGAAGCTCCCCCACTAACATTTCAGACAGAGAATGGAAAGAATAACATTTTTATTACGAGTACCTTAGGCTGAAGCCTTAAGAAAGCATACATGACTTTTCCCTCATCTGTAAAATAACATCTATGAGCACCATGGCACCATAATTTTAGTTTCTGAAACAAGTGCCTTGTGCAGCCTGATACTTCCCAAATGGCATGTGGCATGTCGGTGATTTATCACACATGTGTTGGGCATATGAATAAGTCAAGCATTTTGCTTACTGTGTGGCAGGCATTTGCTATCTCTTTTATGAAAAAGAGAGAGGCAGATGAGCACATGACACTGAAAAACCTTAATAAAGTTTGCTTTTATTTTAAAAATGAATAGCAGCAGAGGGGAAGAGGCTTTGATAATCAAGTATCTGGTGACAGCTGCTGCCCAGAAGGTGGCCTTCCTCTGTACTTGAGAGAGAAAGTAAACAGCTTCACTTTAGTGCAGTTCCTGCTGGAGCTGCTTTCATTCCCCATTTGTGTTCTTTACCCTCTCTTTTTTCCTCCAGGTAACCCATACAGTGCTTATAGCTGTTCCAAAGTGGGTAGCCCAGGGCTACAGTCCACTGCCTTGAAAAAAGCATTTATTAATCTTCCTGTATGGGCTGCAAGTAGCTACTCAAGCAATGCTAATTAAAAAGTCCATTTTGCAATATGTAAGATAAATGTAACACAGCTTTGACTAAAAAAGAGAATCGCACTTAGGCAGAGCAAGGCACATAATCCAATTTGTGCTGAAAATGTTGCAGATTTAGCTAGCAAGTTCCAATAGCTAATTTTTTCTCAGTGCAAGCTTTTCTCCCAAATGCTTTTTTTTAGGATTGGATTTGACTTCAAAGGCTTTAACAGAAAAACAAGTCACAAGGCTTTAAGAAAAATGCTTTGTTTGGGCTACAACTCAATTAGTCCTATGTAATAAAGTATTGTTCTGAATCTTCTGAAGTTAGCTTGTTTCCTCTTAACCTCACTTCTTTCCCCTTCTGTTCTTCTAACACTGAAGCATCTTTTTTTCTAGTATTAACCCTTAGGTCCGGATAGTCATCTGTTAGAAACCTTTACTCTTTTTCCACCTTCATTATTATGATTGTGTCCTGCCAGAAATTTGGGGTCAGAATCTGTACCCTGACGTGGATCCCCTTGGCTCTGAGACTTGTTGAAGGCTTTAATTCCCTGCCTCCAGAGAAAATAAAGGACAAGAAGGGTGAATTTCATTGTGGTTAACAATCACTTAATGGCCGTACTGAATCAGGTGGCGTTTCAGAGTGCACACCATAAAAATATATTGAGTCTGCTGCAGCTTAAACGAAAGGTGCAAAAATGCATACAAAAGTACAATGCTAGTTTAACTACATATCCTGGAGATTAAAGGGCAAAGGACTAAGTTTGTGCACACATTTAGGAGGGGAAGACTGTATTGAGGGAGGGGAGATGTCGGGTTTAGCAGGTTTCCAAAACTATCATTAAAATCTAACTATTTCCTTTCCCTTCCATGTGCCTTGTGAGCCACCTGATAACAATGTTCTAGTTGTACCCTTCTGGAATGTGCTCATGTGCTTAACCTTGTAAATACTTGTCTTAAAAAAACAATATATAGGGTGGCAACACATTTCATTACACCCAATTAAGAAGGCAAATTGTAACACAATTGAAAAAATTTACCTCTTAAAAAGATTTCAACTCCTGCTTTCTGTAAACTATCAGGCAGAATAAAGCATTGGCAGAGGCCAACCTGAGAAGAAGGGAAATGGGGAGTCATGACTTTTGAAAGCAAATTCCTTTGTATTCATGAAAAGAGAGTTTGTGTAGAAAGTAGTGAGTTGTTGTGCAGATGTACCTCCGTTGCCATTACAATTGACTGGTAAACAAATGGGTGTCTACACACGGGATCTGGATTGGGAGGGAAGTGTTTTAATTAGAGGGGCTCCCAGGCAGCCACTCTAATTAAAATGCCGAAGCATCGCATGTATTCAGTGCCCTGCATTTCAAAATGGCCATTGGGGTGCTTTAATTAAAGCTTGTTCAATGAGTTTTAGTTAAAGCACCCCTGCTGCCGTTTTGAAAGGCAGGGTGCTGAATACACGTGATGGTGAGGTGCACCGGAGCGCTCCAGTTAGAACGCGACAGCAGACTCGACTAATCCAGCGTTCTAACTAGAATGCATTGGCGCACGTGTCTAGGCATCCCATGCTCAACAGTGGTATGTTGGACAAAGACCACAATTTGGGAGCTTGCTCTCAAAAACTCAGCTTTTGGTTTCTTCTTGTTTTAATATCTGATTGACAATTAAAAAAAAAAAAAGGAAGAGAATTTGTTACTTATGAAAGGTGCTGGACTGAGATTAACAGGTCAGCTGTTTAGCTTCATAGCACAAAAAGAAGCACAAGTCTCCTAACTCATTTCCCCATTATGCGTGCGCACCTTCTGTTTTGTACAGACCATCTATAGGTGGAAGCGCAACTTATTCCTCATATCTGTTCAATCTTTGGCCTCTCCACAGTCACTTTCAGCAAAGATCTCTAGGTCAGTAGGAGCCACGTGTGCCACAAAAAAGTCCTTCACCATTCCTAAGTGCCACTCTGATCCCCTTCCCATACTAAATCTGCTCCTCTGCTTTCTGCTCCCTGCCCTATGCCCATGCCTGATCTGCTCCTTTCCTTTCTTCTTGTTGCCCTGTCTACCACTGTACTGCCTGATATACCACATTTGACATATAGAAGCTGCCTGTGCTACTTGTGGCGTGTGTGCTGCAGGTTGGCTAGTTCTACCCTAGATGGTAGCTTCTATCATTCGGGCTTTAAGCAGCTGAGAACTGGACCAAGACTGCTCACCCTCCACCTCATTTTACATGCACCATCAGTCTCAAGTTGGTAAGGCCTTTCAGTCACTTCGTACTTGGGATGGAATTGACCAAATACCATTTGGTTGGTAGGCCCTGTATGTCATTACAAAAGCATCCAGACCTTCAATTTCAAATATTACATCTATTTAACGTACAGTATAGCTTTACCTAACAGTCTGGAGCGACAGAGAAATAGACAAAGGGAATAAGGTACATATTCAAATGATAATAGAAGAATTATATAAAAGTAATCAGACTTTTTTTTTTAAAGGGCTTTTATTTATTCTAAAGGTCAGAAAAGACCTGTCTTCAGGCAGCACAATCAATAGTGCATTTGAAGTGGCTCAGACTCCTTCCTTTGCAAATCTGTTCTAAATCCTGATGTGATAGCTGGACTTATTTGGAATTTTTTCTCCTTAACGCTACAGGACCAAATTCATCCTTGAAGAAAGGGGCTGAAATACCATCAGCTATGAGTGGCCCACAGTCATTATATATATGACATAACTTTGTAACTTTGCTAGATAGTCACTAAAATTTCATTTGTGACCATCAGGACTATGCACGAAACAAGATGAGTCTAAATGTTGGACCACTTGCCTAAGCATAGCTTATCACAGGTCCTGCTGAATCTCCCTGAGCACAGTGAAATTTCTCTTACAGTATCTGTATCTGAAACCCAGTCACATATGAAAACAATAACCACAGAATAACAAAAAAGTCAATAAGGAGATTTATATACAGCTGCTATTAAACTGGAGGAAAACGAATGGTCTGATAGAGTCAGTTTCTCTGGGAAATCAATTTTGGTAGAGTTTTATTGTCTTTTCTGCTAGACCCTTCATGTTATTTGTACCTTTAACAGTTCTGAGTGAGTAGGGTTTTACACATGTGATCCTAAGCTCCCTGGATCACTGCATTTGTTACTTTTCAACATCCACATCCCCAGTTGCCCTAAATGCTACCTAACAGCATTGAATGCACAAAGTAAATTTCTTCTGGTACCCTTAGGGAGCTCTGACGGTGAATGTTAACCGCTTACACCAGTCATAACCAGCAATGCTATGCATGTACAAATAACAAACATTTGATGGACAAATATGTCTCTTTATGCATTCCATGTAGCTAGAGAGAACGTGCATCTTCCCTTCTTGGTGAGGGGAAAAGGTTAATTATGTATGGAAATGTGCAATGAGGTTGTTAAATAAAAAGCCACCCAGATTGTGAGGAAGCTAATATTGCTGATATAAGACAATATAAACTGTCGTACAAAGCACTTGAATTACCAGTGGGAGCATTCAGAATTTTCCAATTTTGCATATTCTGCCTAAGCGCTGTAAAGAAAGTCAAATCCAAATATTTGTACATGCACGTGCATATGCATATGTCTAATTTTAAGTAGTTCTCTTCAGGTCCTGTGCATACGCTTACCTCACTCTTCAATCTGACGTTATTCTTATTATCGTCAGTGTTAAAGTTAAAGATTCTGAAAGTCAATGCTGTCATTTATCACAAAATAGTACTTCTCCACTTGTTCGTCTTTTATATGTTATACCCTAGCCCTTCCAGGTAAATGAAGGAGTGATAGGCTATATTAGAATATGACATGCTTTTTAGAAAACAGACGTTGGCTTCTCCCTTGAACCAGATTTTCCTGTCACTAATTCTCAGAAACAATTGGTTTTACATTTATATAGGCCTGCTGACTTAAGTAGTTCTGACTGCATTTTGCATCACTGTAATCAAGAAGAGAAATAGTCCCTTGATTGCAAAAGAAGTATGAGGAAATAGTAAAGGCCATTTGATGAAAAGGATCATTTCAAAAGCTACTATTTTTTTCTTGATTTAGTAAAATTTATTGGGAAAATTTGGAAAAAGATAACTGACATATTACCATACAAATTCGGACCTATGTTCATTTCTTGAATACTTGTCAATCCAGACAAAGTAATTCCTCAGTTCAAGAAACCATTTAAGCTGTACCGAAGTCCATTCATATTCAGGACAATTTAATTCCATAGTGTAGATGATCCTTCACTAATACTGCTTTACCTTCAGGCCTTTCTCATGTGAAGTGAAAGGCTACTAGCTTGTGCTCTTCAGCTGATTTCCTACAATATAGACTTTATACGTAGCCCTGACTTTGTACCAGTTTTGGGGCGGTCCATTCAATATCTGACAAACCTGTCCTGCCCAGCAGAATGAGAATAGCGGTTCTCTTTAAAAAGATCCTCATGGAAATTTCTCCCACACCACAGGCTCTTTCCCATTAAATGTTTGTTGAAGGCAGATATTATTATTGTGAAACGTACAGCAGTCACAAGTACACAAAAACATTGAAAACTCTACAAAAGTGTTTGATATTTAACAAGAAACCTAATTCAAATAAAACCGGCCAGAGGTCATAAAGAAAATATGCAGAACATTCTTCTTTTTACTTTAAAGTAAATTGCCCCTTGTATTCACTTCAAACTTTTTTTCCCTAAACAAGGACAGTTTGGTTCATCATTTAAATACCTTGATCTCAAACTGATTAAACCAAGGTTGGCAATGTTTTTTTTTTCCAACGGTGGGCCAGAATGACTCAAATTGGGTCCAAATTGGACTGGCACCACTAGGAAGTGGCCTCCTCTACCATCATGACTGCTTCTCCTTGCCGCCTGGCCATGGCACAGAAGAGGTAAATGACAGGAGTGACGTTTCATGTGTAGTAGACTATTTTACTGTTCATTAGCACATTAGCATAAAGTCACTTTTTTACTAGAGTAGTTAATTAGTTTTGCTAATGCTTAGTAAAATAGTCTACTGCACATTAAAATGCACATGTAGATGTGCCCTGTTATTAATAAATGTATGATGAGTACATTTCTGATACACCAATGTAATCTATGTTATTTGCACAGCTGTAGAGATCTTCATAAATGAGTTTAAAATAACTAATAAGAAAGCAGTTATAAATTGCCTGGGCAGTGGAATGACTAAGATTATTTAAACCTGTCTGGAGAATATGCTGTAGTACATCTCAACATAATGTATTAGAGGAAATAACTATTTCTGTTAATCATTTATTAATTATACATAAAATATTTATGAATTTTATCTTAATGGGAAGTGCTCCTGTTGAGACATAGGATGTGATAGGGTGTTCAGATACAAAAAATGAGAACTGGTGTGACTCGAAAAGACATAAAAATGACTTACAAGGGCATAAATGCAGCACACAGGGGGAGATGACTTAACACAGGACTTACTGCACTAGAACAGGCCAACTGGATAATCACTTTGGTATCTTGGCTGTAGCAGTGGTCTGTACTTTAGTAAGTGTGGAATTACTAAAGGATATCCATTACACCTCTATCCTATATACCTCGCTTAATGCTTTTCAGCAACTGTAAGGGACTTGTATATGTAATGAACATAAGGGAAATTAAGGTAGACTCCCCAAAACACCCAGGTTCAACAGTCTAACTTAAAGATAAACATTGACTTAGATTTGAACATGGAGAGCAGATGCCTGAAATTTAAATGTTATTAAGGGAGGGTATTGCAGATAAATGGGAATCAGTTTGTACCACTGTCTATAGGAAGTGTGTATAAATTGGTAGGAGTGTTTATATTTTTCTCAGCTCACTGATCTATTAAGAGAGAGACTGTCAACATTTACATATAAGTCTTGACATTACAAGGTTTGTGTTTTAAAGACACTTAACAAAACCAAATATGAATAGAAATAAGTTTCTAATTTATTTTAATTAAAACATTTTTCTGGCATTTAGAAGTGTTCCCGCAGTGCTGGAAACCCAAATATAGCAATGCTGTTCTAGTGCACGGCAACAGATGATAGCTGAACCTAACAAATCCTAACACTTTCGTAACTTCAGCTGAAATCCTGAGGGCATATCAGTACAACATCAGGCCATACCACTGTAAGAACACATCGTGCCCATTTGCCCTATTCCATGAAATGCCAAAAAGTAGTCCAGCCACAACTTGGTGAGCTCCCAGTGTGTGGCTAGCACACGTCTTCATCTTGAATGTGGTTAGTGGCACATGGCCAGGGCTGTTCTAACATTGGCATTTGGTCGAGCAGCAGTGTGTGGGAGAGCTGTGATTTAACAGCAGAACTCTACAGCTACAGTGGGAGGTGGTGTAGGCTCTAATTGTTCAGATCAGCTGATACATTTTTATTAGGATGTCATAATGTGAACTGCAGAAATGCACCTGATTTCTATATTACTGTTTATTGGTAATTAGTTAAGTGCTGAGCTGGCTCATCATTAATTATGACCACCTCAAAAAGTGGACATTTGGAGGGGAATCATAGCCAATGGAAATTTTACTGTAGCCTGCAGTGGGTCCTGGATTTCATCCCCAGTTTGGGTAAGCAACACGAAGCATACGATGAACTGCTTTATGCTTGAAAACTTGTGAGATGAGAGTTTCAGGACCTCCAGTACTTTTTTCATTTCACTTGTTAGTGGCATGCTGTCTTTTGCCACCTGTACCTTTGATCAGCGTATATCAGAAGTAAAATGTAATTGCATATATTTTGCCCTTTAGATTTTTTTTTTCCCAAAGAAACATTATAAAGGAAATGTCATGTAGGAGGGAACAAGTTACATTAGGGGAAACCTTACTGAATAATGTCATAAAAAGGATGTATTCTGCAGTATACTGATGATTATTATTAACTATGGATACCAGGGGACTCCTTGTATGTAATGTATTCCAGTCCTGTTGTATTCTTGCATATGAGAGTATTATCAATGATCTGCAGTGTCTGGTAATAATAATGCGCAAACGTTATAACAAATAGGTAGTACTGTTGTTTTGTTCTTTTTTAATATATCAAATGTATTTCATTGCTTACATTATAGTAGCAGATTGAAAACATCTGCTTTCTTGCCACTAGTCCACAAGTAACAGAAAGTCTCAGCTCATTTTCCTTCAGGCCAGTACGCTTCAAGCCATGTGTACCAGGACTATAATCCAGCTGCTGAGTGTTGATACAGGGCCAGACCTATACTCAGGAGTCTTTTAAATGGAAACAATACCTTCTTGCCAAGGATTAGAACAGTGATAAACTCCATTTGCTTTTCTCTCCCTCTTCCCCCGCCTCCCTTTCCTTGCAGCTCCATCCCCCATCACAATAATTAGGAAGGACCGGACATCCAGGAATAGCGTGTCTCTGTCTTGGCAAGAACCTGAACATCCTAACGGGATCATCTTGGACTACGAGGTCAAGTACTACGAAAAGGTGGGAAGAAACGGTGGAAGGGGGATGTTTCTGAGTTGATAGCCTCGTAGTGAAGTCATTGTGTCTTTTGTGCCTAAAACGGCCCGGATGCAGCCATGCCTTTGCTCTCTGTCTCTTTCAACAGTTACTGCTCAATTTGACAAATTCCTGGTTCATGAAAACGAGCCCATGGATGAGCACAAAATGTGCAGCTGTCTTTGCCTCCTCGGTTACATGGTGTTTATTTAAAAATATTTGTTCATTTATGAGTTGTCCTTGAGGTACAGCATATTTGTACCCAAGTGATTTGAGAGAAAGTAGGTCTCTGCTTAGTGACCTAATGGTCACAATTTACAACATCAGAGTAATTCACACTAGTGAACCATGAAAAGTAACTATATCTTTCCTAAATGGGACAGAAAAAGAAGGGAAAGGGAACTGAGAAGGGGAAGTGGGAGAGGTAGGGGGAAGGAGAAGGTTTGTTTTATTTTGTTTATTGCGTTCTTTCAGTTGTAATCACCATATCTGCTTTTGAGCTATAGTAAATTCATTGGTAAATCTTGCTGATAGGAAGGAAGATCCCCAACAACTGCTGTGCAAATCACAGAATGAGAATTGTCCTTGCCTCACTGAGTGAGATTCCACTATAATTTTCCCGAGAATACATTGTTGCCAGTTCCAGTTAGGCATGAGAAAAAATTGGCAGGAGTAAAGGGTTAACTCAGTAAATACTGATAGTACTTATTTGTACAAACTAAGGACTTCAAGCCTCCGAAAGTGAACAAGGCACTAGTTTTGATGGGATTGTATCAGGATAGAGATTGTGCTTAAATCCTAGATGTTAGAAGTGAAAAGGACTTGATAGATCAGTCAGACCATCATTCTCTTATTTTAAGTCCTTTGAAGGGTAGAGTGACATTACTAATGGAAACTACACTTGATCGTCACCAGTCTGAAGACTATATTCCATATTCTGAAAGGATGTGTGAAATGAAGCTAGGATTCAGAGAGACCTAGACAAGTTGGAGGATTGGACCTAATGAAATCTCATGAAATTCAATAAGGGCAAATGTAAAGTCCTGCACTTAGGATGGAATAATCCCATGCACAAGCTGGGGACCAACTGGTTGGGCAGCAGCTCTGCAGAAAAGCACCTGGGGGTTACAGAGAACAATAAGCCGAATATGAGCTAACTGAATATGTGTGCCCTTGTGAAGAAAACTAACAGTGCAGTGGGCTTCATTAGTAGGTGTGTTACCAGCAAATAAAGGGAAATGATTATTTCCCTCAATGAGGCATTAGTGAGTCAACATCTGAAGTACTGTCTCCAATTTTGCTCCCTCACTTCCCCCCGCCCCACTACAGAAAGGATGTGGATAAATTGGAGAGGGTCCAGCAAAGTTCAATGGAAATGGTTAGAGGGTTGGGGAACATGACTTCTGAGGAGAGGCTGGTCTTATTTAGTATGAAGAAAACATGACTGAGGGGGGGATTTAATAGCAGCCTTCAGTTAAATGAAGGGGCGTTCAAAAGAGGGTGGAGGTAGACTGTCCGCAGTAGTGGCAGATGGCAGAACAAGGAGGGAGCAGTAGTCTCATGTGGCAGCAAGGGAAGTTTAGGTTAGATGTGAGGATACACTTCCTTACTAGAAGAATAGTAAAGCACTGGAACAGGTTACCCAGAGAGGTGGTGAAATCTCCATCCTTAGAGGTTTTTAAGACCCAGGTAGACAAAGCCTTAGCTGAGATCATACAGTTACATAGGTCTTGGTTTGAGCAGGGGGTTGGGCTAGATGACCTCCTGAGGTCCCTTCCAACTCGAATTTTGTGATTCTGTGAGCTGGCCATTTGACTTTTTTGAGAATTTGGATTTTGAAAGGCCTTGGTGAAGTCAAACACCCATTGCATTTAACCTTTGCTGGTAAGAAGAAAAAAAAATCCTCCCAAACCTTTTCTAGCTTTAAACTAATTCTAGACAGGAGTGTATTATAGATTTCATTTTTTGAGACCAATTCTGTTTCTGTTTTGCCATTTATTTCAATGACATCAGGATTGAGTCGTTAAAGGAGAACCAACCATACATCAATTTGTCTTTATTTATACATCCACAGCAGTAAAACCACATGGGAAGTAGTTGAACTTTCTCATTTTCTTTCATTCTTAAAAAAAAATCACATAACGTATTGCCTTTTAATAAAGAATGTAGGGTTATTTACCTCACAAAGTACCTGTATCTAAATGCACCCAGAGCTTCAGTCTTTTTCACACAGGACAGACTGTTTACTTGGGCTAATGACTTCCATCTCATTGGAGACCTACCAGTGTGCTCATGTTGTCATTGGCTGTAATTTTGTTTTTCAAGACCTGCAGCAGGATGAGCTCAGCTTGAGGGTCTTTGCTTTTGGAACTCATTTCCCAGGATGGGCCTTCAAGAGTTTGATGGGATTCAGGGCACAATTTAAGACTGTTTTTTTCAGTCTGAATTTTGAGCAAGTTAAATATCTTCAGTGACTGCTTAGGAATAGGATGTTTTTTGATTTATGAGCAGAGTAGAGGATCACTGCTTTTTGCGAATTGCATGACCCAACTGATTTTCTTCCTTTTCTTTTTTTTAATGGTAGCTCTACTCTGAAAAGTAACTTTCATGAAACAGCATTGTTTTACTCAGTGACAGTTCAATACTGTAAGGTAGAGGAGGCTTCCTGAAGTGCAAAATGCCTTACATCCCCCATGACTGGTAGGATTAAACTTCAAATATGCTTTCTTTGTAGTATCAGAGTCATGTCTGCTTATACCAGTGATAAAAGTACATTTCCATGACATTTTCCCACCATTGTCATTGCAGAGCTAACACAGTTCTGAGAACATGACTCAAAGTCAACTGAATCTATATAAAACACCCCATCATATATATTAACAACACAAATAAGTAAATGGCAGATTGCAGATCATAGCCCCTCTTTAACTTCTCTTCTATTTATTTATCCATTTTTCTGTGCCGCCTTATAAAAACATGCATTTCCACTCGCTCAAGCTGTGGGTAGGAATTGTCATGCCACAGCAGACTAATGGTCCATATCCTGTTGTCCGGTACCCTGCCTTTGTCCATTAGTGAATGCCAGCTGTAGTTATAATACCTAGCTCTTTTCTCTCTACTTCTGATGAAATTTCTCTCTTGATTACAAGCCTTGCTATCCTGTTCCTGGTCTGTTTCAGAACAGCTCTTCTAGCACCGAGCCCCTTTATGCTTTTATTATTCTCAAGGAGAATTTAACAATTCCCCTACTCATAAACTTGGCATGGGGCTGCTGGCCATCAGCTTGCCAGTCTGATCCCCATGTGTAATTACCCTCTCTTCCCTTTCATGGGAGGAAGGGGCGGAGGGGGGTCCTTTAGGTTTCTGGTTCACAGGCCTCAGCCAGAAAGCCTAGTTCTGTAAACTGACTGCAGCCAGGAGGTTGGCTTGTCACTGACTGGGCATTGCTCTGAAACATGTGTACAACATGTTTATCAAGGTGTGGCTTGTTTTGAGAGGTTGTTTCTCTCTATGCTTGTTTTTCCTCAAAACCCCATTATTAAACTGAATGTCTTCATACAGACAGTATTGAATAAGCAGTTCAACATACTGTGTTCATAACTTATTACACAGAAGCGCCGATAGAGTCACATGCCTCAACTAAAGCAAATTGCTCTTTTAAATGTGCATTATCCTGTCCTGGCTGATGCTGAATGTCACCTTGTTGTTCTTTTGGCCTTCTCCCTGTCTTTGTTAAGTCATTCTCAAATTCTTCAGAATACTTAATATTGATGAAAACTTAACTAAGTTACAACTGCTATTCCAAATCTGGCAGAAATCACTCTTTCACATATTGCTGAATACAATATATAAAATAGTACCATTGGTAAGGTATGGTTAAGTGGGGAGATATCTGAGAACTTACCATGCTGGATAGCCACATCCAGATGAGCACAGCCATGCAGTATGTGTGCCACACACCACACATTTAGTTGTTCTCCGTGCTACAAGGGAGCAATATGGAGGGGGGTTTTGACCTCTGGATATCCAGGGATCAAAAAAAACCCCAAAGATAGAAAAAGCAGAGCAGCTCACGCTTGGGTAGCATGCACTGCTCAAAAGCAGAGCTGAGCTGCCCAGAGCCATGCTCTGGCTGCCAGCCTGGCTCTGTGCAACAGAATTGCCACTGCTGCAGCCCCAGGAAGACCCCAGGGAAGGCTGCTGGGGCCATCCCAGTGCTGGCCCCAACCTCCCCTACCCAACCTGGGGTAACTTGCCATGCACCAGAGCATGCGTGGCACAGGCGTTCTCCAGAGACAACTAGCAACGGCGCAAGGTGTCCCCAGGGAACAAGCAGCCACACCATGTGTGCCCTATGAATGTAACTGACCCACAGAACCTTCTTTACTGACGGGATGTTACAACAAGAAAGAATATAGCTTGATTTGGGGGAAATTCTAGGAAAGGTTTGAGCAGAGGCACTTGGGGGAAAAATCTTTTACCTTGCAGGTTTATCACCTTGATTTAAATGTCACTGAGACATGATAAATATAGACTGCGAAAATATCTTTTTAAAGACTGTCATTTCAAAAGAAAACTGCGTTTTAAATAAAGTTTATGCTACCTAGTTAATGTTAAGTTGTATACAAATGTTAAATACTTTGAGAGAGAGTTTAATAAAGCTGGAGGAAATACATGTTCGTTTTTTAAGGTTGTGCAAAATAATACTCAAGTTAAGCATATACCTAATAGTATTCAAAATAATACTCAGAATAGTACTCAAGTTAAGCATATACCCAAGTGCTTTGCCAACCTCAACCATATAAATAGCCCTCTTGTGGACAGCGGTAATATACCTGTGCTTAAGGTTAACTGCTTTTTAAAGTTTTTTGTGGTGCATTTGGCCTTAAAACCCCAGTCCTACAAATGTTCACTCTCCCAAGTAAACCTTATCGTTTAAATACAGGTACTCCTCACTTCACGTTGTCCCGGTTAGCATTGTTCCATTATTACGTTGCTGATTTATTAGAGAACATACTCATTTAAAGTTGCTCAATGCTCAGCCATAATGTTATTTGGCCGCCTCCTGCTAGTAGGTAACTACTGTGATGTAATTGGATGCTCTTAACATTGTTTCACTTAAAGTCACATTTTTCAAGAATGTAAGTACAACGTTAAGCAAGGAGTAACTGTAGACTCATTGGGCATGGTCCCCACAAGTGGGAACTTGTTTCTGCTACTACTTATCTTTGGGGAACGCCTGTGCCACACATGTTCTGGTACGTGACGTGTTGCTCTGGGTGGAATAGGGGAAGCTGGGGTCAGCAACTGTGCTGGGCCCTGCAGCCTTACCTGGGTTTCTGGGGGCCTCTGGGAGCTGCAACCACAGCAATCCAGCGGCAGGGAGTGTGGCTGGCAGCTAGAGTGTGGCTCCGGCCAGCCAGGCTCTGGTTTTGAGTGGCACACACTTCCACCATGTGAACTGGCCTGCTTTTTTTTAGGTGCAGGTTTTTTTGACCCCAGGATCTCTCAGGGTCAAAAAAAACACCCCCATACTGCAAAGTAGTAATGCGGCGAATGCCTGCATGAGAGGCATGTGTGGTGTGCAGCGCTGCAGACGGGTCTGTGATGCCACATACTGCACATCCATGTTCATCTAGACATACCCATTGGGAATAGCCAGGGGTGCATGATCTGCAGCCTGCAAAACAAATTCAGCCTGTGGAACAATATCATCTTGCTCTTATGAGTCTTTATGAATCCAGAAGTTTGGCGGAGGGGGAACAGCAGCAGCATTTATTGCCATTCCCCTGCTGCCAGATTTCCATACTGTGGGGATCCCAGGGGGCTGGATAGTGCACTAGATCAGGTGTGTGGGACTAGAGGCGCGTTGCCTGATCCAGGTGTATGGGGCTGGACCAAGGCAATGCAGGGCTGGGGTTTCTCATTCATGGAGCCAGGAAAGCATGGGGCCTGATCAGAATGCATGGGGCCAGGCCAGGCAGCACAGGGCCCAGTTAGGGCACATGGGGACAGCCCAGGGTGACTCAGGGCCTGATCATGATGTATGGGTCTGGGCCAGAGAGGGGGGCCTCTCTGGGCTCCTGGGGCCAATCAGGGCATGTGGAGACAGGGCAGGGTGGCTCAGGGGTGGAGGGCCTGATCCAAACGCCTGGAGCCCAACCCCACGTGCTGACTTCTCAAAGAAACTAACCATAGACCACTTGTCCTGCCAGTGGGGCCAAAAATTTCACACCCCTGAAATAAACTGTAGATAATCAGATATTAGCCTCATTCAGACTTGGAATCCTTCTTTTTTGCTGGCTAGGTCCAGTAGGTTTTGAGAGGTTTTTTGTTAAGTTATGTTAAGTTATGAATGCACAGTTCAGATTCTGGATGAAGCAAAAATATTCTTTCAGTTGTAGATAGCTATAGCTCTTTTTAGTTTCTAATGTGCATTAGCCACAACTGATCCATAAAAGATTACGCAGACAGTCTGTTTATCTAAAAAAGAACATGCCCTTTACTTTCATTAACTTTGCCACTGTAAATATTAAATCTACCTGAAGTTTCTATGGGAAAACCTGGATTAAAATGGCACAGTTTTCATTGTATAAGACACTACTAATAACAGCAGGATTTTCTCTCTAGTAAAGATGATATCTAGTGTACCAGGAGGAAATGCTTAAATAGAACACGTAAGATTTAATTCCTCAACTAAGTGAGTGTTTGATTAAAGTTCTTCCTGGCAAAGACTTTCTCTTCTTTTTGTATATTCCTTTTGCTTATGGTGACTAGTGTGCCATAGCTCTGAAGTTCTCCCTTGTCCCCAGGAAAGATAAACTAAGGCTTTTATGTGGTGTCATGCTGATTTGATTACTATTCACATAAAAAATGACTTACAAAACATGTGTCTTACAAAGCTTACCATAAACTAAGATACTTTGATATCCTCCATACCATGATTTTAAACATTTATTTTCCGAGTGGCATTGCATGTTATTAGCTGATATAGCCAACACCACATATTCTGTCTGTCACATACATCCACTAAGAAGGAAATATTTGTGCTGTCTGGAGGGAACCTGAAGTCAGATTAAACTGAATATCCAGCCTAAATCATACACAAAAAAAATACATTTTTAAAAGCAAAAAATGTTATGGCTTAGAAATCAAAGCATTTACTTAAATTTGGAGGGGTGGAGGGAGGGCAGTTAAGAAGTAAATTTAGGTTAAATCTAGTTAAATCGAATTAAGAAGTAAATCTAGGTTTATTAAAGTGAAAAGTTATAATTTAAGTCAACCCATTAATTTTTCAGACTGTTTTGTGTATTTTTGCTTGCACATTTAATCATACAAACGCTTCTTATATATAAGGGATAAAAAATAGAGGATAAAATGAATTTCTGAAAATGAATGGAACATGATAGAGGTTTTGGTAGAAGTAACCACTCTTTGTTGAATTCGTCCAGTCCATCTTACTCTCATAAAGAAGTCCTATTTAGGGATCCATTTATAAAAGTCACTTAAATGTTGTCTTTTTAGCATCAGTGGGTGCATCCACACATGCAACCACATGCGCTTGCAGCATCTCATATAGAAGTAGTGCAAATTTGAGCCAGGGCCCTTTTTTGCATTGGTGCATGTGCTTGGACATGCACTTTGTCGTGGAACAAATTGTGCCACTTGGGGCAAAATAACCCTGCCTGGCTCCTCCCATATCTGCAGCCAGGGGAAGCTAGAGCCAGTGGCCAGCACCTGTGCTGTCTCCAACAGTATAAAAAGCTGCCCTGTCTTGGCCCCATCAGTACAAAAAGCTGTCTTGGCAAGAAGCTCAGGGCTACTCACTCTCAGGAGCTTCTAGGGCCAGGCCAATTGGTAGCTGGGGACACTGCCTCTTGTGCCAGCTGCACTGCTGAAGCAGCCCTGAGAGTTCCCTGCACCCTCTACCCACTGCAGCAGTCTGGCAGCGGGGGCTGCTGCTTGGTTGTGACCTGCTGCACACTTGTCAGACCTGGACGGGACATCTGCCCCGTTGGGCCAGCTGCCAGTGGGCTATGGCTACAGACTTGGCCTTTGCGCGGCACCGCTGCCACGTGTGTCCCCTGCCTAGCCATGCTTCTGTTCCAGTGAATAAAAATCAGCTTCCCTGTTGAAGACGCACACTTCACTTTTAGAGGGCTGATTTAGGAGGGAAAAGTACATGTGATATTCAGTTGATACAGTATTTAGCTGTTATCCAGAGTTTTTCCTGAGCTGCCATTTTCAGGAAGCCAAAAACAGTTATAGCACAGGCTGGCTTTAATAATACATACTGCACAGACACCTCAGACTACAAACAAGTATTTAAAGCACTGGACTATCAAGTTGTCTATCATTTTCTTAGCATAATTAACTTTTGCAATATATGAAATGTCACTCTTACCAAGTTACTGGAGCCGTGGGTGTTTCTTTGCTCACATATGAAACACTCTATGAGAAACAGATGTACTGCAAAACATTTTGTGTTCTAACATATGAGGTGTGGATATAATGGATATATACATTGCTCTTTGGCAATCACAGATAAAAAGCATACATACCTTGCTCCTTTGATTCTGCAGTCCGCACCCAGGCAAAGCCTCTGTTGAGTTTAGTGGGATTTTGCTTGATTGGGCTTGGGCTCATGGTTTAACTGCAGTATAGTTCTATTAAACTCTCTATAAAACCAAAGTAAAGAGTTTGACTATTTTGCTCTAATTGCTATAAAGGAACAAACTGATTTGTAAGACATGTTGCAGTAAAAGCTGAGCCATAACAATAGGTCTACAAAGCACTAAAATGTTCTAAATTAGCCTGTAACAGCTTCCAGTTTGGTGCAATTGATGAGTCTAGGCTTTATGGTTTTCAGATAACATTTTAATAATCATTTTCTTGTAATATTACAGGTTACAGACAAAGTGATATGAAAACATTAAATAAAATGTCATAAATAGAATATATGATACCAGGCAAAAGAACCACCAATGATCTGAGACTCTTTATTAATCTACAGGCTCATGATGGTTTAAATTGAAGGGCTGCACAAAGTTTAATTGGTTCATAATTGTTATTATTCAGAAAAAACTGACAATGTCATGCAGCTAATTTTGTGGTAAATATTGAGTCTCTCTAATTGATTTGGAGTGTGCTGGGTTTTAATGTGGTAATTTCTTCTCCCAAAGCAGGAGCAAGAGACAAGCTATACTATTCTGAGAGCAAAAGGAACCAATGTTACCATCAGTAGCCTCAAACCCGATACCACATACGTGTTCCAAATCCGAGCCCGAACAGCAGCTGGATATGGGACCAATAGCCGCAAGTTTGAGTTTGAAACCAGCCCAGATTGTATGTATTAATTCAAACAGTCATTAAATGTTTTTTCCTGCTCAATTTTAGACTGATTTGAATGACTACTTTTATTCCCTCTATAGCAAATGTGAGTCATAACAATTTATAATGTGTCTTTCTGGGTAATATTACCATATGATGTTATATTTTTATCATTAAAACTGAAATATACTGTAAGAAATATACCATAAATAGCACAGGTGGTATTTTCTTCCATTCTCAGCTCTATCTGAGACCTATTGCCAGAATTAATATGATCCTATGCTAGATGGCAGCTCCTGCTGAGAAGGGAAGTCTAATTCAGTAACAGACCCACATGGCATAATATTCCAATCGTGTTGCCTGACCCTCTGGACTGTAAAAACTCCATATTCGAAGAGAACTACTGTCTCATTTTTCTTCTAGTCCCATGGGTCGGTGCTTAATTCTCCTCATTACTGAGGAGCATTGCTGTTTTTCCCTTTCTAGCTATAAGGTGAAGTTGATATAATCAGAAGGCATGGTCATTCAGTCAAATCATACTTCTGGTTGTGGTTCTGGTTCTAGTTCCATTCTGCCACTGAATTGTGTGACCTTGGACAAATTATTTATACCCTGTGATTCTATTTTCTGTTCTGTGAGGTGGAGACAATACTACTTATCTACACAGCAGTAAAATGTGAGGTTTAGTCATTAACCTTTATAAAACACTTTGAGAATGTTACATGGATGTGCTGTAGAAATACAACATTGAGCTCTTATTTCATCTGCTTTCTTTGCACTGAAAGATCTAACCTTACTTGAAATTGAGCAGTGAAAGAACAATTTTAAAGATGCTGGTAATGGTTTAAAATGTTCTCATTACAAATGTTTAAAAAGATGTTTGGTTCACTTTTCCTGATGTTTCTGGATTTCTTTGGTCCCAGTTGTCAAACGAAGTGACCACAGGAATTCTCTGCACAGTAATTGCCTAATTTTATATTTCAGTTTTGAAATTGAAACTTGTGCGCACACAATCCAGATATTTGAATCCAATTCAGCAGGGTACTAAGCATATGCTTAACTTTTAAATCACAGCAATAGTTCTATTGAGCTGAAGTTTAAAATGAAGTTTTCAGTGCTGAAATATAGTTCAACATGCTTGCTCCCCTACCAACATTTATGCCCATTCTACTTTGTGTGCATCTGCACCATGATTTTCAGTGAGGGTGCTGTGATATCCTTTTAACGCTGCTGGAGAGTGCTGCACAATACTAACATTGTTGGGTGTGCAAACATCTCAGCACGAAGCACAAGATAAATCCAAAGACTTCAAATAGTGTTGAAAATATTCTGACCTGTTTTGTTTTTTATAAGTTCTTTGCAATAGAACAATTGCTCTGTTATTTTCCCATAGTCAAAACACAAGCGAAAGCTAAAAGCTGGCATTTTCCAAGAGGTGCCTTGAGTCTAAAAAGGTTGAGAATTGTTGTTCCCTTCTGCACTGCAAGTTATGGCAATGACATTCAAATGCAAGATTAAAATGTTCTTTTACAGCTCATGGTTCTTCTGTAGTTGAGAATTACGCTGCCAATCTGCCTCCAAGTCTGCTTGAACAGATGCTTCAGGCTTTATGAACTAGACCTGATGAACATTTTCAAAAGTAAAATGTTGACTTCATAAACTGTTTGTTTGAAATGATTTTTTTGCATAATGCTATTAGTTTTTTTAAAAAGTTGTTTCTAAAAATTTTTGAGCAAACTTTTAATTTAATGAGCTGTTATTTCAACCCAGGTAATTTTTTTGTCAGTTTTTGTTTTCTGTGTGGCATCTGTTGTGGAGCCCTGTCACCCCAAAGGGCCCATTTTTCACTCTAAAATGATCATGCATAAGCATGTTTTCAAATTTTGGTTCATCAGCCATATCTGGTTTTTCAGAATTGGAATACTTTTGTGAAATGACAGATTTTGGAATGTGAAAGAAAAAGATAGGGAGTGAGAGAGAGTGCATCCAACAGAAGAAATAAAATATATCTTTCTTTTATAAAACCTAGAAAACATCAAGCAACAAATGGAATGAAGATGCTTTCTAGGATTTTTCTCTTCCAGCAATTTATTTATGTATTTGTTTTTTAGTCACCTTCACTCGGAAGAAACTCCTCATTAACCTCATAACTACATAGTATGAAACAGATGTGTTGCTACAGATGTTGCCATCAGACATGTTTATTTGATATTAGGAATATGCTCTCACAGTGACATTTATTTAATTGCAGAAGACTAGTGACATACCAATACATCACCTAAGTGGGTGCTGATACTTAAAACCTACACTGGCCTGCTCCACAGAGGTGAATGAACTAATGAAACAAATACCTAGCCCAGAAAGATTTTCCAAGAGAATTTTAAGTAATTATGTTTACAATAGTGTAATGATGTAATCCAATTAAATTACCTATTTTTCTCTTATGGAGCCATTCCTACCTCCTTTTACACATGTCTGAAGTCAGCTAAACATCTCCCTTGAGTGCTACTGTAATGCATGCAGGGGCGTTGGTTGTACCCTGAAGAAGGATGTTTGCACCCGAAAGCTTGCAAAGAACAATTTTTCCAACTATTTAGTTGGTCTAATAAAAGTTATCACATTTACCCAAAGGACCTTCTTTGCCGACTGTAATGCATAAGTATTTGCAAGTTGTGTCTCTTATCTGTAAACTGAGCACTACAGAAGTTAAGTATGCCATGTAGTGCTCTACTAACCTGTGACCTTTACAATGCTTTCTCTGTATTTTACTGTTGCCTACGAAAGATTCTGGTTAGAGGTATGCATTAGGGGTGTGCGAAACAGGTCACATTTGATTTGGATTTGGCCCGAATCAGGGGACAGTGATTCAATTAATTGATTCCAGTCACTGTCCCTGATTCGATTTGGTCAGATCTGAATGTGAAGATTTGATGCTGATTCGGAGAACAGTGATTCGGCCATAGACACAGCTTTAAATGTTTTTTCTACATACCTCAAGGTACCAGGTGTGGCTCATGAATGTTGTGATGGTGGGGCAGATGGAGTGTCCCACAGGAGCTTGGGGGCTCCCTGCACGCTCAGCGGCAAACCCAGAAGTGGACCAGAAGTATTTCTGGTCCACTTCCGGGTCCACCGGGAGTGAACTGGGGGGCCCTCACTGTGCTCCCCCAGCTCAGTGATCAGCTGTGGGGGGACCCTGGGTGCCCCCCAGACCCAGGAACCACCAGTTCCTAAGCCAGGAGAGGGTGGGGGGTGGAGGGGCTTGCACTCTCCCCAGTAGATCCAGAAGTGGACCAGAAATGCTTCTGGTCCACTTCCAGGTCTGCTGCCAAGCACGCTGGTGAGCCCCCCCATGCTCCTGTGGGACACTCCATGCACCCCAGCATCACAGTGCTCATGAGCTGCTATCTTGAGGTATGTGGAAGAAAACATTTAAAACTATATCTATGCCCAAATCTCTGAATCTTTCTGAATCTTTCCAGACCAATTTGGAGGGTTCTGATTCAATTTGGAGAGATTAAAGGGTCTCCTGCTTTGATTCAGATTTGGAGATTCAGCCACCGAATCTGGCTGAATCTCCATTGAATTGAATCAGGGACTGAAGCTTCACACAGCCCTACTATGCATCCAGAATATTTGCTTTATCATCAATATTGCACTGGAAATTGAACCTGGTGGTTTTTTTAATAGAAAGAAGTTGTAGGTGCCCAGCATATCTATGTTAGCTTATTTATTTAAGTGCTAAAATATGGATATAGATGCCTAATGCTTAGAATCTGGTTTTGAAAATGTTGGTGACAAACTGACACGGGAATGAACTTGCAGTGGAATTGCAGAATGTAAGCAATCCAACTCTCTCAAAATGTTCCTATCCAGTGTTTAACAATAATTAATTTGTTGCAGTTGTGAATCAGAAGGGGAAGGAGTCCAAAGGTACAACCTAACTAGATTATACTACAGATATTGTCATGATGTTTTATTTATGGTCCAATCATAAGGCTTGCGAGTCTGAGGTTTAAGAAAAATTCTGTTTAGAAATTGCAATGTCTTTAAAAATAAACAGAAAAAATTAGTAACAAGCCAAATAGTCTTGCACTTGACATGTTTGAATGTTTGAGATATGTGTGCTATTGCCCTTCCCTCTCAGCTCTTATTCTGGAAAATAACTGAGCTCCTTGTTTTAAAACCAATTAGCTGCAAATGGCTATTTTGGTGACCTTCAGCCTTTGTAGTAACTGACAAACACTGCGTGCCTGGAAAAAAATCATTGATGATAGGAAGTATGTGATAAGAAAAACAAAATCATTTATGTTCTTTCCGTGTTGTCTTTAACTTGATTATAATGTATAACTGTATGCCACAGGGTAATCAGAAAGAAGCTGATCAATAGCTTTGAAGAATGGCTGACAGACCACAGCTGTGAACATATCTGAATAATTTGTGTATATTTTATGTAGATAGGTATTAAATTGCCCCATAATTTCATCACAATTATTAGTTTGTCAAGGCTGCACAATCATTATTGTATGTCTGTTATCTGTGGAACACGAGACAGGCTATGTCCATAATGCACAGAGACCATCAATCTGTTAATAAGGTCTTTCCTGCATTTATTTAGCCTGCTAACATAGACTTCTTTTCTCCATTTCCAACTTCTCCACAAGCTTATCTGCCCCAGTTTGAAGTGACTCCTCTTTATAATGTACTTCTTCCCAAATGTATATGTAGAATATAGCACTTGTTTCCTGCCATTGGCAGGGGGTCAGACTAGATGGCCTGCTCTAGGCCCCTTCTGACCCTAGTTACTATGAAACTATGAAACTATAATAATGATGATTCCTGACCTCACAATAATACTCTGAGGTTTTGTCCTCTAAAGCCCTGTGATCCTTGGTTAGAAAATGTTACAGAAATAAAGCTAATGCTGGTAATTAGAGACTTGAACTTCTTGCCTTGCTCTTGTCACAGATGACAATAACATAATACCAGAGTACTAAATACCATCAAAATCTTTTTCAAACTTGTAAAGCAAAGAAAAGGAATGAAACATTACTCTTTAGAATATTAGGAAGCAGCATTTCAAAGTTCAGAACAAAGCAATGAAATAATGGGTTAATTTTTCTGATCCCCAAATGTGTGTCAGTTGTGTTGTGTTTAATGCTTTCTTGGTTATTTTTTATATTTTTTTTATTGTTTTAATTTTCCCAGCCTTCTCCATCTCCAGCGAGAATAGCCAGGTTGTAATGATCGCCATTTCAGCTGCAGTAGCGATTATTCTTCTCACAGTTGTGGTGTATGTCCTGATTGGGAGGTTAGTTTATCATCTGTTTTACACATTTATTCTTACTTCTATTCCCCATCTGCCACTTGATGAGCGTGGTCAATCAAGTGGTGTCAGACAATAGAATGGCTGTACTTTACCTTCCCCCTTTCTGTAGCCTGAGAAATTGGAGCACTGCTACTCAGTAATGAGCCTGATAATATGAGCAGCACCAGTCATACAGTACTAGTTAAAAAATGCTATAAACACATTCTTAGGCAATTGTAAAATTAAATGGTAGGGGTCAAAAATCAACGAATCCTCTTATTAGCTAATTTCCTTGAATTCCCTGAGAACATAGCTTGACTCTTTATGGTAGAGAATGGAAACATTGTTAAACTTCCAAACAGGTATTTAATTGTTATGGGGAAAACATTTTATTCTGTTTGATCAAATGATTAAGATGTAAAATTATATGCATTTCTTTATATTTTTCTCTGCTGCTTGTAGATTTTGTGGATATAACAAGTCTAAACATGGAGCTGATGAGAAGAGACTACATTTTGGGAATGGACATTGTAAGTTATGAAAGAGTCTATATCTTTTATTGAATTAATCCCCAGCTCAGCAACTAGCTTAAATTTAGATATAAATGAAAGAAAAGTTTTTTTTATGTCAGGCAGGAGAGTTAATCCAACTAATTAATATTTGGTACAGTTTCTTTCCACCATGGTTAGCATAGTGTTGGCAGTGTTCAAATAATACAATATTACATTGATTCTGCTCTGCATTACTTGAATGAAAAACATAACAAACTTCCTTATTATTAAACACTTGAAATCTAAATAAAGGCAACTTATCCAAAGCAAAATAACCCAAACTAGCGGACCCTGACTTGACAATTACTGAAAGTATCAAGGAGAAAGGTTTGCTTAACATAGTTGGTCTGCTAATAAATTGAGATTAGAAGTAAGCATTCTGAGACTTCAGAGAGGTTTCCTAAGACGAGCATGTCATTTAAGTGTGGTCTTGTTTCCAATTTTCACTGCTCAAAGAACATGTCCTCTCTAATGTGTTAATGTACAGTTGCCTGATGATAGGAGTGAAGCAGTTAGCACAGTATGCTTTCTGAGGGCCTGATCCAAAGTCCAGGATAGGATTTTTCCCATTGATTTCAGTAGTCTTTGGATCTGGGCCTTATTTTACAATCAGTAAATAGCAAGTTGTAATTAAAAAATCAAGATGTCTATTGTAAAGCTTCTCTTTACAAGATGCCCTTGTAACAATCCCTTTCGTTATGAAATCTCTCCGGTCTCTCACATGCTTTAGTCTTTGCTGTGATTAGACTGCACTTTTAAAAAATATACTATGCATTTAAGACACCAATATAGTCTGGCAGTGCATATATGCATTTATACTATCTGGGGTACTGCATTTTAAAATTAATTTGGATTACAGCAAAATTATGCTCTACCTTTATATCACTTTCTAGATGGCAGTGGAGACACTGCACCTTCTGCAAAAGAAAGCTGTTGGATATAGCAATCGGTTGTATAGCAAGAAAAATTGCATTGCCATTCCATGCCATGGGGTTATGCCACAGTAGTTGCAAATTAGAACTGCTTCCCAATTACTGTCGCAGCGGGAGGATTGGCAGGTGACAGTTAATATCATTCTTTTGTCCGGAGTTATTGTCCCCGCCTGCCCCAAACTCTCTCCCTCTTTTCATGGAGCATGTGGGGCTGAGCTTTGTTACTGCTGCACTTTGGCAGCTGACAAACTAAGTTCAAACAATGCATTCAGTTGTATGTGCCCCATGTCATTAGAGCTTCATCATTCAAATTTAATTAGGTTATAAAATAAAAGCAGCCATTAAAAAAATAAGTGTCACAGACAAATCACAGATCAGTTAGCTCTCCCTACTGCTTTACAGCAGAATGGTACAATCACTCTTCTAAAACCTGCCAGCTCAGTTAAAATTCTTGTGGATTAGATTGCTTTTCATCTGGCTTTGGATACCTACGCTCTGGTTTCTGAGTAGTGCCATGCTGATACTAAGATGAATCCAGTTGGTCATGAATTCTGGGTCTTGATCTCTTCTCTGAGATGCATCCCCAAAAAGAGTTACTGGTTATGCAGACATATTTAGAGTTGTCAAGTTTTCTGCATGCGTGTGTCACTGTTGAAACTATTTTTCTGTTCCTCTCCAGCTTTTCTCACAAAAACAAAAAATTGTTTGTATTAACTGCAAGAAGATAAAGCAACTTCCATGGCTGTCATAAACTTTCTGCATCTTAAATACAGCAGCTGGTTTATTTCAGTTAGTTTATTCTGAATTACTTAAAAAAAAAAAAAATAGCTCCAGCCATGAACTATTCCCTACAGCCTTATTACAAATCCTATAATATTACTTCAAAGGAGCTGAAATGTGTTTCACCTCCTCAGATCCTCTCCCCTTGCCCTCTTTGGCTAGGCCCTTTCTACTTTTTGCTACCCTTAGGGCAATTCATGCTGGTAAAATGGAAATGTAAATTATTATGTTTGCACAGAATGAGCTGTAAAGTAGTGCAGCTTAACACATGCACATGTGTTTATTATCTGTTTTTCATGACAGAACCCAGTGACTATATGGGCTGCCCTTAATTAGGGGTGTGAATGGATTATTCTCCTTGCAGTCACCATCACCTGATCTTGGGAACCTCTGGGGTCAGCATTAAAAATCAGCAGCCCTACTAAGCAGAAGCTTTTAATTGTTGTTATTTTTATTGGGGGCAGAGGGAGCCTGAACATACCTTCAGCATAGATGAAGAGAAGCATTTACAAGATTTTTTAACCAACAGCAATATATGGCCAATTACATTTTGTTTTACTTGCAAATGATTCTTTAATCATCAGATGCTTTAAGGAAACACGTTCATCATTTATTAGTGTGCGCATACCACACAGCCCTTTTGTTGGGAGCCTGAGTCTTAGTTGACATTGTTGTGGAGGCAGTGAACATGGGGGCTTGCTTTTGTAATTTTCCTGTCAGTTCTGAGGCCAATAAATCTCCATAAAATTTACTTTTCATAAAACCTGCAAGAAAACATTTGCAGGTTTTCGTTGAAACAATGCCACACTCTAACCAATGGTTTAAAAAAAGGTTATTTTCCTTATCATATGCACTGAAAAGCACATTTAAACCACAGCAGAGGTCGGTAGTTTTGACACATTCAGGCCATACTTGGAAAGGATACTCCTGAGGATGGTAGTTATTTTACTTTTTGTTAAAGAAGTGTCATGGCATACAAAATTAATTCAGAGCCAGCCACACAATTTATCAGACTCATGCAGGAAGGGGGCCCCCAGCTATAAAGCGATGGAAGACGGGGAAAGAGTCTTTAGATTGCCTCCAGCACCATTGCCAGAGGGGATGATCTGGGATGACAATGTGTTTCCTTTCCTTCCAGCCCTGATGATGGTGGGGGGAAAGATGAGGTTAGCTTGTGACTTGCCCCTATAGCCATGTAGTCCCAGGCACTTATTTGAGCATGCTGCTTGCCCCAGATGAAATAAAAACCACAGGTCAGAAAACTGTGGAAAAGAAGAATTGTTTTGTTCCCAGTATTGTCTGTCTCAGAATCAGCAACACCAGCCTGCCACTCACTCTAGAGAGGACTCTTGAGCTTTCCTCATAAATGATGGTTTGTCAATTCTTCCGGAAGTGAAAATTTTGTTTGTATATATTCCAAATCATATTTTAGTTTTTTCCTCTGTTTGCTACCCTGAAAAAAGCGAAGTAAAGGAGTATCTAAACATTGACCGGACATGATGAGGGTAGTACTTTGATATTGAAATGCAGGCCAGGTTTTCGAGTTCAGATGTGTCTGAGGGCCTGCTTTCAAACCTGACGGTCTGTATCTGAAAACAGATACATCAATGAAGGGCAAGGTATGTGTGTTCCTGAATGTTGTCTTCACAAGCTATTAAGAATTCTTGGCCTCTCAGAAACCTTCAAAAGCAGCTAATCGTCCTGCGTACAACCTGAGGAAGCAATGCACCTTCTTTTTTTTTCTGATAGTGATTGGTGTGTGTTTGTTTATTGCTCTTCTCCTATTTTCCTAATATGGTTAATTGAGCCCACATGATCTTTCCTCTCTCTTTCTGTTTGTCTTTAAACAGTAAAACTTCCAGGCCTCAGAACATATGTAGACCCACATACATATGAAGACCCCAACCAGGCTGTGCATGAGTTTGCCAAGGAATTGGATGCAACCAATATATCCATCGATAAAGTTGTTGGAGCAGGTAATGACCATTAACAAATCAAATTAAAAGGAAGCGTTGATATGTGGAATTTATTAATCTAAATGGGAATGCTAGGTAATATTTATGGATCGTCTGAGATTGGATCCATATGGAATGCACATATCTGGGCTAGGTGTACACTATGGGGTTGGGCTTTTTCATTGGCAAGAAACAAGCAATTGTTGAAAGTGAACTTAGTCCATGAAAAGGTTCTGAATTAACAGCTCTGGACATATGGGTCTTATGCTTTTCTCCCAAAGAGACATAGCACAGATAACAAGTCAGTTTCTCAATACTTACTTGAACTTTTTTTTTTTTTTACTAGTCACCACCCACCCATCAGGTTGTGATGACCTTTGATCCCAGAATTGATTTGGGGCCATAGAAATGCCCTTTAATATAGATAGACAAGGTTCCTTGGGTGAATTTGATATTTTTTATTAGACCAACCCAACTTTGGGGTATCAAATTCACCCAAGGAACCTTGTCTGCCTATGCCCTCAGACCAACACGGCTACAACCTAAACCCCTGCTTTTAATATAGATTGTATTTAAAACAAACAGTAAGCTGCTTACAGACATTTACAAAATAACAAAATGGTATTTTACTTTGAACTCAGCGCACTCCCATGCTAAGCCCAGCACATGCCCAGAAGAGGCATTGCTTTAGTTGGATCCAGCTCACCCAATGTCTGTATAGATCAGGTGCTTTCATGAGGGTTTTGGCATTTTTATTTAATAGGTGATTGAATCAGCTGTTAGATAAAAGCACCAAAAAGCCCTGCTGAAGCTCCCAATCTATACAGATGCTAAAGAGCTGGGTCAAATAACATGCTGCTGCTTCTGGTTAATACTGCATTTTGGGGTTTGTTTGGTTTTATTTTTAAATATCTGCAAGCAGTCAAGATGGGCAGATTTTGGAACAGGAATGCAAGCGTCTTATTGAACTACGTTGTCAGTGTTCCAGGATATCCATGGTCTCGATGGGCACTCATTCCTCTTCATGTGATGTGTCAGAGTGCAGTAGATAATTGTAAAATCTCAGCCCCCGCCTCCCATGGAAGTATTTTAATCCTGAAATTTATCAGATATTGTTTCATGCTGCTTATTTAAGCTTCCTAATTTTTTCCTTAACCTCTGACTGATCTCATTAACATTTTGAGAAGAAGGAACCGGCTTTCAGGAAGCACTTTTGCCGGATTTCATTAAGAAAGCTGAGCAAGTGCTTTCCACATACGTCACAATTAACCCAACATGGGAATAATTTTTCATACACTTTTTATTCCCCTTCATTGCTGCTAGGAAAAAGGCAGATTATGCTCCTTGGCAGTAGACTTTTTGTTATTGCTGGTTTTAATTTTGTCCCACAAGAGTGCACTGTTCTCCATCCTCTTCAATAAAAGCAGTGAAGCAGCGTGCTCACTGCACATGGGTTTTTAGAAGTAGCATGGGGAGAGAGAGAAAGGAGTGGTTCAAAATCCCAAGTTATATTTCTGTGAGGCTGGAAGCTTAAGCTACCTGGTGAATATATCGGGCTTCATGTATTGTGAGAATCTTAAAAGCAGAAGGTACACCACCAGAAACATTTATACGCTCTGTGTGTGTGCATAAGCATCTGTAACTCATTGATATTCCTTATTTTTATCACAGTGCATATAGGATTGAACAGTAAGCACAAATTAATAAATGAAATATATGGCAGCGGGGAAAAGAGTTTTATATTCCGATAAGCCTCAAAACCAAAGGTCTTCTGAGGGGGCAAGGATGTCATAAACTTCTTCCTGAACCACTCCACCCCAGTGAAAGTGGCAGTGGCTTTTGACCCTCAAAATCAGCAGATTCTTTTCGACCCACACTGATCTCAAGGGAGTTGACAGCAGCATTGAATAAATCTATGGAGAAGCTGTACCCCTCTGTAGCACTTCTAGCACCTCCTGCCTCATCGCAGCATGCCCTCAATAGAATCCAAATCTCATGAAATGCCTACAGATGTCATACTCCAGAGCTTGCTCTTCCAGCTTCCAGGTTTCTAGCTAGCATCTTCAGGAACACTTTTTCAATTGGAGGATACTGCCAACCATCCTTCTGAAATGTCATTTGAGCTAATGTCTTGGGCATTCCTTGCCCATCAGTCCCCTTCTTTACAGATGTAAGTGTGAATAATATCAGAGGATGATAAAGACATTGCATTAAGAAGCACCAGCATTGAAAAGCGATTCTTTTAAACATTAAACCATGAAATTAAGAATTACACACACCGGTCTGTGAAGTAATCACAACAGTCTGGAGTAGTTCTTCAAATATTTCCACAAGACTTTATCCAGGGACTTTAATAAGGAGGAATAGGGAAGGTCTCTTTATCCACATGCCTTTGAATACCTTGGTGCAACAAAGGTACATCCTTTTCTCATGAACAGAAACATGGAGGATTTCAGTTCAAATCTGGGCATCAGAAAGTTCAGCTTGGATAGTAATTGTTTCAGGTTTTCACCTGATTGTTCCTTCATTTAAAACAATGTACTTGATGTCTTTAACAACCCAGTATAGCAAAAAGCTTAAGTGTATCTTAAATCCTATTGGTTTTAAAGGTTGTTTAAGCACATGGGGAGTGTTTTCTTGAATAGAAATGGATTGAAGCCCTTGCTGAACTAAGCCTTAAGTGTTCACTTTTCTTTTAAAGTTTGGACAGCCTTATAGAAAAATGTCCAAATTAATCAAAGCACATTTAACATTTATCCTATCAATCAAAATGTATTTAGTTTTAATAGACTGGCCACTACCTTTTCTGTAAGGTTTGCAGTGTCTGTCCATGAGATTGATGAGGCTTACAAAGCTCATGAAAATTTTAGCTTTGCTGACTCCCTCTGTCTGTGGTGGAGCAGGGGGGAATTCCATGAAATTTAGATTTAAAATCAAATCAAGGAAGTAGTCAGTTTAATGGATTTGTCTGCTGTGAAGCTCTGTGGTCTAAACTCCTAAGAAAATGTAATTGACTGATGGAGCAAACAACCAATTTAATGAAACATTTGGGATCCCCTGAAAAGATTTATATCATATAGAGCCCTTCCAATAACGTCTGTTTAGATTATCCAAATGGGCATATCAGTTTGAAGGCAAGGCAACACCACCTCCGTGCATGTCATTTTAGCAGCAAACAATACCTGATGGATGTCAGAGACAACCAGCAGCATTCTCTCTTAAAAACCGTCACTTCTAGCAGTATGCAAAGCCATTCTGTTGACAGACCTTATTTCCCGCTGAAATCCAATCACTTTTCACTCATGTGAGCTCAGCTAAAGTGGATGAAGAGCAATGGCTCATATAGAAAAGGTGTAGTTTTCCTGTCTGCCAGCATAGATATGGGCTAGCCCAGGATCTTTGAGAATCCATCTGCACTATAAGTGAAGAGACTAAATGTTAATGCATTTGGAGTACCCCAACCACCATGTTACAGTTTCTTCAAGGATTCATTTGTGATACTCAGCTGCTTGGAAAGCATGACAATAAGCACAGACAGAAGTGCAGCTTCCCACTGTAACTTGTAGCACTTTGCAGGAAGTGCTGTGAATTACAATGATCCCCCAAACCCAACAGACATTTCCTGTTGGATCCCAGGGGCTGGAGGATTCAGATGCAATTTGGAGCAGCTGCGAGTCTGCAGTCACTCTCCTCCAGCTTTGCCTATCCCCCGTCCCAGCCACAGTGCTGTCTTCAGAATCGGTGACTGGTGCCTCCTGACTCTGGGGGTCTCCAGCAGTCAATCGCTGACTAGGGGAGGGAGGACAGGGACCCCCACCAGCCAATCGCCAACCCCAGAAGCACCAGCAGCAAGACCGGAAGTGCTGCTGGCAAACCCAGACATGCTTCTGGCACTTCTTGGGGGGCACTGGCCCAAGGTGCACTCAGCCCAGCCCTGCTCCTGATGTGTGCAGACAGACATTAATGACGGCACTCCATTTTAGAACATCTTCATCTGAACCCTCATGCAATGAGGCCATGCATTTGTGTTTGGTCAGAGCTATAGGGCACTTTCAAAGGTCAGGTTGGACAAAAATTGTCACTTCTGTTTACACTTATTATCTATATGAAAGCTGGAAAAAATGTCTTGTTTAACTATACTCACTGAATCTTTACAGTCCACACAGGAGAAGAATATAATACTCTTATAAATCATCTTTTTTTGTCTTAGTTCATCTTGCATCTAAATTGCACAAGTGCTGTTAACTGGTACAGAGAGACAAAGGACATGAAGCATAACTTTTTCTTTCACAAAAATAAAACAAATATCAAATAAACAGCTCATTCCTGACTCTGGTCAGAGATGACAGATTGATTGCCTCTGTACTCAGCTTGCTGAAATCATAAATATGAGTCTGGTTGGCAGTGGCCAAATAATAGTTATAAAAGACTTGCTTGTTAATAGTTTTTCAGGCCATTAAAAATATAGAAAAGCAAATACAAAGCTACAGCACAAGATACATTTCCAATTTTTCCCTGTTTTAAAGTCGTGTTTTTGGCCTTCCTCTCAAAGGATGTCATAACAGGATTGAATGGTTGCTAACGTATGAACTGTATCACTGTTTGCCCTTAAAAAAGCATACTGGATGTTTTAGCTGGTAGGGGATTTCTTTTTTTATTAGGAGTTTTAATGATATATATGGAGCCTGGAATAGTACTGTGCTGCTCACAGTCCTCAGAAATCATTAAAATATATATTTTCTCATCCAGTGAGTGGCTTTGTACTCTGTAAATACATTTCATTTTAGAAAATGTCAGTACAATATAACATGTACTCTTCTAGTACTTTACTGCAACGTATGTGCAGATATTTTGAGTAATACTTCATTCCATTAAATTTATGTTAGTATTTGTGTTAGCAGAGTAGCAAATCCTACTTGGGTACTGGGTAGCTTGGAGATTGGTTATGGGATATGAAGACTTTCAGCTATAGATCGTTGGCTGAATTTTAACTTAGGCTAGTGGTGACAAAAAGCTGTTTCTATATTATACAGGTTCATGTGACTGCTTCAGATAAATAGTCCATGTATGTTAATTTCTAAGATGAGTTTATATTTAAAAACTAAAACCAATCTGTCTTGACACCATTTTTCTCCATCTCAGAGACTCTGGAGAATGATTTTTCCTCTTGCCCATTAGTTGGTACCTTCAAAAGAGCGGGGAGACTTACTGATAGGTAAACAGGCAGCAGTTTAGTAGTGAGGGCTTTCAGTCCACTACTTCTCTAATCACTACATCTACTCAAACAAGCATACGACATAAAAGGCTGTCTACTCAAAATGTTTGATTCATGTACTATACACTCATTTTCAGTTTCTGCGAACACTGCTTAGCACAGATAATGACCTCATCAATGTCAAAATGAATCTCTGCAGGCAAATGACTTAAAATGCCTTTGTTGGCCTAAATAATACTACTGCATTTGGGGTTGACATATTGGGCATGTCTACATGAGATGCTTAACTTCACATTAGCATAGTTTACTGTGAAGTAAGTATGTCCATTTATACGTGATCGCTTCACAATAAACCTCCCTAATCCTAAGTAAATTTGGTACCTGCAAATGCAAGATGCAAATCTGTTTGGTATTAGTAATGGTGCCATAATGCTCATATAGATGCCTGACCAGGAGCAAAATCTGCTCCTGGTCAGCCATCCACTATGGGGCAGAAGATAGCTCCCTGCCCCCAGGAGCTGCCTGCTGCCTGGGCGGGCTCCGCCACAGGAGCCTGGGCAGGGACTATGTCCCCCTGCCCTTGCACCCAGATCATGATAGGGAAGTTGGGGCTGGGAGATCTTTATCCCTCAGCCCCACTCTACCATTGCCGTTGGGGAACAGGGTGCTGAGTGACACATCTCCCAGCCTGAGCCCTTTGGCCATGGAGCAGCCAGCACTGAGACCTCCCTACTGGCGATCTTGGAGTTGGGGTTGGGAATAAACTACCCATCCCCCACTCCATGATTGCAGTTGTGATTGCAATTGTGGAGCAGGGGCTGGGACTTCCCTGCATGAGGACAGTTCCTCACCCAGTCTGGAGCTGGCTGGGACTTGCCCCTGACCAAGACGTCAGCCCCAGGCTGTGCAAGGAAGCACGTGCAGCCTGGAGGTGGCTGGAAACTCCTGTTTGGGGCAGCCTCCAGCCAGCTCTGGGCTGCACATGCAGACTTCCCTGTGCAGCCCAGGGCTGGCCAGGAACTGTCCTGGTCAAGCGACGTTTGCAGCCCCATGCCCCAGTTGGGTGATCGAGGCATGGGGCCTGGAAAAAGCTGCAGGGGTGGTGTAGGTCCCAGCCCCCTCCCCCCAGCTGCGAGGGCCAGGAGCTCCCTGTTGCTGGGGCAGGGGGACATTATCCCCATCCCAGTAGCAGGCAGCCCCACAGAGCTAGGAGAGAGCTGTCTTCTGGCCTGGTGCTCCCTGCTAGCCTCTGGGCTAGCACCCAGGCGGGGTCTGGAGCTCCCCACAGTGGCAGCAGGGGCCCATTGCCAGGCTGCAGGGAACTTGGTACAAATTGGCTCCCTAATCCCCGCATGTATAAATGCCTGCCCAAAAATGCTTACTCCAGAGTAGAGTAAATTTAGGCTGGAGTAAATGCATGTGTAGACACACCAACTAAGTAGTAAAAAGCTAATGTATAAATGGTATAATCATTCTTAATATAGTGTATCACTCAAAAACATCAATAAAATTCTTGATTCACATAAAAATTAATCAATTCAGATTTGTAGTTCTTCCTTTCCCAGTTAGACTTTTCTACACCAGAGCACCTGACTAAATATGACATATAAGGAGCTATTTACATTTAAATGTAAACCATTTTGAGGAAAAGTGGCTGACTTGGTGCTTATCAATAGAAAATGGGCATTAAAATATCTCTAGACATTGCTGCCTTATGGGGAAAAAAACATTAGCTTGCAATTCCATTCTTGTCTGTTCAAAAAAAAATGTTTTCTATGTCATTTAAGTAAACCACATGGGGGAAGTATCATGATATATAGGCTATAATGAAGTGGTTATTTATATGCCTCATATGTGGATTGTGCATATGCAAGTCATTTTCCATTTTTGCTTTTTTTTATTTTGCCTCTTGGAATGTGTCAGATTTAAATTACAGGGAGTCAAGAACAGCTGCCCTAGATGATATTGAAAGGCATTAAAATTAACTTGATACAATTGTTTAGAGATTGTTTAGTGTAAAGTCACAATTTCTATATATCTAAAATACAGGGAATAATACTCTCAAGACAATTTTTTTGGAAAAAGCAATCCAAATTGTATGTAAGTGCAGTGTTAAGGCATCTAGAAAGTACATTCGAACAACTTATCTAAAGATTTTGATTTGCTTACATGAAACATAAAATGATTTTTCATATGTGTTTTACGTGGTCCTGTCTTGACAATGTGTATCCAACAAAGAACAAAGGAAACTGCATAAAATAGTATTAAAAATATCTAGTGCATCTGAGGATCCCAAAGCACTTCATGAAAGGCTCTGTCTTGCAACAACAGTAAGCTTTATTGTGTATATGGGTTAATACTGACTACATCTACGCAGTCAATATTAACCCATAAAAGTCATCATACATGTTTGCAAAATTGAGCTATAGTGGAGCAATGTTACTAAAGGGTTGTCTTTTTTTCCAGCAGACTGTCTCTGGCATCTACCTCCAAACTCTTGTAATGGTTTTTCACTACTTACATTGAAATAACTAAGCCACTTCATTTTGTTCTGTTCTACTGAGTGGTAGGTCAGGACAGGGTTGTGGGAATGCCTCACTACTCTGATGTAACTGCATCAAATCGATTGGTCCTGTTGCTCCTGTCCCACACATACTCCGTCAATGAGGCATCAGGACCTGTGATGTAGATAAAGTATATAAAACAGGCATAATTAAGTTAAATAACTGTCTGCATGTCTCATGCTTAAAATAGATGTCACTGACTCTCCATTTTGTAACTTGACCAAAGGATGTATTACATTAGTGACTTGGCTAATGGCAAGCCTTCCCCCTTAAAGTCCTAAAGAAATAACTAGAATTCATATTTTGCCTCTGTTTTACTTTACCAGGTGAATTCGGAGAAGTGTGCAGCGGGCGTCTAAAACTTCCTTCTAAGAAGGAAATTTCAGTAGCAATCAAAACTTTGAAAGTTGGATACACTGAAAAGCAGAGAAGAGACTTCTTGGGAGAGGCAAGCATCATGGGACAGTTTGATCATCCCAACATCATTCGGCTAGAAGGAGTCGTCACCAAAAGTAAGACCTTAGAGTGCATCTCATGTGGAGGGGCAGAGTAAAATTTAAAAGAAACAATCTTATTTCAAGGTACCTTTTGAAAATCCATCAGTGTTCTTCTATGGGTATGTCTCAATAAAAGATGAATGTCACCCCCCTGAAAATCTAACAAGGGAAACATGCACCTTTGATTTTTTTTTCTCAAAAGAGAGAAAGACAAGTTCAGATGAATGATGCAAAGTGAGCTTTCACTGATCTAGGGGTTGCTGTGAAGTCAGTGACCAGCACTTCTGGGGGTCTGTTGCAAGCAAGGTTATGAAGAGTGGTTAGCTGAAAAAAAAAATGTGCAAAGGGATCTGCAGAATAAGAGGGAATAAAATGCCTACTTGAAAGAAAGGGGGGAAAGGAAAAGAGAAAAATAGAACATTTCATGAGAATATTTACAACTTAGAATTCAGCCATAAAATGACAGATTGTACTAACCAATTTAGTACTCCAGAGCTAATTGCTAACAAAGCAGCCAGCAGACTCTTGCTGATAATCTGTTTAGAGTCACAGACTTTGGTGTCCTAAGGTTTCTAATTGGATTGAAGCAATATGCTGCTTTCAAGCTAAATCATTAGCCATTTTCATTAGCACAGATTTGACAAATAATTTTTCAGGAATTCAGTTATTGCTATTAATAGATTAAAGTGCAAGATATACAATATCTAAATGTGGTTTTAAGTGCCCCAGTTTTTTGGGTACCCAAATTAAGCCACACCCTATCTTACAGGCAGGGCCCTAGAAGAAAGAGAGAGCATGCCTATCTCTTCTCAAGAGAACTGGAAAGCTACAAATAAAATTAAGTAGCATTCATATCTATGGAAATACAAATCCCCCAAAAAGGATGGGTTTAGGTTGGACCCCAGGATCTCTGAGTTCTTGTTCGTTGTTCAGTTCCTCAAACAACTCATGTCTATTATTCCCCTCCAATCCTCTCCAGTTTTACAATCACAGGTGTACAGTAATTAACAAAATGCATATACAATTTGATTGGATATGTGTTAATGAGAAGAGTTGGCCCTGAAGACCTTCCCCCCATGCACCCCAGTTAACTGAGGGCACCAGGATCGTCATGTGCCATTCTTTATGGTAACAGGCTTCAGTTATTTTGTTTGTTTTACTGTGGTCAAACACTTAGGCTGAAGTTGCACATTGCATTTACACCGTTTGAAAGGCACTTAAAACATATGCATGTTAAAGCTTGTTAATTTGTGCTAAGTGTCCTCTGAGTGTCTAAAAGTTATGCCACCAGGCAAGGGTTAGATCTAGGGTGTGTTACCTAGGTTGTGTTAAGATAACAGTCTTATCGGTGGAGATAAAACAAGCAAGTTGCAGTCCTCTAGCCTCCCAGGGTGCACTGCTTCCAACTACTCCAACTTCCACACCCACAGCAGGACTAAAGCCCAGGTATCCTGGCTCCAAGCCCTGTCCCCGTTCAGCTTTTTAGTGGCAAGTCAGAGTTGTGCAGGCAAAAAATAGTAGTAACCCTTAATACATGACTGCTAACAGCATGTTCTAACTTTACTACCACTTAACATTCGACAGATTTAGCATGGTCTAAGTATAACATATATCTTCACAACCTCGCCCTTAGTCAGTGCTTTCCTGTTTAAAATCAGTACAAACATGGAATCTGGCCTTATAAGCCCATCTTTATATAAGGTTACCCAGAGTTTCCATTTTTTTAAGTTACACATTTACAGCAACAATACAGTTCCCATCTTTATATAACTGAGGATTTATACAAGGTGGAGGTACTTACACTAAGTCCTCTATGTTCCTTGCACGTTTTTACTAAAGGTCAATTTACTAACCTGGGTCTTACTTTTATTCCCAAGCAATAGAAATACTTTCAAATTTACAGGGTAAAAGAGTTTAATATGTTTTAGAGCATTTCATTAGCATTTCTGATTTATTAGACTTACCTGTCAGACTACACTGATGATTCCTGATGAAAACCGGGTCAACATCCCCACTTGAGCTATGCATTAGAAAGACATCTCATTTCAAGAAAGATGTTCTGTGTTTCCTAATCAAGCAAAATACACACTATTGTGAATGGGGCATTGGTCTTGAAACAACCACAAATAGCTAGCATTCAATCAGTGTGATATTTGCTGAGGTATATATATGAGAGGATGGCTATCCCCTTTCTTCCTCCAACAGATATTGTGCAGCTTATGAGGGTGTCTGTTAAGAAATGCTTTCCAGCCTTCTAAAAGATTTACAGATAACAGGTGGCAAACTCCTGAGGATACCAGCAGGCTGCGTGCTGTCATGCTGGCCCCGTAGTAGCTGAGCTCCTCTAGCCCTGCAAAACTGTGTGGCTGCTTCCGTTCTGCTCCTCTTCTCAACTCCATATCACTGCATCATCGGCTCTCCATTTTCTAACAAGTATCACTTGCTGATTTGAGGTGGGACTCTGGAGTCAAATCTCAGCTTCCTTAAAGCCTGCAACAGAATACAGAGTAGTGGTTTTGTTTCGAGGTTGGTAAACATAAAGACAGAGACTCCAGTTAAATTTTCTAGCTTAGAATTACATTGTAATGTGCTAAAAAGCAAAATCGAATTCCTGTAGTAATTGATAGGTAGAAGACCAATAGTATCCTGTAAGGAATACTCTGAAAACCCTATAGGAAGGAAGTGAAATTTCATCTCTGCAATTCTGTAGATTAAAAATCCCTATGTAACTCTGCAAGGCTGTCAGTAAAACAAACCACTAAAAGTGACAACTTTCTGCCTCTTCAAGGAATAGCTTGGATACAGATGGGTTCTCTTCCATGGTAAATGGGTGCAAGGATTGTGAATATATTTTAGTATTTTTTTTAATTGCCTGCATGTGAAGTTTTATGAAATGTATAAAAGTAACTTCAGAGGTTCACATCTGACTGCAGCAGTCTATGAAATAAAGACAAACAAAAGGCATGAACAAAAATAGCTAGTGTAAAACTTTAGAGAATCTCATAAATTACATCTAATAGACACAGCTATAATAGAAATATTTTCTCTGGGACCATTCCATGAGCACATACTTTATTTCCTTAGATAACAAACTATTTATTTGATTTTCTATCTGACAATTCAAGTAAATATGAAAAGGCTGCCAAATCTGCCTATATAAATCTCAGTTATCTCATTCTTACATTTAATGAGGCACATTGTACATTTTGAATTCTCGGAAGTACTTGAAGCTCCAGTGATAGTTTGAGAATTGAGAAGAAATTCCTTACATGCAGTTGCACTTGATATTTCTGTGGCATTTCTGAAAATAATTTCTGCACACACAATTTTGTGCATCACTGCACAATTTTGCACAATTTTGTGCATCACTGCCCTGCAGAATAGCCAGTTCTTACTCTGTTCTTATGCAGGTGGCTTTTAGGACGTTCGAGTCTTGCATTATATTATTCATGATAGGCTATGAATAATTTCGGTAGTAAGTTTTGCATATGAAAGATCTGTCATATAGAGGCTCACATTTAAGTAATTAAGGCAAGATTTTAATCTTCTATATTCAAATCAGCGGAAAACTAGAGGATGCAGGGGTCCTCTTTAAATATAGTCAATAGTCAGATATAAATTGAGAAAATAATGGCATCTTTCCTTCCAACCCTTCATGCATTGTCACATTTTGGAAATCCTATGAAATTCTGTGTGTCTGTTTTGGCAAGTGAGACAGCATCTCACTCAGCAAATGGGTTGTATTCAAGTGTGTGTTTGTATGTGGGCTGGATAGAGATTGAATATTTTTTGGTTTTCATTAATAAGCACCCATTTAGGTAGTGGAAGAGTAAGCAGACAAGGTGTTTTTGTTATTGGTGTTGCCTGGGGTAGTACATTTTAATAGCAATTATTAATGTTAGTTAATATTAGTTAGCATTAGTTACAACCATTAATGATTAGTAGCAATAGTTATTAATAATTAATAGCCTAGATTTAAATATACTAGGCACTTATTAGGTAATAAATGCTAACACATACAACAGTCAGAGAAGTGTCTGGTTTTGGAAGAGAGTTTACAGGATCATTCCCAATATGTAAAATGCAAGATAAATGGGTAATGTAACTGTTCATCATTAACCATATCATTTTTGACAGTTGGCTCCTCCCTAGCAATGCACTGACTTGGTATACTGATCAAATCTTTTGAATCAATTTCTAGCAATCTGCAATGGCCAACCTCACTAGAAGAGATGACTGGCTATTAGAGGCACTGAAACTAGTATGGGGCAATGTGCCATGCAATACACAGGAGAGGTGATGAGGTGTGTTAGCTAAATAAGACCTCAGTCCTTTGTTCCAACACTGAATTATTCCCCTGCTTCATATTTGTTTCTGTTCTGAACTTTTCTTCTACACTAGTCCCATGGGTGTCCTATAAGCAGTAGTCTTAATAGCCAGCACACATGTTCTGCTTAGTTTACTAATAATTTACAGCAATTTGTAGCCTGTTAGTATAATAAATTTCAGCAACACTGTTGACACAAGTTGTTATCATGTATAAATGGCTACATTTTGATAAATGAATGCAGAATGTTCCTTTAAAAGTACACAGCATTACTTTGGAGCATGTGTTTCTGATTACAGAAACATTTTAAACTAGATGCGAGTGAAAACCTTCACTAGAGGCACTCAGCTTATGTGAAAACAAATAAGACAGGGAGATATTATTTTATAATAATTTGAAAGGTTTTCCATCTTGCCCTAACTAATCTCAGATTTCTGATCCATCCTGAAATTAGCTGGGTTTGTTTTTTTTTACAGTAAATAGGCTTTTGAAAGTGATAGTCCTTCAGAATCATAAGAATATACATTTATCATGCAGCCTTTCCAGGTAGCCTCGTTATGATGCTACGCTGTTGTTCAGACTGATAATTTGAGGAGATCATTTCAGTATTCCGATAGGTTCTGAGTATCACTTTGCTCTTAGTGTTACCAAAAATAACTGCTGGTTTTAAGTGTGTGTTCTCTCTTCCTGTATATTACCCAGCACTGTGCTTGTAAGCAGTTACGGGAGGGTTGTGGGAGGACCAGTGTTCTTGAGTGTCTTAAACAGTCCACATCCTCATGGCAGTAGAACAATTCAGTACAGGGTCAAAGTTAAGAACAGGCTGATTTTGTCACCTCTAGTCACTGATATAGGCAGGCAGACTACATTTCCCCGTGAGACATCAACCCATATCTACCAGGAGAGACTGGAGTGCTTCATGGGTAAGAGAATCATAGAAGAATATTGCTGGAAGGGACCTCAGGAGGTCATTTAGTCAACCCCCCTGCTCAAGACAGTATCTTTCCTGTCTAAACCATCCTAGACGAGTGTTTGACTAACCGGTTCTTAAAAATGTCCAAGGATGGGGATTCCACCACTTCTCTGGGTAATGCCATTTCAGCCAGAGCTTCCTGGGCACAACAGAAATACAGGTCTACAGCTCCAGTGATGACTGAAGCGGATAGACCGGTGTTAAACTGACACAAAATAAAATGTTTCAATTCATTTAGACAACCTGAAGTATTTTAATTCAATTTTCCAAACAGATTTAAAAAAGGTTTTGCAAAATGTAAATGTTCTTTTTGTAAGTGTCCATTTTGTGGGAAACCATTGCTGTTAAGACATGAAACAGAGACAGAGAGAGAGACAGAGAAGGATGACAAATTCACAATAGGTTCTAATTGGTACCATTTGTTTAAATTTCTCTTTGTTGTTCTTATGCAGCTGATGAAGCAACATCATTCATAAAGAGCTGGGGCAATTCCTCACCCTTAAAAGCTGCAATGTTATTGTGGATGATTCTCAAGACCCTGTCATGTGTTTGTACTCCCATGTCTACCTGCATTACATGGCATCACAGTTATAGCAACAATTTATGTCCCTAACTATCCCCCCATTCTCACTTACTTTCCCTACCAAAAACAAGATTTGGAAAACGGAGTACAAAATCACAGAACCTGCATGATAAAAAGAAATTGAGAGAGCAATGGCCTTTTCTAAACACTTCACTGTAATATCTTTTATTTTTATATCTTTCTCCCTCATATGTGAAATTCCATATACATCCCTGGTTGTGCTGCAGAAGTCATGGGGCAAAATGAATGGTTTCACAAAGCTGTGATTGCAGTACCTACTGCATTTCTACAGACTACTTTCAAGGATATTTAGTTAGTGACTTTTCAGATATTCAGATTGTAATTCAGGTCAGAGCTGAGCAGAGGAATTTTGAAAGCTTTTTTCTCTAGGAGAGGACATAAGAAAATGGGTCTGTTCCTCTGCTCCATCATAAACCCGAAATCTAAGGCCAAATGCTTATCCACATCCAAGCTGCCCTTAATATAGCAGGAAGTATGTCAAAGAGTAGCTTGTGATAATCTGATTTTCAGCAGCCCACTTAGGAGAAGTATTGCTAAGTTACAGCAATGGAGAGAACTGCTTGTTGTGGAGCTCCACATTTTTCCAATCTGTTCTGTCTCTAACACACTTTGTCTTCTCCTCCCACATGGGGGCATAGGATGCCTGGCACAATAAGCTGTAAACTACCGCAGAGTTCCCATGCACTGCGGGTAGGGAGGGGGAATTATCTGCTAGCCATTCCTGTCATGACAGCTGCATCCAGACATGCCTGGATATTTGGTTTCCTGGGGACAACTAGCGGAGGCACACCTTGCGGTCCCCATGATGGCCCCAGCAGCCTTACCTGGGGTCCTGGAGGCCTCCTGGAGCTGCAGCAGTGGTGATCCTGCCACATGGAGCCTGACTGGCAGTGATGTGTAACTACAGATGGCCAGGATCCAGCTTTGAGTGGCACATGCTGCCACCATGTGCTCTGCTCCACTTCTTTTTTCCATCTTTTTTTTTGGATATCCAGGAGTCAAAAAAAACCCTTCCACATTGCTGCCTTGCAGCACAGAGAACAACAGAACATGTGGTGCCACAGACATGGCTGCCACGCCATGTACCATACAGCCGTGCTTGTCTGGACATAGCCTATAAGATTTCATAGCCAATGGTAGGTAAACGTATCTATGTATTTAAATAGACAATGGATGAGGACACTTCTGTAGTACTTTTCTATGTAAGTTCTTGTCAGCACTTAAAATGAATGTTTGTTGGTGTTTAAATAGTAAAGCATGATAGGATCTAATCCACAATCCCAACCACTACATGTGACTGACAGCATGCACAATTTTAGGATCAAGGACCAGATCCCAATCACACCCTACTTGCCAGTGTAGGGGGAGCCCAGCATCATGAAACTTATGGCTCTTTCACTGTATTATCATGCCTTAAATTGACTCGAATGTGTGTCTGGGTTACTATTTAAGGCATGCTAAACCTGTTAATTTCATCTTAAATATAACGTGTGTCAAGGTCCTTACTGTGAGCTCTTCGTGATTGGGGGAGAGTGTGGTATAGTGACAGTGCAAACTGGAAACATTGGTACTCCACCTGCCTTTCTTTGTACCTAGCCTGTTCACAGTCACAAAGCTAATAAAACTGGGTGCATTACCCCTGTCTTCAGTGGAGTTGTATTTATATCTTAGCACTGTTGTTCTTGCCTCATCAATCTTCTTACTTCGGTTTTGGTTTTTATTTAAAATAATCTCAGTACTTGGTGGGAGGAGGACATTATTTAGAAACAAGTTTCTAAAACAGATGCAAATAATTTCTTCTGTTTCTGAGAGTGCTGCGTTTCTTTTAATGTATTTTCAGGTAAGCCAGTTATGATTGTTACTGAGTACATGGAGAATGGCTCCTTGGATAGCTTCCTACGAGTGAGTACAGCTGTCAGTAACATTGCTCAGTAATACATTTGTCTTTTTGTTTTCCTTCTTTCCTTCCTTCCAGTCATCATGAATTCTCATCCTGTTCTAGTATCATACATCATTTCCTCTTTGTTTTGTTCATGTTTGTTTTGAAATGCTCCAAAGGCGTCTAGGAATCTGTTATTCTGTTTTGATTCTTCACATTCAGAGTTACTCTGGAGTTAATTGAAGAAAGCAGAAATGTTGCTTAGTTCATTCTATTTGTGGAGAAACAAATCTGATTCATAAACATTGTAAAGTGCTTTTGTGAGGCCATAGTGCACTACTGTTGGTAGACAGTCAAGGTATGTAATATATTTCTTGCTAAGCGCTATTGAAGAGGAATGAATATGTGCAAGTGTTAAAAGTAAGTTATGCTGAGCAAGCGCTTAAATGTGACAAGTTTAAAGAATAACCACATACCAGCAGGTGTTGAAATTTTATGTTATCAATCTTTATTAGCATGTCCTCTTCCTCCATTCCTGTACTGCATGCATTTGTATGCTTATTTTATCCTCTTTTCTTTAAAGTTTTTAGCAAAACTGGAACCCTCCCCAGATCCCCAGAATTTAATTTAGGCAAAACAACAAGTATGTCAAAAATGAAATCCCTTCTAAGGAGCAACTCTTTATTTTCATTTTTGGGGGACTCTCAATTCTGACTTAAAGCTTTGTCTAGGCTTGGCAATGGTTGAATGCCCTCCAAATTCATAAAACTGAAATAGATGCTTAACCTTAAAAGGGATTTGTTGTCAGCATTCATTTCAGTATGTTCTGTATATGTTCCAGTATCTGCTAAAGCATGTGTAATGCATATACATAGTATGTTAACTCAATTGAATTATTTAATTTTGTTAAGGATAAAAATCCCTGAAAAAACCGTCCTTTTGAGATTTTTCCAATGTCTGATTTAGTGAACCTGTCCAAGGACTTTACAGCCAGTATACACAAAAAGTTCTCCCTGGGTGCATCTACACATGCACTTTAATACAGGGTAGCCTATTTTACTGTACATTAAGGCATCACATAAAAACCATACAATTACACTAATGCACAATAAAATAGGCTACTGTGCATCGAGTATCACTTTAAAACCATGGGAATTCATTACTGTGCGTTAAGGCAGCCTAATGCACATTTCTTTAGCACCTTATATGAGAGGGCATTTTTACACATGCATGTGTCATAGTGTCAGGAGCTTTGACACACCACTGACATTTTCCACACACTGACATGCACTTCACTGCTTATACAACGGTACATAGGGCAGTGCAGTTTGCCTCAGCTCACGTGTGGAACAGACTTGATTAATCAAGTCTGTCTGCTCTGAAGCGGCGGATTTCTGGCATGTAGCTGGAAAAATAGTATGTGCATAAATGCCCAGTAGCACTAAATTTAATGCATATTGGAAAAAGCCCGATGTGCCCCCTAAGATCTAAGCTAAATCTACTTTGCCTAAGATCTAAGCTAAATCTACTTTGCCATAGATGAAGCCAATTACTTTTTGTCCTACCCAATGTGGATTTGAAGGACAAATTATTAGTATTCTGTTTAAAACTATTTAGTTACTCCAGGTCACAAGTCAATTATTATTATACACACACAAAAACTCACTGCATTTATTTTAACAGGTCATGCTTCTTCATACTAATTTGTTCAGCATTTCACATCATTCCCTAAAAAAGTTCCATTCAAGTCGATAGCAATTGATTCAGTGATCTTTAGACCAGACCACAGATGAGGGGCAGAGCTTTGTGAGCAATCACAGCCTATAATCATGTGTTTTAAGACCATTTAATGATATATATTAATAACGTGGAAAAGGTCAGGTTGGAGAAGAGTAAGGATAGTTGTCGTGCAACTATCTGCTCAGCTAAGGGCATGGACAAACATATTTTTAGGTATTTGTAAACAAAGGGGGAAGATGCCCATTGCAAGCGTGCATAAACTGGTACAATTTGTCTATTACATCTCTGGGATTCTGTAGAGATAAATTTCCCTAACTATGATCCAGAAGGAAACCAAGTTAACACATTTGGTAATGCTTTTGCCACGCTTCCAGCCTTGCAAAAATCAAACAGAGGCAATAATTGCATTGTAACAGCTTGTAACAGGATCCTTTAATATTGATATGATTGTTACTTCAGTCTATACCCTAATCCCTTGAGAAATTCTAAGCTGGTCTTGAGCTATTTTTCTAATGTTTTAGGAAATCCCAGGGTCTGGTAAAGGGGTTAGCCCATAACTACCTTTTCTACCCAAGTACATCTTCAGCTGATATTTGCTTAAAAAGGATCCCATCCAACCAATTCTGGATGCCCCACAGTGGTATTTATGACCTCACATTTTTGGCTAGAGTGATGTTATAGCCATCGTGGTCCACAAAGTATTCGAGAGGCAAGGTGTAATAGAGTGCCATCCTTAGCAACCTTTAGAGGCACCTGTGGGCACCCCTGAGTCTCTTTACGTTTGCTCTTCCTGCTAGGAACAGACTCCCCTTCACTGTCCTGCCACGTCTTGATGTTTCTTTGGGTTCCAAAGAGGAAGCTACCCCAGGGTTTTCCAGAGTCGGGTCTATGCTCATGAACATGTTGCAGTGACAAGCTTCAGCCTTAAGGACACTTTATATGCTCCTACCTCCCCGTAACATGCCCCATGCCTCGCAGGTGTTCTCTGAATAATGTCCCTTTTTGGATGCTTCAGCTTCCTGAGCTTCTTCCCCCTTTTCTCTTGCTAGACCTACCAGCTGAGGTAAAGTTCTAGGACTTGACTTCAAGGCTGTAGCTCCAAAACCACTCTGGGCTCCTGGCCCTTTACATCACGGCACCAGGCTTCCCAGTCTCTTTAATACTGCACCCCTGTGGTGCTGAGTTGTTGGGGCCTCAGCCTTCCCTGGCTTTGCCCCTTATTCTATAGCTAGGCCTTCCAGCCTAGACCCACTAGGTAGGACCTGACATAGGAGCACTAGCGCATCCCTCCACTCAGGGCTGTGTGCCCTGTATGCTTGTGCCTGCTATAATATGGGCTTTCTAGCCCTCCAGCCATGCCCCATGGACAGTAATGAGGCCCCCACCCCCACAGCCTCAGCCACAAACCACCGGTTTAAAATGGAACATAAACAATAAGCCCCTAGGCTATACTAAAAAATAAAGGTAAAGAAAGCAATCTGCCTCCTTATATTTCCAGGGTCTCTGTCTCTCTGCATCCCGCTGCCAGTGCTCTCTCTCTCTTGTGGGGCTGACGCAGCTTCTCCGTGAGTTCTCAGGAGTCCAACCTCTCTGCAGCTTGGGTCCCCTTGGCCAGGTCAGGCACCGCTTATGTAGTTCTAGCCTGAGCCCTCTTCCGTCACCTGATTTCCCCATTAGCTGACCAGCCAGCCAGGCTCAACTTTTAACCCCTGCTCTGCTGGCAGGCTGTGCCCCGAAGGTTCTGGTCTTAAAGGGGTTGCCCTGCTTTTCAGTAACAGGGCTAGTGTTCCCTGTTACACAAGGACTTCTTTGGATGATACGTTTTATTGGACCAACTGCATAGCTGGGCTAGAGTTAGTCAAACTTTTGAATGAGAGACACTCTTCTTCAGGTCTGAGGAGAAAAGCCAGCACAGCAATAGTTCTCTTTTGAAACATCTTAATCTGACCCTTCATGAATGATGAGTCAGATTTGCAACCAATCAACCACTTTTGAAGCTGTCTGCAGCCATGCACTTGTGTGTGGTCATGGCTATAGACTGCTTTCATAGCCAGACCTAGTGAAAATTGCCACTTCTGTTTGTGCCCATCCCTAGGATGACTTTACAGAGCCTACTGAAGGAAAAGTCCACTCTTGTCTCTTTCAGATCACTCCTAGAAACCACTTCCCTTAATTCAGCTGACAAAAGAGATCCCAGTCCTGTAAAACTTCCATCCCAAAATACCTGCACACCTGAAAAAATTCAAGCCTAAACCAAGAACCAAAAGCCTTTATCCTCCTTTCCATTCCTGGAGTGTTGACACGCGTGCACTGACTGTGATTGATAATGTGACCTTTTCAGGACAGGCTCCTATCACTGTCCTTATCCCACGCCTGTCACATTCTAATCAATGCCTGGACCTGAACTGTTAACATTCCATCCTACCGTTCTTTAACGCATGATGTAATCTAGCCAGTTAATTAGCAGACTCTGCTTTCAAAAATATTGATTTAAAATGTACTAATGAATTCATTTACATTTAGAGTTTTAATTTATCAGCTCTTAGGAGCATTGGACTGATCCACATGGGTCACTGAATCTAACATCCAGCTATCTCAGCCAGCCAACCCAGACAATTGCATTCATACTCCATCTTAAATTTGGCTAGCTTGTTGGCTCCTCCTGGAAGGCAGTTTAGACATCATCCTTCTAAGTGGTAGAACCTTCTTCGCAATTCTAGCCTAAATGTGCTATGAGCAGTTCAGGCCTGTTTTGTTCTTGGACAAACTAAGCAAAGTTTAAGTGAGTTCCATAATTTGCAAATGCTATGCATCCTTTACAATAATGAGGGCTTTTTTTTAGGAAAGCAAATACAGAAGCTCTTAATTGCCATGTAAATATCAACAGGTTATACTGTATGTTCTTATTATATTTACATGGATAAGGTTGGTCCATAAAAGCAGCGGCCAAAAACAAAACTTACTCTTGCAATCAAATTGATGAGGTTTCACTCCTATGCTGGTCCAGACTCTTGATTTATAGCCTTGGCCTCTGCATAAGCCACAGGCTAAGACTATATGTTAGTCTCAATGTTCTTGCAGAAACAGTGCTTTAGTGTACCGAGTGATGATTGAGGAACCTTTGTCGTGGTTATCTGTCGATTCAGAGCACCCACCACTTCCACCCCATGCTTACCTGTGCACTCCAGGGCTCTTCACTTTCCTCTGCCTTCTCTCTCCCATTCCTGTGAGGGAAGAAGAAGAAGCAGGGAATCAAAGAGTGAAGCCAGAAGTTGATGTAGCCTTTTCAAGTGCCCCATGGTTGGCATTAGCAGAGGCTGTAAAATCTGGAAACATTCCAGCCAGGAATGTCACAGAGGGCTGTGTGTGTGTCCCCTGACTCAAATATTCCCTTTATCGCTTGGACACATTTAAGTTTTATGTCTGCCTGCACCCTTTATGAATCCACTAGGATTTTCATAGGTGCCTAAATCTCACTGAAATTGGATTCACTTGGAAGTTAAGCATTAACTGTCACTGGATACCTTGAAAATCCAAGCCTTAATGGACCTGTATAGTTTGGTTTCAACTGAAGTTTAAATTTGCCTTCCTCTCATGTGACAGAGTTACTAGTAAGAGTGTAAACAGTAAAGCAGTTTTTGTTCCCCACAAGACAGCCTGTCCCGGATGGGCTTCCAAATGATTTTGAGATTGTTTTCCTTTAATTAGAAAATGTCCATATATGATTTTTATCCTGGGTTTCAGTGATTTTAGTAGAAATTATGTGCATGTGGAGGAAGAGGAGGGACTAGTACGGTCAGTCTCTTAATCATGCCTTTCAAATGTGTTACAGAAACATGATGCTCAGTTCACAGTCATCCAACTGGTGGGCATGCTCCGGGGGATAGCATCCGGCATGAAATACTTGTCAGATATGGGTTACGTCCATCGTGACCTAGCTGCTCGTAACATCCTCATCAATAGCAACCTGGTGTGCAAAGTTTCTGATTTTGGCCTCTCACGTGTATTGGAAGATGACCCAGAAGCTGCTTATACAACAAGGGTGAGTTCAGAGGTGGGGGTTTTGCATTTCTTAATTACGGCTGTAAAACAGTGATGCAAAAACAGAGACGTTTGAGGTAGAAATATGACCTTGAACTTCTTAAACTGTGCCACATGAACCACTGTGCCCTACAGAGCCTCATAAAAGCGGAGCAGTGAACGGATCAGCTCACTACTTACTGATGAGCATGCTACAGTCAATTCCAAGTTGTACATCAGGGAAGATAGAAATTGAAAGTTATAGCTCTGCAGTTACTGAAAATCTTTCTATATATACAAATTAGGTGTCACCTAGTATCTTCTAACAAAGAAGAGGTAGTCTTGTACATAAGGCATTGGCCCTGGCTCTCAAATGAGCTGGGTCCACTTCTCAGTCTGAGTGGCTTTGGGCAATTTTATTATCTATTGATACCTCAGTTCCTCCATCTATATAAAGTAATCAGTAATTCTTCCTTTCTCTTATCTTTTGCTTATTTTTTTACATGGCAAGATCCTCAGAACAGAGGCTATTTATTACTATCTCTTTTTTACAGTACCTAGTAAAATAGAGCTCCAGTTTTGGCTGGAGAAATGTAGGTATTACTGTAGTGCAAGAATCTCCTATTGAAGTCAAGGGAAAGCAAAGGTATACAGATATGTGGGGAGTTTCTCAAGGCTACACATTAGCATTGTCAGAGTACAGTAGGGGTCAGCAACCTCGGCACTTGTGTTGAGTATGGTATGCAAGGCCATTTTGCTTGGTACACCACTGCCAGTCTGGGCTCTAGGTAGCTGCTGCCAGCCACGAAGCCGGGGCTGCTCCCAGCCAGTAGCTGGGTGGCTGCAAGCCCTGCCGCAAGCAAACCGGGCTCTGTGGTTGGCAGCAGCTACCCAGAGCCTGGGCTGGTTGCAGCAAGGAGGCTGCAAACAGCTGCTTTGGACTCCAGCACCAGCAGCTCCATACTAGGGGTGCATGCGCACCTCGGAGCAGACGGTGGGGGAGCAGCCTGAGGCAGCGCGAACCTGGCTTCTCTCTTGCTGCCGGCACAGAGCTGATGACTGGGCTCTGGAGCCTGGTGCAGATGTTTGTAGCTAGCCTGGGCTCTGGGCAACTGCAGCAGGCAGGGGGCAGGCTGCAACCAGCTGCTCCAGGCTCCACAGCTCTGGCATCAGCTCTGTGCTGGTGGCAACTGAACGTGCACCTCAAAGCAGACAGCGGGAGGGCCGTGCTGTCTCAGGCCCTATCCCCACTCCAAGGTATGCATGCACTTGCCAGTACAGGGCTGATGCCAGAGCCCAGAGCAGTTGTTTGCAGCCTCCCGGCTGCCACTGGCCTGGACTATGGTAGTTGCTGCCCACCACAGAGCCCAGGCTGCTTGCAACAGGGCTTGCAGCTGAGCCTTCCTGACTCCCACCCACTGCAAGCCCAGTCACAGCCCAGCCCCCACCAGGATGAGGCCGGCGCTGCCCCTTGCCAGGAGCGCTGCACCTCTGATGTGCTTAGCTGTGAGAGGTAGGTGGATGGTTGGGCTGGTGAGCAGGCTCCAGGCTGGAAACTTGACCAGCTGTTTTTATGGCATGCTGACACTCTGGCACCTTCCATGGTAGGTGTGGTTTTTTCAGCCCTCCAGCCAAAAACCTTTGCCTAACCCTGGAGTAAAGTTTTAACCTTAGTTTCTTGGTGACTAGTCTCGTACCCTCTGCACTGGACTGTGCTGCCTTTGTAGTATAGTTTTGATTCATCCAATTTGATAAATGTCCTCATTTTATTTTAATGATTTTGTCATACTAACAAGTTTAGTTTTGTGTATCTAGTTGTTAAACAGGAATTGGGTTCTGTCATCCATGTTAACATTGTTGTAAAAGCACTTTATTAACCAGAAGAAATGACATTTAATATCCAATGTCATTGTCTTATTTAATTTACACAGATGCTTAGTAAATGCACTCTGCTTGTCACTGCACAAACCTGATTAGATTGGAAAGGGTCAGCAAAAATTTTAATGTGTGCATTTCAAGCTTTCCTCTGCTTATGATCAATAGCAGGCGCAATCAGCTATGTGATATTTTCCAAACTTTAACCTTCACAAGTGAAATGCCAGAGGATCTTAACAGGTGAAAAGTGAATGATATATGGTAGCTGTTTTCTTTAGATATTTTTTCACATTATAGTCATAACTTGCCTATCATAAAGATGGCACTCTTCATCTTTCTAATGTTTCTGACTGCTGCTTGATAAGCTCTGTCATTAGAAGTATACACCAAATAAAGCTTAACAGCACGTAAGAACAAATGGTTTCTCTGGAGTTGTCCTTGAGAAACAGATATTACAAAGAAGATTCAATATGAGAATAGCGATTGTTATGCTCAGAATTTAGGTCGAATTGTTTAAGATTATTAAATGCTATTGAATCGTAGAAAGGCAGGATTCTATGATTTTACAGAATCATAGAAATGTAAACCTGGAAGAGCCCAGAAGGTCATGTAATCCATCCTCCTGCTCTGTGGTTAGACCCTATAAACCAAAAGCATCCCTGATGAATGTTTAACCTTTTTCTTTAAAAGTGCAGTAGTGGCAGGGATTTTGTAGCCTATCCAGAAAAAAACTGTTGTAATGATTCTCTGTTCATACAGTGTGAAATGTTTTGGTCATTACTACACTAAATTTCATCTATTGCAAATTAAGTTGCTTATTTCCTTTTATATTCCTGATGGACATGGAGAAGAAATGGCCAATGTCCTCTTTATAACATTTTTTTTAGATATTTATAAGAACATAAGCACCATACTGGGCCCAACCAGTGATCTTTCTGGCCCACTACCTTCTCTCCAACAGTGACAGGTGTGAATGCTTTAGAGGGAGAGCATTGAACTGGGTATGTCTAGGGTGGTCTATCTCCTATTTATTACTCTCCTTAACATACACCATTATTGGTTTAGAGATGCCAGAGGAAACATTTCCTACCGTTTTGTCAAGACAGTTATAAGGACTCCAGTCTTAACGTTTCTAGACTAAAAAAAAAATCTCTTTCCACCTTTCATGATAGTTTATTGCTTTCTAAACAACTTACCATTTAAATTGCTCTGTTCTGGATTCCCTCCAGCTTGCCCACACCTTTTTGAAAGAGTGGTACCCAGACCTGGATGAAGTTCTTCAACTGAACTCTCACTAGCGTAGAATAGAGCAAAATCGTGTAGTATGTCTTACAAAGGGCACTATTAATGTTATCCACCTTTTTTGTAGCTGCTGCATTACATCTTTTGACTTTGTATGGTTCACACAAGACATATATTTGCTAGGTTGAAAAACTAAACAAATCTAAAAAATCATGATCCAAGCTCCCAACAGTTGCTGGATTTCATTGTACACATTTCTTTAAGATCTGCTAAAGCTAAATGTAATGAGGGGGTCTTTGAGGCCATGCTGAAGCTGAGGAAAGCTTCTGAATTCCATTTTGGTTGGAACAAAAGTGGCATGGGTAGAAATAGGCGCTGTGCATCAGCCTATGGAGTTTTATTAAGGAAGTGGAGTTTCCTGAAAATGAAGTGCATAGATGTGATTGTTTGACTTGTATAGCCTTTCAGCAGGAAATAAGGATCAGAGATGTATATGATATCATCAACTCTGGCCAGTATGTTCCTCAGCACTTGTGTTCCTATGGCAAATGGTATGACTGAACTCTTCTTCTCCTCCCTGATCTACTCACAGGCTTACCTGCTTGTTTACATTCCAATAAAGAAAGTGGAAGAAAACATTTTGCAGCATGTATTCCTCTGAATTTAGTAAAGCCAACAGTGGCGTATAGCTAGCCAAAGGAGGGTGTCAAGATTATGAATATCTCCCACATTGTATTTCATGCAGGGGATAAATGGGGGACCCTAAGACCCACTTGAAAATGGCAAGAGCAAAATTCTACCAGAAGCAGGAAAGTTACTTAGTTAACAAAAAAAATAAGTGTGTGACAGTGAGGGCATTTGGGTGGCATTCCTTTAGTTGCTCTCAAGCACAGAGATTTTGGTAGCAGCAGCTGGGGGGCACCCAAGAGGCCATCACATTTCTGCATTTGGAAAATGTTGAATGGGAGAAGTAGTTTTTAGAGCAGTGCAGAGACCATCATTTTTTCTGAACATTTGACCCCTGAGTCTTTTCTGAAACGAAGTTGAGGTCCATTGACAAAAAACAAGGAAGTTTATGCTACTGCTGCTTTTAATTTAATGAAATTAAAAAACTGTCTACAGGACAGTCCACCCTAAAGCATTTAATTGGCACTAAGTCCCTGACAAGCAAACAGAAAAAAAAATAACAACATCATTTAATGCATGTACCAACTCTACAGAGCAGTAGCAATTATGCCATATTTTTCCTTGAATAACAACATGGTGACCATATGTCCAACCATTCACTTTAAAGTAGTGAATAAAGCGTACTACATTGCTATGTTCTCAAGCAGTAATAGTTCAGGCCCTAGTTCCTCGATGACTGCCTGAGCAGACACTGGCTAGAAGCAGATGTCTCTGAATGAACCTGATCAGCCGTGCAACGGTGTCACAGCACAGCTGATCCATTTCATCATGCCAAACACATCACCCCTTGTCCCACCCTTGATGGCACAGGACAAGAAACTGTGTGATGTCCCTGCTTCCCCTGCCCAGCCAGACCCACTCTGTAACAATCGTGGGGGATGGGTCTGACTTCCTTGCTTATGGAGAGGCACCCCAAGACTTCTCAGGAGACCCCTCTGTAAGCAAGGAAAGCAGGCAGGTGCTCCCAGGCTTGAGGAGCTCTCAAGACCCCAAACCACCTGCTCTGGGTGGCAGGAGAGTGCAAGCAGCTCAGGCTGCTTGTACTCTTTCACCACAGAGGTAATAGACATCCATCACAATAAATTAGCAGGGGTCTGTCATCACCTTTTGTCACACCACTAATTTTCCCTGTATGTAGCGTGACAAAGGCTTTTTGCTTAGCATTTGTGTCACCTTAAATAATTTAGGGTGGCACAAATGGGACGTCAGGTGACATCTGCTTCTAACCTCTGTGCCTGTACCGATTTTGTGGTTGCTTTTGCTGTTCTGAGTTCCTTACCCTCAGATGTTCTTTAGCAACATCATAGATTTGTTCAGCTGGAAGGGACTTTAAGGGATCATCAGAACCATCTTTGTACTGAAACAGGATCAAGTATGCCAAGACTATCTTGGACAGATGTTTGTCTAACTTGCTCTTGAAAACCCTCACTTAAGGAAGTTTTCACAGCCTTCCTAAATAACCTATCCAAGGAATTCACTCCCAAATTCACCCAAAAAGTTCTTAAAATCTAACCTAAATCTGCTTTGCCTCAGATTAAACTAATTACTCATCATTACTCTCTCATTTGTGCATGTCTTCATTAAGGGTCAAAGTCCAAAACAGGATGCAGCACTTTAGCTGCAGTTGCACTAGCATAGGGTTGAGCATGCTGACCCTTACCTCCACCCGCTTACAGCCCCTCCTGGCTTGGCAAAATCCACCCTTTATAGGTGTACCCCCTCTTCGGTCATCCAAGTTGTTAATGAATATATTGCATAAAGCCAGGCCCTGGAAAAACCCAGGTATAATTGTGCAGGCTTTATAAGTAAATCCTATGATACACATGCTATTATCCAAATCCTCTGAAACATAATACAAAGATCACTAATTTGTGTGAATGTATTATAGGGCATCAGGCACACTGATCAGAGTTTCACTGCGAACTGGCTGGGTCAACAGGAGAGTCTTATATCGCTGAGCGGGATTGTAACTCCTGCCACACTGCCGTCACAAGCCCTCAACCTATGTTCTTTCAGCTTCCACCAGTGAAAACTAATGAGTGAATCAGACCTGTTGTATGTTTTGCTGTTGTTGTTGTTTTTTAATCGAGCCCCTGCCACCGTGCATATACTGTAAGTATCTACATTTTGTGCATGGAAACTGGTTTTACTTTCAGGGCCATGCACATGTCAGATGTTATTGTTAGGTCAAATGAAATTTTCTTAAATGAACTTGTTTAACATTTGAGATGTGCATCTGGCTAGAACCTGGGATAATCACATAGTACTAAGTAATTTATATCCAGCTCACTTGTCTAAGTAAGAAATTACACTTCTCTAGGGCATGATACTTACGTGCTCAATACCACTTAAATGCATAGTTAGATCCGACAGTAATGCACCTGATATCAAAATGAAAAGTGCTGTCCAATTAATTATTTGCCTCTCTTTCTCTGAAGTCATAGTGTAGGAGCAAAGAAAAACTGAGGCAAGAAAAGTTTATCTTCCATTCTCCCTTGACCACCTACAGATCATTGGTCCAGATTATCACTGGCCATTCAGGAGGAGTCTCAATTCATGGAGTTGGTTTGAAAGTCCATTAGGGCACAAGAAGGATCATATTCTTCAGCCCATTAAGACTCTTCAGACCCCTTCAAGTTATTCTTCCCTGTACCAGTAGGATGGCTCCTGTACTGATAAGCATTAGGGCTGTGCAAGGCTTTGGACAGAAGTTCAGATCCAGAGAAGCTTCGTACACTTTGGGGGCTGAAGCAGCATATCCGGGTCACAGCACTGGCCTCATCTGGCTTCCCGAAGCACTTTGGAGCTGCCTCGCGGATCCGGCCATAGGGTATAATGGGGAAACAATTACATATCTATAACCTGGTTGTTTTTTCTCTAATTTGGATGAAATTTTCAGGGATGGTAGACTCTGCAGAGAGCGCGAAGCCTGCCAAGTTTCAAGAAGTTCAGTGCAAGGGTTTGGGGGGAACAGCACCACTAATTCTTGAAAGCAAAACTCGTGTCACATCTAGGTGTTACAAGATAGTGGGGTGAAACCTGCTGAGGTGGTAGCTCTTACTGAGACCGCAAGGCTTGCCACGTTTCAAGAAGATCGGTGCAGGGGTTTGGGGGGTAACTGCCCCTCGGGCTGTGGACAAGCAAAACTGGTGCCATGGGTGCCGTGGGACTGACTGTGTCTGTCTTGGGGCAGGGCGGCCTGCCGCAGGCCTGGCTGCTAAGCTGCTGTGTTCCCAGTTACCAATCATTCAATCAATCATGATTCACTCAGGCACCAGGGACTCGGGGACCAGCTGGATACACATACACCGGACCTAGCTACTCCATAACGACTTAACGAGCATCAATTAGCACCTACAAAACCAGGCTAAGGAGAGGAAAGACTCAATACAGATAATCTGCCCCAAGACAGACACAGTCTTGGCATGAGTTTTGTCTGTCAGCAGCCAGGGGTGCAGGACCCCAGAGCCCCCCTGCACCGATCTCCTCCACAGCTGCCAGGGTCACAGCAGGGGCCACCATCGCTGCCTCCAGCTGTCACCCCGCTGCGCCTGAACACACGCAGGGGCACCCATGGCTCCAGGTTTGCTTGTCTGCAGCTTGGAGTGCAGTTCCCCCCAAGCCCCTGCACCGATCTCCTTGAAACTTGGCAGGCTTTGTGGCCTCGGTAAGAGCTGCCACCCCTGCCGTTTTCAGCCTCCTGTGGTGGAACACACAGCTGTGACAGCAGTTTGGCCTTCAAGAATTTGGGGTACAGTTCCCCCAAGCCCCTGTGCCGACCTTCTTGAAACTTAGCAAGTTTCATGCTCTCAGCAGAGGCTACCACCCTTGCATGTTTAATCCAAATTGGACAAAAACCAAAAAAGTTACAGATATTTCATTGATTCCCATTTATAGCCTATGGCCAGATCTCCGGACAGATGGAGGTGGAAACCTGGTCCAGAGCTCCAGACTGGATCGCAGCCATCCAAAGTGGCCAGATCTGAAGATGAATCGGATCGCTGCCGACTCGCACAGGCCTAATAATCATCCAGTACAGTACAACACTGGTCCCTGTGCCCAGTACACAATGGCATTTCTGTAATGTGATCCCAAAATGTAAGGGTCAAGGGTCTGCCCCATTTTTTGCTGTCAGGTTCTTCTAAATGCATTAATTTGGTTCCTGGCCCCCTAATTAGGTACCAGTTACCATTGCCTTGTAATTGAATATAAATCAGACTAGTAGGCTGAGCTATATACAGGTCTAGAAACAGCTTGTGTATGTAAGGATCTTAGACTCACTAGACATAAGTTGAAGGCAATGTTTGCTTTTGACAGAGTGATGTTTAAAAGACACAGTAGGAATCACAGCTCCATCTATAGGCAGGGAAAATAGTTTCTACTTATTCTCTTGTTCCAGTGCACAAGAGCACCTCTTAGGCCTAACTGGTCTATGCTGCTGACTTGCTGCAATGAAGTTCGTTTCTCTCCGGTGTTACCGTCATCTCCCTACTTGTAGTCCTCCCTTAGAAAGAAAATTCCCTTATCCCTTAACTGAAGGCACAGAACACTTCACTTTTTTTCTTGATGCCTTCAAATATTCAATTAAATAGAAGGTAGGTAACATAGTTTTAGTAATATCTTCTGTATGTATCATAGGCTGTCTCAGGGAACATAACCTGAAGGGGTTGTTTTTGATTTTGAGAGACTCCTGGTTTAGAAAATGTTGCGAAGGATCTTACACTTGTATATTGTTCCTCCCTTGGATGTGTGAGGCAGTTTTGTTTTCTTCTGTAAGTACTTTAGCTTTAGTACTACCTTTTGGAAGTACTAAAGGACAGTGTAGTAACCACCCCTACTGCACCGCATGTGTCACATGGTTAGATTTTGCCACTACCTTGCCTAAGTGTCACACACAGTGCATTACGGTGTGGTAAAATGGTGGAGCGCACCACTGTGGCAAAGCACCTTCCATCATGTGTAGACTCGCATGATCGCTACATTTGCCATAGCATGCCATACAGTGACATAGTGCATCACCATGGTGACATAGGGTGACATGTAGATGTGCCCTTAGACAACTAAGGAAACAGGAAAAATGAAGAGTAAGTTTTAGGAAATAATAGACCATGTTTTAGTTACAAAGGATGTGCTCATACAGCATGTATGCTGCTTTGATTTGTAGCATTATGTGATCCATTTGCTATTTTCCATAGTCCGCAGGAATTAAAATTAGCTGAGCTAATGATTTTCTTTTTCATATGATTTAATTAGTCTATTAATAATATCCTATAGCTTTGTTTGTGGTTAGAGCTATCATTAGAAGAAGAGTGCATAGTGTTTTTGGATTATGTTGCTTCCAGGGGGCTTTTTTTTTATTTTCATCAATGAAATACTACCCAATTTTTACTGACATATCAAGAGAAGTGAGAAGCCTATAGAACAGGATGAAAGCTATATAAGTGTCACCCAATTTTAAAACCAAGATATATATAAATACAAATGTACAAACAGGTGGAACTGCTTCTGTGATTCAGACACTCAGTGGCACTGTGCTGTGCCAGTTGTCTTGACTACATTTGACAGGTCCGTAACGTCATCGTATGTTCTTTCTGGCAGGACCATTTTTGGAGGCAGAGATAAGGCAGAATCCGGTGTCACTTTACCCACATGGCAGTTACCCGTCCCTGTAAAAGCTGTTTTTGTCATTTTTACCCGGCTTGCAATCCTACACTACATGCATAAGCACCCACACAGCTACTGAACATGGCAGAGCAGGTGTGTCGTGCATGGCTCTGTATATGCAGGCAAGTGTAAATCCCAACTTTTTTCTGGCAAAAAATTATGATCACAGTTTTTTCTACAGCACTATGCTAGGAAATCAGAGAGATCCAGGTTCAATTTGCCCCCTCTCCCCCATCCCCTGGGTTAGTGAGGACTGGAGCCTGACCTCCCATTTCCTTAGCCAGCTCAGCTAGTGGGTTGAAACCTGAATGGCACTCCTTATTTTTGCCTGGCCACAATTTTGAGACTTATGGACCTACCTGCTTGTGCATGCTCTGTAGTTACTTGGACACTTATGCATCCACACTTGTGGAACGAGATCACCAACTATGCAGAAGTGCCAGATAGGATTCTGCCTATGGTGGCTTCTTTTCTCAGTTTGGTACTCCATGTTCCAGTTTTCACTGATGCTCTCAACTTTTAGAGAATCCCAACAGCATTTGCCTGTGTTTCAGCACAGGATGGTTGAAGAGAAGGCAGAGACTTTGGGATGCATGAAGCTCCAGTCCCACATTTCATGATGTGCTCAAAGTGTATAGTATAACTTTAACAGCAGCCGGCTCTTACATAGCATTTTTCATTAGCAGATCTCAGAGCACCTGAAAAAAGAGTTATCAGCACTCCCATTTCACAGCTGGGGAAACTAAGGCACAGAGCGGTGAAATGATTAGCCTAAGGTACTCAGGAGACGTGGGGCAGAGGCAGAAATAGAACTGAGATCACTTTGGTCCCAGTTTAACACCATATCCGTTAGACTACACTGCCTCCCTATAGAATAGTATATTATAATATAGCATAGTGCTCCATCTGTGAGACATGAGTCTGAAGAAACATGAGCAGTGCATAGGGAATCAATCTGTGTCCTTTCTTTGCTTGTCATATTTGTACTTACATGAATTGTAATTCAAAAAAAAAATCTGGTAATAGTAAAGGCTCTCCAGAGAATTGTGTATACTTGCAAATGCCATTTTATGATTCATGGTCTAATAGAAAATGTTTGATTTAGTTTTGTTAAGTGGTTAACCAAAAGTTACATAACATCTTTGCTATGGATAAATCATAAAAGATAGCCAGATATGAAATACTGGTACATGTAAAATGTGCAGCTAAGATGAGCATTTCTTAAAACAGACTGGGAGAAGTGATTCGCAAGTAGTTTCTTTGAATTCCCAAACTGGCTTTTTTTAAGAAACACAAGTAAATTGTATAGTTTTGTTTTGTTTCAGACAAGGTATTTGTGAATAGAAACTCCAAATTCATTGTGCTGTGATTCACTGGATCATCATATTTGCCCTTGACTGCCATTTGAAAAATATGAAACTTGTACTCAGTTTTAGAGGTAATGCTTAATTTTCAGTGAAAAAAATGTTCATTCATTTAAAAATTCTTTACCGTAAGTGTGTTGCTCATTTTTATTTTACTTATATTATTTATACCAATCAGGTCGAAAAGCTCTCCTTTTACCTGTAGAGTGAGCACAGTCATCGGCTTTCATGTGTCAGAGCAGGTTGCCGAATGGCAAAATAATAGTTCTGTAAACAGGGGCTGCCCAATGTTAATTGATTCCTTCATCTAAAAGGTCTAGAATAGCTCAGTGCTAGCCTTGGTTTTCCCTCTTGTTCACCACAGTCTTCATTTCTCCACTAACAGACATATTTTGATGAGCATCCTAGAGACTCATGTGTGTCATTTATAAACATAACTTATAAAAGCTTACACATAAGATGTCTTAATGCTCTCAAAATGTTCAACTTCAAATATTTTGAATTATCTGTCGGGGGGGTTAATTCTGTTTTCTTAATACTTTTAAGAAATGGATTCTTCAGCACATTCTCCTTTAGTTCTCCAGTGAAAACTGAAAAAAAAGCCAAGCTGCGTTTGACTTGAAATTAATGCCAGAACATCCTGGTGTTTACTTCATGGACTTTTTGAGTAATCGTTTCCATACAGTGCAGAGCTGAAATATTCTGCTTTGTAGTGTTATTGGTCCTTGTCTGACCTGGTTTATTGCAAATGTCCTTGTTCATTTAAAATTATGTAGACTTGTGCTCCTTGTTAGATGCCTGTGCTCCCCTTAGCCAACCTGTCAGACACATGGAAAGGAGAGGGAGGGGGGACAGGGATGGCTTGCAAGAATCTTGGTTTTATAGTAGCATTGTGTTGTTGCTCTGTTCTCAGAAATAGCTGTGATCTACTACGACCCCAGAGTAAAATACTGGCTTCACTTAAGTCAGCTTCAAAACCCCTTTCAAGCGCAATGGAGTCAGGATGTCATCCCCAGTCTATAGATAAAGTCCTTGAATGTTATGAACAGAAACAGGTTGAAACAGGAGAGAGAAATAAATGCTCTTTTATATTTACATTCTTCATAAAAATCCAAGCAAAAACTATGCCTAAAAATAACCAAGGGACTTTGCTTGTTTTACTCCATTTAAAGCCATTTTACAATAAATTTATTTGTAAACATTTGAAAACGATGCCACGTTCTGTATTATCAATTAGATAAGGACTTTTTCCTTTAAGATGATGGCAGAGACCTTTTACCAAACTGCATTTTCCTGCCATATATAAAGTGCTTGGCTTCCAACCACAGACAACTTTTTGTGTTTGACACTTCACATCTGGCAATAACTGCTTATAAAAGCCAGTCAGAATGGCCTTGATTTTGCACTTGAACCAAAGCTGTTACACATTATACTTCACCTTTATTTCCCATGATCCTAGGACACATATCTGCATATTTATATATACAAGTATGTTCCTTTTCCTTTCCACCAGGCTAGGCAGACACTTTAGAACGTTTTTCAAAAGCTCTGCCGACAAATGGGAAGCAAGTCCATCCAAAAACTGTAGGCACTTGGATAGAAGGCGCTTGGGGCCACAAAGAATTGAGACTGCAAACTTTCTTCTTCCATTTTGTTGTTAAAAATTCTCTCCTCTGCACTTTTTCTTTCTTACACAGATACATTTTCTTCTAGATCTTTTCCAGACATTTTAGTGCCCCTTTACTCTTGGATCTTTATTAAATACTGGCCACGACCAGAATGTAAGCTCCACATTCAGTCAGGGAATTAACAGTTTTAGGAACCAGCAGCCTGAAAGCTCTCAACCAATAAGATCTTTAAAACTGTAGGACATTTCTTGCTTATAAGAAAAATATTATTTATTACCCTCAGGTAAACATAGTGGTACATTAAATACTGGTTATAAAAGAAATATTTTTATACTCAGTGGGCTTCCACATACCTTTATATGTGCAAATAATCTGGAAGCAGTCTACTCTAGAGTAAACTACTCTTAAACTACTCAAGAGTAAACTTTCCTGGGCACATTTCTGTACGTGCAGAGATGCAGGAACAGATTTGCTGCTCCTAGCAGTAGACATCTCCTGCTCCCTGCGGCCCTTCAACTGGCCACCACAGCAGCCAGCAGGAGCTCTAAGCTTCCGTTGGGTGCTAGCCCAGAGGCTACGAGACTGCTGTCTCCTGGCGGGGGAGTGGGCCTGGGAAATTGCTCCCTGCCCCCAAGAGCTGCCTGCTGCAGGGATGGGTTCTGACACTGGATCCCAGGTGGGACAATGTCTCCCCTGCCCCAGAAGGAGGGAGCTCCCAGCCCCTGCTCCGTGATCGCAGGGCCCAGGTTGGGAGATCCTTCTCTCCCAGCATCAGCTCTGTGGTCGTGGGGCTGGCACTGGGAAATCCTTCTCTTCCAACCTAAGCCCTATGGTTGCGGGACCTGAGCTAGAAGAGCCTTCTCTCTCAGCCTAAGCCCCACGGTTGTGAAGGTCCTTCTTTCCCAGCACCAGCTCCACAGCCATGGGGCCAGTGCTGGAAGATAAGAATCTTGCAGCCCAGGACATGCAATCATGGAGTGAGGTCTGGCTGCTCCCTGCTTCTGGGGCAAGGGAACATTGTCCTCGCCCAGGCTCCAGTGGAGGAGCCTGTCCCCGCATCAGGCAGCTCCTGGGGGCAGGGAACAATGTCCATGGGGCTTGTGCTGGGCGATAAGGATCTCCTAGCACCAGCCCTGTGACCATGAAGCTGATGGTGGGAGAGAAGGATCTCCTAGCCAGGTCCCACAATTACAGGGCTCAGGCTGGCATATAAGGATCTCCCAGCCCCCACCCCATCCCTTCTCTTTGGTAAGAGAAGATTGCTTGCTAGGTTTCTACAGTAAGAAAAACATTTATAGTAGTGAATGCTGTAATGAATAAAATTCTTGTTGAACCAAAGTGTTGCTAAATTCAGAAAGTTAGTGTGGAGTACCTTGAGTCTGAATAAAGGCAGACATAAACAAAAGTATTAAAGGAGAATGGGAGACAGCCTGTGTTTGCTGATGATACTCAGTTCTTTATCTCTGTTTCTTTGGAATCAATAAGGTGTGATCACCTAGGCCCCTAGCACACATTCATTTAATTGTACAATGGGATTTGATCCCCAGTCCCAGCACTCACGCCATCTGCCATGCCACACATGCAAGGTAAGATGCTCAATTTTGGGATCAGAGATTAGATCCCAATCATGTCCTTTCTACTTACTGGCACAGCAGGAGCCTAGGACCACGATCCAAGGCTCCTGCAGCAGGCTGTCCTCAGCCCCGCATTTGGGTTCAAGACCTGGGACTGTCCAGGGCAGGGCTGACAGGCAACTAATTGTTGACCTTGGTCACAGACAGCCCTGGGGCATAAGGAAAACACAGCTTTTTGATATCCAGGTACCCCAGGACACCTTAAAACTTCTCCTGCAGCCCAACTCCCCACAACTACTTACTGCCCAGCATTTTAAAATTATATGCCTTACTGCCTGTGGCAGGAGACTAGAAAGGCTGCTGGGCACAGGAGTCACCAGTTGCATGGTGAGGAATGCCCCTCAACTTTTCTCCTACCAGGGAACATTTCAACCCACTCCCTCAGAAGCACATTTTTAGCATAAGGGAGCAAATCCATCCCCATTCCAGTGCCAGCCCCCCCATCCCAGTGCCGATGCTGACAACAATTAGCTTACTGTCTACCTCAGGATGAGGACATGTTACACATTCAGTTTATGGCACCATAGAAACAAGCTACAAATATGTTCTACATATTTTGTGGAATATGTTTGTGGCTGGTTTGGCACCATAAATTAGCTGCATGGATAGCCCTGTTGTTTTTTATGGTATGATTAACATGTGTAACGTGTGCCAGGGGCTTTAGCGTTCCCTGTGGTAATGGTTTGGGATATAACCCGAGGAATCAGCAAAAACACTGTGACTCTTTGTGAGGATTTCATTAGCTTTTGTTGCAGAGGTTCACAGTGTAGATTCCATTGTTTTAAAAGTAGCAGCAGCTCATCTTCACTTGGATAGGACATAGTAACACTTTTTTTCCAATCAGACTTGATCTGTTACCTGTTCCTGCATCACTTGCTCCTAGCTGGACTTTTTTACCCATAGGACCAAATTATCCAATGCAGAATTCTGCTGCCAATGTACTCATTTGTGCTCCATACTGGCAACATGTTCCATCTGTGCACCAGAGGCTCCAAGAGCTGCAAATTCATTTCCAGATGTAGTTCAAGGGGTTGTTTTTGATCTATAAAACTCTTTTTAGTTTTAAGTCCCAGGTAGCATACAGGCAATTTTATCCCAACAGTTAAGATCAACTGGGGCGTGTAACAAACATTCCCTGGGTTTGTGGTTTTGAAGATTGGGTGTACTCAGTACAAAGGCCTTGCTTATTGAATTCGCTTCCCCTTTGCACTGTGAGAGCTCACATTTGAATCTTCCTGTCTTTTTACAGGCCTTATCAATTTCTTACGCAGTGTATGTGGATCAAATAGCAGCTTAGGAGCTTTTTCAGTGTGAAATTGTAGTTTTGTTTTAAGTTGATTTTCTTAGTTTTACAATATACCAGTAGATCTTACTTCGGTGTTTTCATTTTTTTCTCAACGATCCATCAGAGATTGCTATATGCAGACTGTAAAAAGTACAAACAAAAATATTTACTGTAATGAGAGTAGTGGAATTCATTTCTTTAATCTCCACTATTCTAAAAGAAGGAGGGTTTTCTGGTTAAGACACTAGCACTCAGTGAGCCTATGCCAGGAGACTCATCCTGCAACTGTAAGCATCTATAAAGTGAAAATAGCAATGTTTCCCAGAAAGGATAAATGTATTCTTATTAGTGCGGCATTGAAATATATCCACAATGCAAGCAGTGGAAAAACTTATACATTTGAGCCAAAAGCATTTTGATTTTTGTGAGTTGGAGGACATCTTTTGGGCTCTAAGGTGAGAGAGAGTGAGAGACTGGGAAAACAAACAGTAGCAATTAACAGAGGTGCAGGAAACATTAACATTAACATGTTAACATTAATATGTTAACGTTAACATGTTAACATGTTTCAGATGCTCTGAAGTAATTGACTGTGGGCACCTATACACATGCACAGCGCATTGGAGCAGACTCCAGCATCACATCTATCAGCATCCCCATGCTAAAAAAATGGCAGTGGGGTTGCTTTAATTGAAGTTCATTTGAGAAGCTTTAGTTAAAGTGCCCCCACCATCATTTTTCAGTGCAGGGACACTGATGCACATGATGCTCTAGGCACTTTAATTAGAGCAGCTCTTGGAACTGCTCTAGTTAAAATGCCCCCTCCTCCCTCCCCCAGCTCCCAGAGCATGTGTATAAATGCCTTGTGTACCCACTCTTACTCAGCAGTATTAAAAGTTTAACTGGAAGACCTCAGCCCTCAGCAAAATGGGAATAAGCTACTTTTTGTTTCACTTTGACGTACCATGTGATGAGAATGGTCACATGAGCATTTACCTTGGAGCACCTGTACGGTAAGTTCTTGCCCCTGTTACTTAACAGTCATTGCCTCATTTGGCTATACCCAGAGACTGAGGGTTTAGTCTGGCTTTTGACATGGGTTAAATTGATGATACTTCAAATCCTCTTGATGGGGAGGCTGTGTAGGGGCTGACCCTGGCCACAGTTGAGGGTTCTGTATGAGATGAAAATTAGCCTAAATATAAAGGTATATATAAATATATATACTCTGGGGAATCAGGTGATACTTGTGACTCAGGGGACCAGGCTTAGTCCTCTTGGCCAATTACTTAATTCATTGCAACTGGGAGATATAACTGTAGCATGATAAGGCATATAAGTGCTAGCTGTAATCTCCCTGGAGTAACAGTAGGCTTCCGTACAGGCTGCACAAATCAGCCAAGCACTCTGGGTAGGTATCTGAGTTAGTAGCCAATGCTTCAATCCATGCCGCTGATTTTCTCTGTTGCCATAAGCAGGGATACTGGTTTTCCCCAATTTAAAAATCCCCCAATTTTCAGTTAAAAAAAAAAAAAAGTAACCCCAAATACACATTTTTCCATGATTTAAGTGCAACACCACTATGTTAAACCCCAACTCCATGCAGCACCCAACGACTAGGGAGACAACGGTCCAATTACTCATGGATCCTGTTACTCATTAGCCAGAGCAAGCAGGGAGCAAACGCCAGCACACATTGCTTGCAACAGCTTTATTCAGAATGGAGACAGCTTCGGGCCAGGTCCCAAAAAACAACAGACTGGGGAACATTAGTTCTTTCACATTTTATGCATCTTGGTTCATACCCAGTAACATTCACTCCACCCTCACTCCTCCTTTGGTTCCACCCATTTCTCCTCCCATCTCAAGCTCTGCCTCTGTTTACTTCATTAACATGGAATTGCCTACGCATGTCACTCATTGACATGCCTCTCTGCTAAGAGCACACGTGTAAGGCCATGCATTCAACTTCTCCTGGTCACTTGCTAGTTCCTTCTGGTTTCTTGCTGACTTCAGCAGCCTCTCCAAGGTTTTGTTTCTGCTTTACTTCCTGGCGATAGTTGGTGGGCTGCATCTTGTTCTTCTTACACCATATATTCTGCACACTGTCCCACGGTTAGAAAACTACTTGCCTAAGCATTTGCAAGTTTATTTTAATACATCATTCTGCCTTGTGGTCAGCAGCTTTTGCTGAGACACAGATTAAAGCCTTGTCTCAGCTGCAAATCCAGTGCTCCCCAAAATCCAAATATTGTCACCCTAACACACTATACACATTAAAATGTGGATCTGGTGTTACCTTTTTTTTTAACCAAAAATTGGGGATTTTTTTAAACCTGAGAAAACCAGGATCCCTGGTCATAAGACAAACTAGCTCTCTTGAAACTGGGTTAGGCATCTCTTTGCTTTGCATACATAACTTTACTCTCTCTGGGTATATTTGTGTGCACAATACACTGCCAGGTAAAGACACCTAAAGTAGCTGAACTTATGCTCTTTCCAGTACTGCAAGCAATGTCGTTGTGTTAATTTGTTGCTCTGCCTGAGCAAATTAGTCCTCCTGGAAAGGGTATCTCATCCCCCTGAGATGCTATGTTGCTTCTAGAATACACACTAGCTTGTCTAGAGCAACTGTATGCCCTGAGTTGTACTATGTTGACTTACCCTCTGTTCTTCAGTTCCCCATGTGTTAAATAGAGATAGTGAAACCCCCACCCCCATGGGGATTTTGTGAGGATAAGTGTATTGAAGATTGTGAAGCACTCAAGTGCTGCTGTAAATGGAGGCTAGAGAAGTGCTGAAAATACATACAGTTTAATCTGAAGTCTGAGCTGAGGCTTAACTCAGAGCTGCATAGATTGCATATCCCTGGAGCTGGAAACAGCTTTAAACAGTCACTACATTCTGCATTTAATTACATTCTTTTTTGAGTCATCTGATGTCAAAAAGTTTTGTCTTGCCATGTTTTAGGGACCTGGTTCTTTTATGCATGACCCTCAAATCAGAGACTTGCAAATGTTGTAAACACTGGCGCCAATGGAAAGTGATTGTCTCTTCCCTCTAATTCTCCCATTGCAGCCTGAGGCTACTTGCGTGTGTTTTGCTGATTTGAGTTATGGCAAAAACAGTGGCCTTAATCAGAGAGAGCTGTTTCCCCAGTTACGTGTACTAATTGTAACAGTAGTTTTAATTCTCTTCCAAGTTTAAATCATTTAATGATGTGCACTTTTGACTTTAGAAATGTCTAAGTCCAGCCTCGCCTTGTACAACTGACCTGAAGTTGTGGACTCCTGGCCCCATGGGTTGTTCTGTCCTGGCCCTCATCCTGACAGAACAGTCTTGGAGCTGCTCTAATTTTACTTACTTGCATATGGTTGCCATGGACGTTATGTGAAGGACCAGTATTAGTGAAAACATACTGCCTCCTATCTCCATCTTCCTTTAACACCCAAGAATGAAGCAGGGGGCACCAGGCTCCTCAAACCCTTAATATTAATGTGTCAATAAAAATATATATATTTAATTTATAAAGAGAAAATGTGCAGATATGCAGACCATCTGAACCGTGTTGTGATACAATATCATTCAATGTTTGCTGCAAAAACCATTCTGACACTTCCATGAAAACTGGCAGTAGCTTTTGGTAATGTTAGTTATTTACTGAAGCAATGTATCGATAAACATATGGCTTCATTTAAAAGGATTAATCCTGTGCAGTTATACTCATCATACAGTAGGTCAAGATTTTTTTTCATTTTTTTCCTTTTGCTTCTTAGGGGGGGAAAATTCCAATTCGATGGACATCGCCAGAAGCCATTGCATACCGCAAATTCACATCAGCAAGTGACGCATGGAGCTATGGGATTGTTCTCTGGGAGGTGATGTCCTATGGAGAGAGGCCATACTGGGAAATGTCCAATCAGGATGTGAGTCTATTGTTGTCTGAGTTATGTTCTCAAATAAAGAATCAAGCTGTGAAAGGAAGTGAAGCATAATGAAACCAGGTGGCTCTGCATTTTTGACATTGACATTGACGAAGACGTAGAGATGAAAGTTTCCGAGTCTCCCTGCTTGTGGAAATGGGTTAAATTTAACAGAAAATGATAGTTTTTCTAGAAAAACACCTGAACTATTCCACAGACTGCAAAAGAGAATGATGTGCCGGCAGCAGTGCTCTGTAAACAGTGTTAAAACAAACATTGTAATTTCTTTCATGTTCCATAGATCTTTTTTATGAACCCTGCCTACATTTCTGTTGCTCTCTTGCAATTCGTATCTATAACATTCTATAGACCTTTTCCATGAACCTTAAATGCACAAAGTAAATTGCTGTTGGTGTCCCTGAATTAAAATTGAAGCATTTGTACTATAGTTTTAATGAACCAAAAACACTTCTGCAACTAGGCAACAGATACATTGGGAAAATAACTTAATTAACGTAGGAAGATTTCCGTGTGGGGTGGGAGGTCTAAGTAATAAATATCTATGCTAACATTTTTGGTTGTTGGAAGTATAGCATTTCCCAAACCAGGGTTTAGCGAGGGGGAAGGAAAAGACTTTCCTGCCATTTCTCTTGACTTGTGCTTAAATTTATTCCACATGAGTCAACTATAGACAAAGTTTCTGGATAGAAATAAAATGAACCTTCTGTTACAATGAGGCACCCTCTACATATTATATCTATTGTGCAATTGCCTTGTTACTTGTACAATAAATTTAGATTAGCTACACTTGCAAATTAACTGTTGCACATTAAAAAGGTCCAACCAGCTATGAAATTATTACTTAAAAACCTGTAATAACTTTATAGCTGGTTTCTATCCAGCTTATCTGTACATGTAAGTAGTCTGTGGTGCTGCTGTGATCTCCATTGCTATCTCCCAGCTGTGGGCACCCCCACAGTTAGGAAACTGCAATCCCCATTGCCCCATGTCTGTGGGGGCTAAGTGTCCCACAGCTGATGGGCTTCTTGGTCCTGGCTGTGTGCCATGCACAGCCAGGACTGAGACTCCCCACACTTGATGGGGGCTGGCGGTCCCAGCTGCACATGGGACACAGACAGGAACAAGCCCCCATCAGATGTTGGGATTCTTGATCCTGGCTACACATGGTCCCTGCATCTGGGAGCCCCATCAGCAAAGGAGTTCCCAGCTGTGGGAGTCTGCTTCTTGCAGATGCAGGGGGAACCCAGGATCGCGCTCCCCCTACACTGGGAATAAAGTACAATTGGATCTAATATGTCATTCCACAGTCATGCCTCCTGCCATGCATGTGGTTGTATGGATCACTTATTAGATCCAATTGCACCTTTACCTGCATCTGTAGAGGGCACCTAAGGCATACATTTTCAGGTGTTTTTCTCTGCCGTTCTCTTAATATAGAACAAAGGAGCAATAATGGTAACCAGAATTAGGCAACCAGGATTTTCTTTGCTGCTGTGCCTAGAAATGGTAATAAAAAAAGAAAAAGAAAAACCAAACCACATTCCTTTCGGCTAAGGACTACTGGCTGCATATTAATTCTTTACAGCAATCTGTGCCTTGTTTTTAAATGGATATGATCATTTGACTACTGTCGTAGAGGAGCAATTTAAGGATGTTGCTTAGGCTAATGTTTTAGTTGGATGCCTTCCTGTAACAGGCAGCCAGGGTCTTCCTGTTACTTAAGACAATGCAGCAGGCTAAGCTGGCTGTGTGGGGCTCTGGCAGCAGGAGCACAGGCTGGCATTTAACTAAAAGGGGAAACTCTGGCGTGTGGCTGGGAAAAGTCACATGACAGAAGGGGGTGGGGCTTCGAGGCATATAAAACCAGGGCTTGAGCAACATCAGACTGTCAGCTCCTGTATGCTGCAGGGAGAGGAGCTCTCTGGGGAAGCTGGCAGCAGAAAGCCGGCCCATGGGCACCCAAGCTACCCATGAGAATGAGGGTGAGCCTATCACTGGGAAGTATAGCTTGTGGTGGGGTATTGACCCAGAGAGGAGATGAACTTTGAAGATGCAATTTGCTTACATTTCTGTTTTGTTGAAGTTTTTGTTCAGGACTGGAGGGCCAGATGGGGTGGTTTGGAGGCCATGGGGGGGTCCCTGAGAGATGCCCAGGAGACAGTTCCCTGAGGAGATTCAGGTGCAGAGGCCCGGGGCCCAGAAGCATGAGGCAGGGGCCAGGAGCCCAAAAACACGTGTGTGCAAGACAGAGTTGGGGCCCAGAAGCTGAGGTCTAAGACAGTGGACCTTGGGCTAGGGAGCCCAGTGAGAGTAAAAGGGCTGAAGCCAGAAAGGCAGAAGCCCCAACAAAAGTTGGAGGTTTGAGGGAACAAGTGTAGAGTCAGGACTAAGGGCCGCTCCCTCCAAACACTAGCTGACATACGCAAGGCATGGGCATGCCTATGGGGGTGGCTGCAGGTCACAATTATTGCCCCTAAGGCACAGTTGGGGCTGCCTTAAAGGGGAAACCCATCCTGTGGAATTTGGGGTAGAGACGCCCTAAGGGCTATACGCAGAGGAATGGCACCCAAGAAGAAGGCTACCCCAGCCTCTGGAGGCAGCTCACCATAAGATCAAATCATGGTGGGCAAGGGATAGGAGGTAACAGGAAGTAATAGGAGGCTAGGGAGTGTAGAAAGACAGATCTGACTACTAGGGGGTGTCAGATACCAATCAGATCACCTGAACCTGTCACACTTCCATAATACCTACTTATAGTAAAATGAAACTCAGGGACAGGGCATGCCTGTATGGTTTTTTTGCTACGGGAGTGCTTACACATAGTCTTTTCCTAACCATGTTCTGTCTAGGAGTCTAGGGCTACTTACAGATGTTAGACCCCACCCCAAAAAAACAGAGCTTTACTGGAAGAAGTAGCACATTAGATCAACCCGGCTCTGCAGTGCCTGTATAGATTGGGCATTTCAGTGGGTTTTTTGGTGCTTTTAGCTAATAGCTGATTCAACCAGGCATTATACAATTACCTAGTTAATTGTGCAATTAATTTAGACTAGCTACATGTGCAAATTGACTATGGTGCCTTGAAAAGGTCCAACCAGCTATATAATTACGGATGGAAAATGTGTAGAAACTTTATAGCTGGTTTCTACCCAGCTTTAATTTGCATGTGTAGCCTGTGCCTCCATGCCTGGGAACCCCATCAGCTGACTGGGCGTCCAGTTGCAGAGGTGCTCCATGTATCCCCACAGCTGGCTGACCACTGCTGCTCAACCTCCCAGCTAAGGGGGTGCATCATGCATCCCTGCAGCTGGGAGACTGTAACAGCTGCACCCCCTGCCCAGCCGTACATGGGGCACCCCTGAAGCTGGCAGATCACAGCAGGTGGTCTCCTAGCCATCAGGGTGTATGAGGTACCCCCATAGCTGGGAGCCTCATCAGCTGAAGGGTCTTTCTTCTTGTTGGTGCAGAGGAAGCCTGGTGTTGGGCTCCCCCTTCCTTGGCAATAAGGCATGATGGGATCTGATTTGCAATCCCAGTCATGCCTCCTGCCATCCTACACTTGTGAAGGAGCCCAGTAAGATCTGTTACAATTTAATGACTGTGTGCTGTCCTCTATCTATAGAATATCTTTGGATAGGTAAGCAAGTTACCCATGATTTCAGTGGAAGTTAGATGTGGATAGTATATGACATTAAAGATGCATAAATGATGGGGTTGCTACCCTCTAAAATATAAAGTATTGATCAGGCCTTTGGAATAAAATATCTAGTGGTTAGATATGGAGTGGCATTTTTTGCAATACTAAACATCGGATATTGTGAACGATCTGAATGTTTTAGGTTTTGTGTGTGTTAGTTGGATGAGGACATGGACATAATAGAACTTACCATATTAAATGTACCATTTAACATAGACTTCACTAACATAATCACATGACAGTTTTAGAGAAACTTGTTGAAACTGCATCTTCCTCAAAGTCACATGCTGTATCTTAACTTTCCTATAGCTCTTTCTGTAGGTCATTTATTATCTGATTTACTTTGTAGATAAATCAAGCGTGTTGCACTGCAAGACAATTAGAGAATGACCACATTTGTTTAAGCATTAAGTGTCCATGCTAGTGTATTTTGCAGAACTGATAAAACAAGTTAATTTAATCGCCTTTTTTCCAAAACTTTTATCCTTGTGCAGGTAATTAAGGCTGTAGATGAAGGGTACCGCTTGCCACCTCCTATGGACTGCCCAGCTGCCTTGTATCAGCTGATGCTGGACTGTTGGCAAAAGGACAGAAACAACAGACCCAAGTTTGAGCAGATTGTCAGCATCCTGGATAAACTGATCCGTAATCCCAGCAGTCTGAAAATAATCACAAATGCAGCTGCAAGGTGACATATTCAATCTTACGTTGCACATGCTGAAAATCACTGTGTTTGCTTACCCCACGTACAGTAATTAAAATATGTTTGCTTTGTCCACCCACTTCTTCAGTTTTAACCATTGCTATTTGCATTCTTGAAGTCTGGAGAAAGCTTTCTGCAAGAGATTTTTTTTCCTAATGCAAATATAGCAACTGTTTGGTTATGTGGTAAAACCCATATAGTTGTGTGCTGAGATTGAAGACAAAGGGACTTAGCTAAAGGAATATCTGAATTGCCAATTACCCTGTTTCTCACCCTGGCAGGGGCTGTGCTCCCTTACCCCCTTCACACTCTTTGATGTCCTCTGTCTTCAGAAACTTCTGGCTTTTTATCTAGGGCAGAATACTAGAGTATATAGGTAGGCCTACTAAGTTGTGTGCTTAAACTTATACATGCTTGCATACCTTTCTGAATTGTGACCAGCAATGTCCCATTCTCATGCCTCAGTGTAGCAAATTATCTAAGGATGTGCTTAACTTATCTGAGTGTTCCTTCTGCCTTATAGCACATCCTTAAGCTTTTGTTAAATTCAGGGCCATAATAATGACCTGAATTCCTATTCACAAACTGATATAAGGTGCCCAGTTGTTTTGTAAAGAGTCATTGATCACTTCCTGTATCCATAATACTTTAGGATATTACTGATACTTTATTATCAGTAATATCCAGCTAATTAGGAGGGAATAGAAGGTGAAGAAGGCGTGAATGTCTGAGCAGATAATTGGGGCAGTTACATGGGAGTACTGGTAAGGAAGGGTGCAGATTAATAGGCCTATATTGCAAACAAAATGTTTGGCTTGTAATGGCCTCTAGGAATAAACCAAGTTTAATGCCATTTTGAGAGGCATTTTTCCTCCCTGTTTCATATGCAACTGTTAATGAATAGGAAAATAGCTTGGATACCAAGGTCTCAGACCTGCAGAACAGGGACAGCATAGGCAGCAGCAGCAGCAAAGCTACTTGTTCAGCCTTTCTAATATATTACAGCCAGACCCAAGGGAACTACCTCAGCAGGTAAAGGGCTCGGCCAAGTATATTACTAAATGTCTTTTAAAAATGAATATCATTGTTTATTCTTATTAAATTGTTGTTTTTAAAACATTGGCTCCCCCCATACCTGACCTTTACTAGATCCAAATTTTATCCCATTATAACAAACCAATAGAAAGTCATTAAATTGAAGGTGGAGTTTGAGCTGAGAAAACTTGCTGTGTGCTTCAGCCAGTTATGGCCACGAAAAGCCTCATGGTTCTTCCAAGGGGGTTGCCATTCCCCTGGTAGAAACCAGGAACATACAACCATTCATTCATCTTCTCCTGGGGGAAGAATGCCCCCTCGGGGAGAGTGATCATCCAGGCATCAGATCTTGCTTTGTGAAAGTGAATCTTCTGCAAGAAAGAACATTTGTGCACTCTTCTTAGGAGGCAAGTGGGGCAAAGCCCCACATCCATTTCTTGGACGGAGGGTCCTCAGTAGGTTTCCCCAGTCTGAAGGGACAGTCCCCTGGATTGTTCTGGGTTGGAAGTGGAGCAGCTGCTCCACGGCTCTCCTCCCCCTGCACACTCCCTAGACCCTAGTCTAGGAAGCAGGTGGGGTGTGTGTTGCCTGCTGCTCCCTCACTCTGCACAGACCAGAGGAGCAGTCCATCCTTTTTCCCTGCCTAGTCCCCAGACTTGGGTCCCCAGTCTGTGAAGCAGACGGGAGGATTTGACCTGCTGTTCCATTCACTCCGCTCCATTTTCTCCAGGCACTGGGAGGAGTGAAGCAGCTATTTCCTTCCTCCCAAACCAGGACTGCCACATGTTGTTTTCCATGCCTGGTGAAGAAATGGAAAGCAGCAGAGATGGGGCAGCTGCCAACTGAATGCCTGTATACTCAGAAATGAATTTTCTCAAATGAAATTTCCCCTAGTGCAAATGAATGCCTGTTTAGGTGCAGACATAAGTGTAATTCCTGGATCTAACTCATGGTGCTTCATAGAAAGCACCATGAGTTATACCAGTCATCCTAACCCAACAGACTTCAGCTGTTGGATCGAGAGGGTGTAGGATCAGCTTCAATTTGGAGCCAATTCAGGGAGACAGACTGTCCGTGCAACTTCTCCTCCTAGCCCTGCCCCCTCTCACAGCTCCACTGCTTTCTCTGGATTGTAGAGGGAGAAGGCAGGAGAGGGAGGTCTCTCACCTGCTCCTCCCACTCCATGGGGGCTGGGGAAACCCCCAAAACAGCCGTTCCTCCCCTGCCTTCTCCCCCTCCCATCCAGAGAGAGCAGCCAGGAATTAATGAACTCACTCTGCTTTGGAGTGTCTTCATTTGAACCCTCATACAAGGAGAGTTAATCTGTCATGCTATCAGAGCACTCTGCAGCCATGCTTTTCTGTTTTGGCATGGCTTTAGAGCACTTTCAAGGCGTCGGTCATGCCACAAATGTCATTTCTGTCTATGTCCTTCATGGCCTATGTTGACCTGGCTCTTGTCCCTGATCTTTCAAGCTTGTGTTGTTTCCAACTTGCTCATCCAACTACCTCTTACCGTCACTCTGGAGGTAGCCACCCCTTGTTATTGTTAAACCTTTATGTTATTAAAATATATAATTATATAATATATAATGAGGGATAATATCATACACAATAATTTTAATACTTATTTGGTAAATATGCAACAAACTAAAATAAAAGCATTTACTAGAGTAGTCATACCCTTTTAAATGTCAGTTGGCTGTTTTAAAGGAAACTAGGGTTTAGCATTTGCTTGCCCAGTTAAATGAATATGTTCTAAATGTACTTGGCCCCATTTTGGTGAAGGACACAAACATGTTTAATATCAAGCTTAAATAAGGGCTTAGAAACCAGTTCCATTTTTTCATACTTGTTTCATACTTAAAACTAAACAGAGTACGCATTAGCTTCAGGCCTGTGATAAGAAACCCACGTACATCATTCCTCTATGACTTCTTTATTTTAAAGTGTTCAGAAACCAATTGCTTTATTCCAAAACGTTCTGAAACCAGTTCAAGGATGAGCTGCATCTATGATCTCTATTTCATGGTATGTCTACGTGGCAATCCAAAAGTGGAGTTGCAGCTTGTGTAGGGATGAACCAGCTAGCTGAAGTACTGATACTAGTATAGACAGAGAAACAGTGGTCCTAGACAGATTCTTTAGCAAGGATTAAGATTTGTGCTGCCTTGGACAAGGTACTATCCATGCTTCAATCAGCCAGTCTTAAGCCACCTCAGTATGTCTACATAAGCTGCAATTGCTCCTCTGATTCTTGTGTGGATATATAATCTATATTTCTCCATGATCCATTTTTTCCAAATTACAAGCCTCTGGTGGTATCTCTAATAAAGTGGAAACCTGCTTTTTACCTCACACTAGACCTAGGTTACCAGTCTAAAACATCAGCTTTTTACCAAGTGTGTTTACTTCAGACAGCTTAATAGGGTTTGGGTCTTGCTATATAATTCTCTTTGGGAGTTTATGACTAGGGACTTACTCAAATTGCAGTTGCACAGATTTCACAGAAATCATGAAACCAAGTGATCTGCACAAAATTTGTGGAAAAATAAAACTTCAAAAAAATTACTAAAAATAAAATGCAGGTTCCCCTATGGGAGCCAGCAATCCTCCTGGCCATGTAGCCCACCACAAAGGGGGCTCCTGGCATGAAGGCCAGCATACAAGATATCTGCTATCCCCACCCCTTGCTACCAATTAGCTCAGATAGCTGCATGCCATGTGGCCCCGCCCCTCTCCACCAATCAGCAGCAAGACGTGGCAGTCCTCCCCAACAGTAGGGCCACCAGGGGTCTTCAACCAGTCAACGGCTTGTGGGGGGGCACCACACTAAGCCCATGAAAATGGGGGCCAGCCCCATAATCTGCCCAAGAATCAGCTGGCCACCTCCTGGAGTTGGGTAGACCCCTGCTCACAACCAATTAGAAATTGCAGTGATGAAGGGCAAGTCCTCCAAGAAGAAGCACAATGTGCTCTTTGAAAGTTAACAAGCAGAGGCATACAACTAAAGGAGTTTTAGTAATAGTTAACATTATTTTCATTGTGTGTCATCTAAATGTTATCATTGTATCACCTGTACAAGTGAAGATTTTGTCCCTTTTGTCATTTCTTTTATAGAAAAGTCACTACTTCTATACCAAAGTTTAACTTGAATCTGTCTTCAGAGCCTGTCTCTCACTGGACTCTCTGCTTAGTCCTAAATGGTACCTATGCATATGATAGACCTCTACTCCAGTACATGCTAATTAAAGTGCCCTCATGAGCTAATTGGCATGTGTCAGAGCAGACTCAATTAACTAAGTCTGCTGGAGTATGCTAATTAGTGCAGTCCAGCAGCTTCCATATCACATGTATTCAGGGTCCCTCTGTTTCAAAATGGTGGCAGGGGTGCTTTAACCAGAGCTTGTCAAACAAGCTTTAAAGCACCCCCGCTGCCATTTTGCAGTGTGGAATGCTGAATACATGTGACGGTGATGGTGCTTTAATTAGAGTGACTCTCAGAGCCACTCTAATTAAAGCCCCTTCCTCTCCTCCCCCCGCCCCCCTAGAGCACATATATAGAAGCCCTTGATTACCACCAGATGCTTAGTGCTTTGAAGGATTAGTTCTTGTTTCTGTTACTCTATGGTAGTCAACATTTGCCAGAATTTGCCTCTGGTGATAATACAACCCCCAACATAAAGCATGGAAACACAGATTTCATAAAAACAGTCCAAGTAACCCCCATATTCACCATACTAATATACTTACAAATTTTACTTGATTATCCATCAGCATAGGAGGAAGAAAAGTTTGCAATCAGAGTGAAGCATTGTGGAGCAAATTATGCCTCCCTGGGACTGGGTGGAGGAGTCCTCCCACAAGCTACTATAATGGTGCCCTTTGAGGATACTATAGTTTTCACCGCCCATATGCTCTCAAGCATATCGTTATGGATCCCTTAGCTCCTTCCTTTGTCATTCGTTTTCATCTAGTTTCCAAACCCCAGTTGTTGAAAGCATGCTCAGAACTTCCCCATGCACACAAGTGGTCAAAACTAATTAATCAGGGAAATCTTTCAGCCAGATGACATCTCTCAAATGAGGTATATAAGACATGTATTTCTTTGATAGTTTTTATCCTCAACTGCTTAAACCTGGTAATCAGCTGGTATTTACTTAAAGCAGTAATTTTATTATAGTACCCAAACAAAATGCATGCTACTGCAATTGTAAAATATAACTAGTGCTCATCTTGCATTCCTTTCCTTCTTGTATGAAGCCCCACTTCAGCAAACCACTTAAATGATTCCAAGTAATATGTGTGCACAAGTGCTTTGCTGAACTCGGGGCATGCTGAATTCATGCAGTTCATTTTATACTAAATTGTCATAAAATTCGGGAGAAGGGGTATAAAATGAATTCATTCTTCAATTATTTATTTCCTTTTCATTTTTCCATTCTTCCCAGGAACTGTAGGATTCCTTGATACCTGCCAGGGTGTTTTTAGTCACAGCTGCTTCGATTTTTTTTATGAAATTAAGCAAAGATAAATGTTTTAAGATACATCTTCTGAAGGACCTGGACTCTAAATTCTACAACCACTTCCTTTTCCTGGTATTTCTGCAGCTGTAAAACACAGCAACATTCGCTAGCAATTTTTTTTTTAGTCAGTTGCGGGGTTTTTCGGTTTAAAATCTCTGTACTTCAATTTTGTAGTCTATATAAGGTCTCTCTTACTAGGCTATATGAGTTCAGGTGTTTGTAACCTTTATGCCTCCTTGAATAGGTGTATAATTCTGTAAAGTGATGTTGAAATTGAGTACGGTAAAAGTCAGTAAAGCATAGCATAACCTCCTCATATTTTCTTTTGATTTGTGACTTGCTGTTCTCTCCTGGTATCTGAGCATTATGTTTGATTTCATAATTGAATCTCTGAGTTGTTTGGCTATTTTTAGAATGGAAGTTATTTCATAGTTCTCCTCGTCCCATTATTTTTATACGTGGGCTTATTATTTTTTAGTCCACTGTGTATTACTTCATGTTTGTAAATGTTTCACTGAGTTACAGAGCATATAGTAAACTTTCCAAACTTTCATGGGTGAGCCAGAAATTCTTCATAAAAGGTTGGTGTAGCTATAATCTAAAAAGGTTTCTTGGTTCTTGTTTCATTTTTGACAAAATGTAGGAACCAAAATCCATATAACTGAAAATATTTCTCAAGCAATCAAAATCTAAAAAACTCCTGGCACCTAATTTTTTTTATAAAAAATTAAATCTAATTAGAAATTTATGTTGTTCTTCAAGGTGCATTAACCCAATTTTATTGTGGCTAGATTTCAAACAAACATTTTTTCTATTGCAAATGCAATTTCTAAAACTTTGTATTATCATCACAGGCATCAACTCTTTATTTTTCTCACCCCCTCCCTCCCCACCTCATACACACACACACACTTACTTTAAAATACAAACGTATATTTAAAATATAGTAAAAGTACTGCATTAACCCGAAATGGCTAACATTAATTGAAAGTAGTGTGGTCTCAATATTACAAAGTACTGCACTTGGAGTTGAGTGAGATGAGTATTATTTCCTCTAATTCATGCAGTAGTTGGGGCCAAAATTACTTATAATCTCTGTGCTTCACCCCTTTTCTGTAAAAAAATAAATAAATAAAATAAAATACCCCTCCCCAAAACATAAATATTAAAAAATGTATAGAAACTTGGAAAACCATAATTCTTTTTAATTCCTGATATTAAAATTTTGAAACTGTAAAATTCAAACATTTTGAAAGTTGCAGAACTTCACAAAATTGGTGGGGTATTCCACCAAGAAAATCATTGATGTCTTTCCTTTTTTATTCTGTTGCTTTGAAATTTTTCATTATAAATGTTTTTCTCATCCTATCCAACTTCTTGATAAATTGAAAGCACTTTGTAATTTCCAGGTTATACCACCAACAGGGAGAAGTGAAAAATGAACATAGTGGAGGCATGAAAGAAAGCACTGAAAAAAATGAGTATATTTGCTCTGAATCTCTTGTAACCCACAAACTAAGTGCAAAGATATGATTTTACATCTGTAAATATATTTTGGTGTACACTGTTTCTTGTAGAAGGATAAATGCACTTGCTTGCTACTTTGTGTTTCACATGTTACACCAAGTAGCAGAAAAAGGATAGTCTTTCTTGTGAAGAAATTATAGTACTGTGAATTGCTCAATCTTCATGGCTGCCAATGTTGTTTATGCAGTATGTGCTTCATTGAAAATTGCAACAGTTTTATTCAAAATTTGTGGAGGGATTGAGATTTTTATTAATTAGACACAGAAACTGTAATAGCTGTATGCCCCCATTTAAAACTAGCCAAAGGACCTTTTGAGTAAAAATCATTACCAGCTTACCATCTTTTATTTTGGTAGTTTTCTGATATAACTTGTGACTTCAGTCCAGCTCATAGTGAAACCATAACAGTAATTAGTAGACCTGATTTACCATTTGGAAATGAAGTGCCTTCCAAAGCAAAACACTTTGAGAAGTTATATCTATTCTGTTTCAGATAGAAAAGGGGGAAAGTTCAAACAGCTCCAGAACATCCAATTCGACATGTTTCAAGACACAATTTACAATGGACACATTTATTTTTTATATTCGATTTCAAATATGTATTTTGTATTACATACTGAATAACATTTTTAAAGTCAAAATCAAATAGAAGCACTTTGGTTAAGGTGAAAATTGCTTTATGGAACCTACTTTCATGGAGAATTTTGAAAGGTTCAGATTAGTCACAAGCGAGAACCAACATGCATTTTGTGATCTGTAAATTCGGTACAAAACTGAACTGCTCTCCATCAAGTTCTAGTAATTTACAGGCCACCACCATAAGTTTCCAGGAAAGGGGCCAAGAAGTAAATGGCTAGAATGGAGATTGAACTTGTCGAGAACAAACGTCGAGGCTTATTTGTGTAGCAGCATGTGGAAGATTTTATACTGCAACTGCCTGTGATATAGGAACTGGATAAATAGATTACCTCAGTAAGAGAGAGCCATTTGTGGGATGAGAAACAAGACCAGGAGGCAATAGCTTTTCAGTGATGACCCTGACTCTTGCATAAAGGTCCTCCTCCAATTTTGGGCAGTACCTCATACTTGCCTCAGTGGTGGCTTAATAAGTTAGCATTTGCAAGTTGCTTTGAAGATGAGACGTGTCATAAGCAGGCTAAATAGCTACTAGGATTCACTTTCTAGTTCTGCAAACATAGCCCTTTTCACAGCATTACATTCATAACAAAATGAATTGCTACAAGTTTTTTCTATAAAGCCAGTCAGCTTTAGTAAAACCATTTGGTTTCATAATTGGATACCAAACTGAGGATGACTTTTTATCTTGCCTTGTAGATTTCTATCACTCCTCCTTATTACATCAGTAAAAGTTTCTAATTCACAGTCACGTCTTGCCATAAGGATTTTTTTACAGAAAAAAAGAAAGAGAAACTAAGTTCCTGCTTCCAGAATCTTATGAAATAATACTTTATTTTTCTTCTTCTAAGCAATTATAGGATCATAGAAAAATTAGGGTTGGAAGGGACCTAAGAAGGTCATCTAGTCCAACCCCCTGCTCAAAGCAGGTCCAGCCCCAACTAGATCATCCCAGCGGAAGCTTTGTGTAGCTGGGTCTTAAAAACTTCAAAGGATAAAGCTTCCACCACTTCTCTAGGTAACCTATTCCAGTGTTTTACTACCCTCCGAGTGAAAAAATGTTTCCTAATATCTAACCTAAACTTCTGTTGCTGCACCTTGAGACCATTGCTCTTCGTTCTGTCATCTGCCACCACTGGGAACAGTCTAGCTCCATCCTTTTTTGACCCCCCCGCCCCTTCAGGTAGTTGAAGGCTGCTATTAAATTCCCTCTCAGTCTCCTCTTCACTAGACTAAATAATCCCAGTTCCCACAGTCTTTCCTCATAAGTCATGTCCTCCAGCCCCCTCACCAGTTTTGTTGCCCTCTGCTGGACTCTTTCCAATTTGTCCACATCCTTTCGGGGGGGCAAGAAGGGAAGGGGCATCCTGATCCTTCCACTAGTCTGTCCTTGCTACAGTAAGCAACCTAACGTGTTTTAAAACAGGAGAACTAACATAGTCAGTGTTTATTTTCAGTTTATTAATGGCTTTCTGAAAAGTCACGTAACTAAGAAAACAGCTTCTAAAACAGAAAACAGATTTTTTTTTATGATAATGCTTATCCATTTAAAAAGACATTTAAAATTTTATTCCTCCCTACGCCACTAAACACAGACCACTATCCTAGTTAACTAATCCAGTTCTTATTTGGTAGAACATGAATAACATTTTGATCTAAATCCCATTCTTGAGAATACAGGCATAAATCCATAGAAACTCCATGAGATGAATTTAATCTTCATATGTAATAATAGATATGGGAGCAGAACCTCGCCTCTTATATGTATTCTTCTATGCAGTGAAGATTAGGGTACAAAACAATTCAGCATATTAGTCGCTTACATTGCAAAGGGGGAACTTTGTACCTGTCATCCCACAATTACATTGATTTCACTAGGACTCCTGCAAGAAAAGAATCTGCCAACAAATTGTATTTGGGCCAGAATTTGTACAATTCATACTACTATACAGATTTCAGTATAAATCAGTTAAGTTGCTGCCTTTGGTCTTGTGACAAAGGCTGAGCAGTGCACATCTTATTATTTGATTTAAAATAAGCTCTTTTTCTTAAATATGGCTTTAACCCCTAACCCAATATTATTATTATTATTACTATTATTTTTTTAATTTGTAAACACGACCCTATCTCCAAAATACGTTGTGGAATTCCAAATAAGTTTGTGTCTTTTTAGTCTGGTAGTTCTCTGTTTAAAATGTTGTACCAGCTGCTAGAAAAGTATCCTTTTGAAATCTGCACATGTTAGTATGGTCCGTGAGAACAACAAAAAAAGTAAAAAATGTACTTATTTTCAGGAAAAATATGCTTTGATCCAGCTTAATAAAATCCAGCTTACAAGTTCAAGAGGTTGGAAACAATTCTCTCCATGATGAAACTGAGAATCTAGTTGGAAACTTATGTAAATAATTCATAATGTGTACTTTTTCAGATAGAAAACTGTGATTTTTAGACTGCAATATTTTCAAGATTAATTTCTTTGAATAACTTCAGCTCTGTAAATAGTTTGCAAGCATCTTAATGCAGTTGTTTGGTACTGACGTGCACTGATTTCTGGACTTCTTGGTCTCATAGTATCATTTCAGTTCTGTTGTTTAAGCATAACCAATGAAGTATCAAGTCCCCAAAGCAGTTACTTACATTTTCAAATTCAAAGTTACCTTCCCACAAATAACGTTAGCAAAACTTGAAGGGGAGGGGAACTTTGGGGGCGGAAGCAATGACCAAGACACCAGCCCCAGGCATTCATTCACAGGAAAGTGCCAGAATGGCATTCTCAGGGAGCTTGCACCACTGCCATAGCCCATGTTGGGCAAGGTTGTGCTGAGGCAGAAGCAGCCCATGCCACCACAACCTGCTTAAGAAAATAAGACCTCTCTGTCCCCCTTTGCCACCTCAGACCCCAAAATTGAACTTACTCCTTTGACAAATGCTATCTAGAATCAATTGAACGTGATTATTCTGTGTAAACACAGAAGTGACTTTTGTTGCATGATCTTCCCCTTGAAAGTGCTCTACAGCCATGCCCTGACAGAAGTGTATGGCTGCAGAGTGCTTTAAAAGTGCCCAGTTGCATACTATATTAACTCTCATTCAATGAGGATTCAGATTAAGGCTCTCCAAAGCTGAGTACCTTTATTAACTCCTGTTTCTCCCTATGTGAGAGCAGGACTGGGCTGATGCCCAAGGTTGGGGGTTCCAATCCAGCTGCTCCCCCCTACCCCCTTCAGTGCAGGCTGGAACTTGGAGCTCCCTCCCCTTCCCAATCCCCTCTCCTATCTTGCAGGCAGCACTGGAGCTAGGATGGGGTAGGGCAGGGCAGGGCTGGGCTGGAAGAGAGAGGCTGCAGATGTGTAGCCTCTCTCCCCTGGATCAGCTCCAAAATGTAGCTCAATTCCACCTCCCCCCCAACCAAATGACGAACGTCTGTTGTCTGTTAGCTGGGGGCGAGGGGAGTCGCTGTAACTCATAGTGCTTTTTGTGAAGTGCCATGAGTTCAGTGGGGAGCCACAAGTCTGTCAACATCCTATAGGTTACTGAAACCTAACTCAATTGAAGCAGTGAGCAAGTTAAAGTAAAAATTCAAGAGAATATTCAAGAACAATATATTTTTATCTTTCACCCATTTCTGGTTGTCAGACAGCTTTGTAACACATCTGCTATTTGTAGTGCTGGAATAGCTTGTTGAAGCTCTGCCTTATTTATGACCATTGCAGAATGGTTAGGAGTCTTGAAACCCAGTCTAACATGCTCTAAATAATGGTTACTTGCTTCTCATCAGAGGGATTTTTAAACTGATGGGTTTTATAATAAAGCTCCAAACTGTCTTGAAGCATTTCAGCCAGTGCCAATTATACTGCTGTGTTTCCTCATTATATGCTTGTCTTGGTACACATCACAGTTTCTTAGTTTGGCAGAATACCATGCAATGAGAGCATAAGTGTGAGTTTATGTCCTCATTCAGAAGCTGCTAAAAATGTAATCCATATCTTGGTACAGACCATCTGGTATAAAAGGCTCCACGTAACAGATGCTTAGTATTTTATCTCCTTGTTAAGTTTTGTTATTCTGTTCAAATATCACTGGGGAGGGGGGGAGATCTTAATCGCTAATGAAACAGGCAATAGTAAAGGATATGCTTTCCTATTAAAACATCTGCAGTTAAGGAGTGAGACAAAAGTGACTGCTGGACAGTTTAGCTAGTCAGGAGTAACTCTCTTCTATGAAGTTTGCAGACACATCATGCCAGTAGTGTAATAAATATTGGGTGACTGGGGCAGCAGCCCTGTTGCCTACTAAGAAAGGGCCCAAAAGCACCACTTCTTATAGCTGCCCTGGCAGCTACTGCTACTTGCACCCAAGGTGCAGACCCTTGCTGTTACGCCTTCTGGTGATGCATTTACTTCAGTACATTCACAACTTAGTCTACAGTAAAAGTACAGCAGACACCTGGCAATAAGCTTTTACTCCAGAGGAGCTGTTGTTCTCCTTTGTAAAGCCACTTCTGAAAAGCAAAAGTAAATTCAGAGAAAATTAGTCTGGTGTACATGCGGTGTGCCACTCTTCCTTCCACTTTGGGGTAGCCATGTACTTAATGTAAATGAACCCCCCCACACGCCTTGTGGCCTGGCTCTGTAATAGTGCCTGCTTCAGGCAGGCAGCTTGGGAAAACTGGTCCTGTCCACTCCTTTCTATAGAGTAAATTTATAACAGTAAAATCTGGGCTAAGTTTATCTAGAGCAAACATGTTGTACGTCTGCATCCTTAGAGAAATAAAAGAACCCCTTGCCCTGGTACTCTTTACAACAGTCATGGGGGGCAAACCTGATAAAAATAGAAATAACCCCTGTTTCTATGTAAATGCAAAATAATTAGGACTTACGGTTAATGTATAATTAATAAAACAGTTTCTACTGTTGGTACTTTGGATTTGGCTGTGGTGATGAGACTCAAAGAATAACTAGGTTTCAGACTGATTTATACAGTTTAGAATTATCCACGGTAGCCCAGAAACAGATCAGAACGTGACCTTGTTTTCATGGCCTGTGTTTACCGTGATTCGAAACGGTATATTCTATTCTCAGCAAAATGTTCAGGGCCTTAATGGTGTAGCCCTCATTAGTGTTAATGGGAATTCGAAGCTGGAAGTTCTGGAAAGCAAACTGTGCAGGGCTCTCATCCTCTGTAGCAAGCGTTAAGCCTGTAAAAATTCACAGTACAGCCAAATGTGATGCCTCTACAAGGCAAGTTACATACACAAAAAAAGAAGAGACAAGGAGGCAGCATTCCATTTTGAAAGCTCTCTAAAAGCTTTTTTTCCCCTCAAATCTTTTTAAAAGGTTATAGATTGTTTTAGCAATCGTGGCTGGCTGATAATAATGGGCTCGCTCTCAGCCGGTCCTGAATCCCCAGGAATGCTTTTTTTTTTTTTTGCACTGGGACTGTTGTTACGTAACAAATTGAAGCTATATTTCTGCAACACAGCAGTAACTTTTACCTGCAACACCACCCTCAGAAAACCTAAGCTGTTTTGGTCCTGCCGGGAAAGAGTAATGTTAGTTATGTTGTTAAAAAAAGCATGTGGCTCATTACGTTAGTTGGAATATGGTGGACACTGGAAGTGGCTCCTTGAGAGAAGAGCTAATATGTGTGGTGACTGACTCTGAGAGAGGAACTTCAGAAGCTGGATGAGAAGATTGGCTTTGTGTGTTAATAAAGCCACTCAGAGGCTGAGTACACATAGGTTATGGAGCATGTCTTCAGAATAAGTTGGAAAGGTTTAGGTTGTCAATACATTAAGAAAAACACGCTTAAAATAGAGCTATAAAGTAAGTAGGTTTGAAAAAAAGCTATTTAAAATTAGGGTCATATCATAGAAAGGGACCTCAGCAGGTCATCTAGTCCAACCCCCTGCTCAAAGTGGGACCATTCCCAACTAGATCATCCCAGGCAAAACTTTGTCTAGGCAGGTCTTTAAAACCTCCAGGGATGGAGAGTCTACAATCTCTTTGGGTAACCTGTTCAGGTGCTTACTACCCTTCTCCTGAGAATTTTTTTTCTAATATCTAACCTAAACTTCCCTTGCCACAACTTGAGACCATTGCTCCTTGTTCTGTCATCTGTCACCACTGAGAAGAGTCTAGCTCCATCCGCTTTTGAACCCCGCTTCAGGTAGTTGAAGGCTGCTATTAAATCCCCTCTCAGTCTCCTCTTCTCTAGACTAAACAAGCCCAGTTCTCTCAGTCTTTCCTCATAAGTCATGTCCCCCAGCACCCTCACCATTTGTTTTTGCCCTCTGCTGGACTCTCTTCAATTTGTCCACATCCTTTTTGTAGTGGGGGGCCCAAAACTGAACACAGTACTTCAGATGCAGCATCACTAAAGCTGATTAGAAGGGAATAATCAGCACCAGGAGGTTGTGATGCATGTCTTTATCACAACAGCAGCATACAAACAGAGACTGCTCCAGATGACTGTAAAACTTTTTAAGACTGTGCAATGCTGACAGTGCAGTTCAACTCCTTCCCTATCCAGAAGGTACCAGAGGATAATCTATAGCTCTTTCCCATCACCTTTCAGCTGGTGGACATATGGCTTTTGGGATACGTCCTTTAGTAGCCATTCACCCATTTGTGGGTCAAGAATTCCTAGGCTATTTAGTTCAGGTTTTTTCTTTTACCAATAGAAGCAGAAATTACAGAGCAATGTGCTCTGCTCACCTCCTAGGTTTCTTGGACATTTTGGTAGAAAATTATTGCCAAGTTTTTTGAGCTCAACTGCTGAATGAATAAGTGATGTATTTAACTAACTAAAGTAATGAACCTGAAGTGAAGTGATGGACCTAATTATTTTAGAGCAGTTGTTGGGTAAGGTGCAGGCTGTGATGCGTCTGCAGCACATATGTCAGCTGGCAGCAGGCCACCTTCCCTAGAGCTGAATACATTGTCATGGTGGTAGATTTGGTGCTGACCTGAAGGCTGTGGGGCTGCAAAAAGAATTGCTCAGGTAGAAAATGGAGGTTCCTGGAAGACTCCACAGGAACTATGAAAATGCCTTTTGTACAGTCCCTAATGGAAAGCTGCTAGCACTTCCTGTGTAGTCTTTTACCTATGGGCAACAGAGATCTCACCAGTGAGGACGTGTGACCTAGCAAGATATATGAACCTGCTAAAGAGAAAACCAGAAGAGGACACTTGTCCAAACATTAGAGGGAAGCTGCTAGCTGCTCCTATAATCTGGTTTTTGTTTGTTTGTTTGTTGTGCTTTTTGTAATTGGGGAATCATATAAGCAGAAAACACTCCTGAAATAGAAAAAAGTGCCTGCCTTTATTTCTCAAACCCACTTTTGAACTCAGAGACAAAAAGTAGCAACAATGCGGTTGACTCTCAAACTGAGCAAATATGATAGGAAACCTGGGGGAAGGAAATATTCCAATCAGAGAGGTGAACTTTATTTTAAGAGCCAAATCGCTAATTTGACCACAGGGACCGTATAAACCAGACATAAATAGCTGTAAGTGCAAAGAGTCTAGTCCGTAAGGACCAGGCATAATTAAAGTAAACACAGTGACTTAACATCTCCTCGGTATGTCATTTATTTACTAAGCTCCTGTCGGGAAGCACGCACACTCATGAATTCATTTGCTGTTAAAGATAAACCTAAAATTACTGCACATGCACTCCATTTTTACAAAGTTGGAGATAACAGTGTTGGCCTTATCATTAGTCCAGGATTTCAACGTTTGAGATTACTTGAATCATCAAGAGATTTTTCATTCAAGTCTATATGGCGAGGGCCTCAGTTACCCCCCTCCCTTTTTTTTTTTAGGAAATGCTTACATCTACAAAGTCCAGTCATAGTATCTAAAACTTACTATGTGAAATAACTTTTTTTGTTAAACTTTGCTCCCCTTATAAACCCATGCTTCGACAAGCATATGCAATTTCTTTTAAAGGAGATTTTACAGATATAAGGAAGTAGATTGCATTGATAGGAAGAAAGACCATGCAATCCAGGATGTAAAGTACAGGATTCCTCTATTCAGCAGCACAACACTGCCTTGTATTCAGAGGTAATGCCTGGGCATTATCCCCCCGGTGGTCTTGGTAGATGAATATTACAAATTAAGTTATCTCCTTCCCAGTGGACAGCTGGCACACCCAGAGTAGAGGTTTGTATCAGCAGGGGTGAAGTTGTATTGCTCATTATATTTCTTTCTAGACATGATGGGCTGTGACAGAAAGTTCCTTGCTTCATGACAAAATCTATCTTAATGACAGTAAACCGTAGTTCTCCTTGCTTATGTGCACAACATAAAAGTTCATTCCAGCTGTTAACATAATGGGCCTGTCCACAGAAAGCTCATTGTAGCAGGACTTTTTATAGGGAGGCACTCAAGCATCTTGCTGCTGAATTTGTCACTATATTTAAATCGATATAAACATATATAGATTTGGAGTGCCACACATCAGCAAATATGGCCCTCCAGCCATACTGAACTATACAGATGAATGGCCCTGAAAATATTCTCTATGACAGTAGGTGGATAAGAACTTGAAAATGTGGGGGTTGGGGGTAGGGAAGCAAAATACAGAGTTGGGGGGAGGGAAAAAAAGCAGGAAATGTTCTATTTTACTTCCCCTGAGCAAACAAGTAATTTCCATGATTTCTTTTTAATGACTCTGTTCTGAAGCTAGTAGGTACTGATTTATGAAAAGCTGTAAAAGATCAGGTGGAACCCTGCAGGACATCGTTTACAGCTGCACGGATTGCAACCCATCTAATTTGTCTAGTAAAGTGTGAGCTCATGGCGCACATCACCCAGCCCATAAATTTCATGTTCAGATCTGCTGTCTAGGGGCTGGGTCAGAGGGAAAAAAAATTTGCCGACGTGTGCAGATGCTCTGGAAGCCCAGCATTCCCTTGGTGCGTGTGAGGAGACATCACAGACTCTTCACAGTGAGAGACAAATTCCTGTCCATTGATAAACTGTCCAGATGTCCTCTCTGAGGAGGAAAGTAACTAATTTTTGCTTGGAATCCTACAAGGAGAAAAATGATACTTTACAGTGCTGGTTATGCTGAGGTCACTTACATTAAAATTAGGTCATATTTTTTGGTTCTGGTGATACTTTGATCCAAGTAATAAACATAAAAGCTCTGCTGGGCCACTCTAATTCCTAATCCGAGTGTCCTGTTCTATTTCAACTTGTTTGTACTTTTTTTTAATATTATTTTTCATTCTGTAAGGGGGTTGTTGAGCCAGGCTCTGTTGAATGGGAGTTAAGTTTAAAAGCAAAGCGAAGTTGAGCAAAGAGGGGTGGGGACCTTCTCCCTACTTTATCACGAAGCACACTTCATAAATAGTCTAAAGAACCGCCTTGGGATTCCAGACTTTATACCCAGAAAACTATAAATAAAAACGTGGCTCTTCCAAACAGTACAAACAGTAGTTAGCTAGAGGCCGACTGGGTTACTACTGACCGTGCCTGGATTTGATTGTCAAATAGGGCATCTAATGGTTAAGCATTTTACGTGAACGCCTTACAGCTGTTTTTGGCATGAAAAATGCTAATGATGTAGGCACCTAGCCTTCAAGAGCCATGTATGAATATTGTTTCCTCTTTTTGTTTCCCTTAGTATTACTGCTCAGTCCCTCCATGTCTATTGTATTGTTTTTTTCACTCTCGTCTTTTATTTCCTTAATCCATCATCATGGTCACTCCCACTATCCAGACATTTCTTTCATTTCTAGCAAGGAGAGTTCTCAGAGGGGCAGCTTTGCAGCCAGTATAAAACATTATATTGTGGTGGAATCACAATGATTTACACCTGCTGAGGACCTGGCCCCAGCTGTCTCCCAAGTCACTAGGCTTTTGGACTGGATGGCTTCCAAAGAAGGGAAGGCCAGGCAAAATGGATTATCCAAGTTGAAAAAGACGTACACCAGTTTTTCATTAGGCGGGTTGCTGATTTGAACCTAGCAAGAACTGTGTAGGAAAGCAATCCTGTCCATTGTGAGTCCTGCGATCAATGATTTGTACCAAAACCAAGCAGTCATGAACCGAAGGAGTTATGCTGTTCTATTTTACACTATACTATAGCATTCTAGTTATACTAGTCAACATTATACTACAGAATGAGTTATACATTTTAGGTGATATCTGGATTTTTCTGTCGTGATCAAACACTCACCCACAGCTTCTAAAAGCCTATATTCTTAAAAAGTATTTTAAGAGGTAACATATTCATCAGGAAAATCTCACTGGTAAAACACACGGTTTGAGTCAGATCTGCTCATCTGAATTGAGTCATGATTCTGTAATCTAAAAATTAAGTTCAAAATCGCACATATAAGAAATCTGATATTTCTTAGTTCCTAACTGGGGCAGAAGTTTGCAAGAAGGTGCTGTGATAGCACCTCTGATTTTGATGCTACATTAAGAGGGCAAAGCACTATAGGCTAGTATTTTCAAAATTAACTAAAGGAGTTTGGCACATGTCTTCTAGTGAAATTCCATGCCAAACTCTTGTCAGAGGTGATATCTGTTATTAGACCAACTAAATAGTTGCAAAAAAATCTTAATTTGCAACTATTTAGTTGATCTAATGAAATATATCACCTTTGCCAAGAGTCTGCGTATTTTTTGCCTGTAGACCAACAAGGCTAAAACATGTTTCAGTGAAATGCCGTGGAATTTGAACACTGGTTTCCCCTGGAAATCTTTACAAAGTTTTCTGTAGTACTTGTTCTAGTCTGTGGACTTTCTTCAGGTTTTGTCTGAAGAATGCTAGAGGGTGGTGGTAGTGATTATCCATCCAGATAATTTATCCCATAAAAAAAAAATCTATGTAACAAGTACTGCATAATCATTACCTTTAAATTGCATCACTTCACCTGCATGGAGCAGATTAATTAAGCTTTTCTCTGCAGCGGAAATGTGATGGGGGAATGGGAAAGTGAAATCTACCAAAAGTAGGGGATTTAGGGACTGAAGGCAGAGCAAAGCTCCAACAGCTTCGATAGAGCTAGCTACGTGAATGCAGATGGTGTGGCCTGTGTCTGACCATCCTCTGTTCCTGTCTTCAGTGGACTTGGATGGGTGAAGCAAATCCCTCTACAACATGTAGCGGGTCTGAGCGTCCTGATGGCAGGCACAACATGTGGTTGCAGTGCTGCAGCTGGCTCCCCCTGACGAGCTGCACTAGATTTAAAGACGCACAAAAGAGGCAGCTGGCCACCATAATGGGAACTTATAGGCAGCACAAAAAGCAAATCTGTAATGTTATTCAATAGAAACACTTGTTTTCTGTTAACATTGGCAGCGTTATGGAACCTGCAGCAAAGAGCAAGTAGCACTTTCTGTCTGGATGGATTAGTTTGTTCTTGGTTGCTTAATTTTCAGTTGTGCATGCATGTACGTAGCTAGCGGTCTTCAGTGATTGTGTAAATTTTCACACCACAACTGAAAACCTTAGCAACAGTCTCTTACAACAAAGGAACTGAAGGCAGGGCAGAGTGACACCTTATAGATCAGGGGTACTCAACCACTTGGTCCGAAGCCTGGTCCTAGCCTGTTGAACCATGTCATCCAGTCCACAGGGCCTGCCATGAGTCTGAAAATTTGGTGGTGGGGGACCAGTGGCAGCTTTAATTGCTGCTCCCCAGCTGCCAAATTTCTGGACTCATGGAGAGTCCAGTGGGTGGATAGCGTGGCTCTGCATGCTAAATGGGGCATACGAGATCTGATCCAAGTGGTGTGGAGCTGGATTCAGGTGGTGCAGTGACAAATACAGGCACATGGCACCCCATGCAGGTTCCAGCCCTGTGCTACTCATCCAACCCACAGGGGCAAAAGGCTGAGCACCTTTATTACTGATTAACTCAGAGAGGCATAAGCTTTTGTAAGCAACAGCTGATTGCATCACACCACTCTTTAGCACTAGGCTTTGCAGTGCTACATTCTCTGAGACAGGCTCTCTGGTGACTTCTAAAGCTGAGATCAGGTTACATGTGTCCCCTATTCTCCAGTCAGTTCCACCATAATGCTTTGAAAAATCACTTGAGCACATGGTTCACATTAAGGACACAGTTGCACCTTGAGGCTACTCATGTGCTTAAACATGTGCTTTGTTGAATTAGTACCATAAAGCTGTCCAGCAACATCAGCTGGGGGGCTGTCAAATTAAAAACAAAGGATAGTAACTCACATTCTCTCAAGGTAACCAATTTGGGGAGGAAGCTGGTATTGAACATTGAGAAATCAAAATCATTATCATGGGTTAAAATGGTGGGGGCCAACCTTTTTGGCAAGTGTGCCACAAATTAACCCCACGTTCTCCCACGTGCCACTCCCAACTCTTTCTCTTACCCAGTCTGCTGCTCTGCTTTCTGTTCCCTGCTCTGATCTGCCACTCTGCTGCCTATCCCTTACCCAACCTGCTGCCTGCCCCACAGACACTGCTCATGCCGCTTACGGCACCCATGGCACATGTTGGCCAGCCATACGCTAAGATATCTTGCAACAAGAAGGAAAATTGTGACTCCATGGCTGTTCAGAGGCTTTTTAGCAAGGTAGAGAAAAAACTGCTAGGAACTATTGGCCATCTGTCCACATCTATGTACTGAAGTAAGACATTACAATGTATTAGCAAAGTAGAATCCCCATCACAAAGTATATCTGAACTGCTGGATCAGTATGGGAGCAGAAACATTAGCCACCATGCGACACTGGCAGATGAAGCTAGAAGAGTCATCCAATTCTCCTTGATGTGGAAAACACACTTTGGGGGCCAAATATTATTTGCAAGAGCACATTTACTTCCTAACTGTTGTTCACCCAGTCACAGCATTCTGTTAGGAGCTACACAGATTGAAATATCTTTAAAATAGACCAAGCAAAATATAAAAAAGCTCTTTCCATCTTTATGAAATGTAAGGTGAGGAGGAACAAGAACACTGTGTGAAAAAAATTGGCTCGCTAAAATATGTAGTTTCAGATCAAATGAAAGCATTCACAATCTCAGGTTGAATCTGATAATTAGTGTTGAGAAAATATGGAAAAATACATTTTACTTCAATATTTGAAAACAAAACATTTCAATCTTCCTTTTTAAAAACTACCTTTTAAAGACCAAATTTGCTTAAATTAAGTCAGGTTTTTTTAAAAAATCAGACCCCACAAAACTGAAGAGCAGTGTTTTGTTTTGAATAAAATGCAAGTTTTTATTCAGCCCAAGACAATTGGAGGAGAAGGGAGCAGGGCACAGTAGGATGCAGGGTTAGTTTTGTAGAGAAAAAAGAAACCATACACATTACAGATCATGCCCAAGTTTGTTGTGGTTATTTTTGTTTGACTCATTCAAGTCACTGAAAAAAAATTAGCTTGAGATCCAGTTAGATGACACACTAATGGTTATATTTGTTGCATATCCTATTAAACCAGGCTGCCTTTCTGAATTACCAATTGTATTAGATGCATGCTGGAAGGGATGCTGTTTTCTCCTTTACTCTAATTCCTGCTCTGCATAGTGCAGTGGTTTGTTTACGTAATGCAGAACCTGTTGCTCACCAAGGATTTTACTCATGTTTGGTGTGAGTGACTTTTAGTACCTGTCATTACCCGTCTTTGCTTGAACACTAACCACAGTGAAGCAAATTAGTGGCCTCACATCTGATTCATAAAGACCAATTTGTACCTTAGAGCAGAAAAGGAATGAGAATTTGAAGACTGACATAGCGTCTCATCATTACAACAGAGTCCCAGTAGGGCTGGACTAAGGTACCTAGGGAGTGCAGTGAAAGGGAGGAAGTCTGAGTGGCTGGTGTTCTTATCCTGTGTTTCATGAATGAAGGGAAGATTTGGTCAACCTACCATTTGCGAGCACTAAGGTGAAAGAAAAATGAGTTTTAACTTAAAAGCAATTTCTGGGTTGTATCTCTGTAATGCAAAATCCTTTCGTTGGTATGGTAATTGCTCCACTAGTTCATTTTCTGATTTCGAGCCTTAATGGAACTTGCAGTTTCTTCCCGATGCTCTCTGCAATTTTCTGTGCTTTCCCCCCAAATGTCACCATCTAGGATTATCCCGTAAAACCGCAGCATTCCAGTGGTCAGCATCTAGTGGGTAGACTCAGTTAGATTTTGTAACTGTTTAAATAACGTAATAATAATGCAAAAATATCTATCATGAATTGGGAATGCTTCAGGGATTTAAACCACAGGCATGAGGTGAATAGTTTGGAGCCCAAAAACAAGTTGATTACGCGGAGTTTTCTCAAAGCTGCCAGCTGGAGCAAATGAGACCTCAGTGAGTGCATCTACACAAGACATTTACTACAGAGCTGCCTAATTAGCTCCACAGTAAACTCTGAAGCCGGCTAGTACTTGTTTTTACTTACTACCTTACAGAGGCTAAGCATTGGAATGCTGCAGCCTTATGGGATAATTCTAAATGGTGGCATTTGGGGGAGAAATCACAAATAAATGCAGAGAGCAGTGGGAAAAATCATGAATGCTGCGTGCCCCCGGAGGCTGAGGGGGGCAGAGCGAGCTCCTGCAGGTGGCGGCGGTGCTGTTGGTGATGGGAGCATGGCGGCAGCGAGCGGGGAGCTCCCGCAGGTGACTGCACTGCTCATGGCAGTGAGGACGAGGTGGCAAGCACTAATCAGTGGTCAGCGAACACCTGCCGACATTGCCGGTGGCGGCGGCCAGCGGTGATCATGGACCACCCGCAGACGCCACTGGTGGTGTCGACGGCAAGGAAGGGGGGTGGCGAGCAACAACTGCCTGCAGGCGCCACTGGCAGTGTCACCAACATCTTTTTGCAGAGGGTGCACTACCAAGCTCAGGGGGTTCTTATGCACCCCCTACATGTTGCCAGTGAGTTCTATTAAGGCTCAAAATTTACAAGTACTAGCCTGTTGTAGAGTATTTTGATGTGCAGCAGCACACTTGTAAATGCTGCCTCGCTGGCTAGACCATGAGGGTGCTTCAAGGCAAGGGATGCCAGCCCCTCCACAGCACATTGTGCCCAGTCAGATCAGTCCTGAGTTGTTGGCAGCTGGAGCTGCTCCTATTGAGCTAAACGTGCTGTACACGAATCGACTCCAGAGCAATATACTCTAGAGCTTTTTGCTCCTGGATGCACATTCAAACAGTGAACCCTGGAGCAAAAAATCCAGAGCAATAAGCTCTGGCGTTTCTTTGTGTACATTAATTGCATGTGTAGATGTGCCCAGTGGTAGACAAATTTCAGACATGGACAGGAAAGCCACATGTCATCTGGAAGCCCCTGATGATGCCACTCTTAAATATAGACACCAGGGGTATCTTTGCTTACCCTAGTTCTCATGCTTTTTCTGTCTTGTTATTTCAGGCCATCAAATCTACTACTGGACCAAAGCAACCTTGATATATCCGCCTTCCGCACAGCAGGTGATTGGCTCAATGGTATTCGGGCAGGACACTGCAAGGACATTTTCACGGGTGTGGAATACAGTTCATGTGACACAATAGCCAAGATTTCCACAGAGTAAGTTAAAGCCATTGGTATAATGATGTATCATTGACAATTTTGTGTGTGTTTACACATAAATACGCATGCGCACACACACACACAGCATGGGGGTTTGGGTGGGGAAAGCTCTTCATCTTAAATTTGCATATAAGGAAAAATTATTAAATATACTGTCTATTATTAAACTGTTGATAAAAGCAGCATATATTCAATAATGGAAAGCAACTATGAACTGATTAAATGCAGCCAGCCAACACTGAACATGACTGGACCATACTTGTCCCGTATTGGGCAAATGTTCTACCACAAGACTAGGTTAGTACAGCCCATCTGAATAATGATGGTAATAATAATAATAATGATAATGCCCACTGCATACAGTCCCCCTGAGCACCAACTCTTTTTTAAGTCATGCTGAGCCACTACACTGAATACATTTCAACTTCCTCTTCATTCCCACAGATGAGCTTTCTTTCCCATTTCCAGTTATTCCTGTTCTTTTATCAGCCTTGAGTATCTGGCAAACATCACTAAGCATGGCCCTGAACTTTTCATACAAAATCCCTTTGTTACCCCCTCTCTCAGCCTGTTGCATATGATTAGTGTGCCCCCCACCTTCGATGAAGTGGAGCTGAGCCTTGTTTGCATATGATTTTTGGAACATCCTAGGACTTAGGACAAAAACACCCAGTTCCAGTCATGAGCGGAGGGCTAATTAGCACATGGATCCTTTGTGGGGGTTATCGGGAATAAACACACATACTGAGAAGTACTAAGCCCACCTGACCCCCTTCCCCAAATTTACTTTCCCTGTTATAGCAGTGGGACCAGAGATGACCGTAGCGGGGTAAGGGGCCCAGGGCAAATCAGGCTGTGTGGGGCCCAGACGCAGCAGGGGGTGGCAAGCAGACAGATGTGAAGCCAGCCCAGCTCCATGGGGCTCCCCAAAACACAGGGACCAGGGCAGTTGCCCCAATTCCCCCCTCCCTCCAGGATGGCCCTGAGTGGAAGGGGGATAAATTCAAGGCAAACTTCCAATAATTAGATGCTGTACATGGAAAATTATAACATAAATTTTTCCATATATAGAATCTATTATCTAGATATATAGAATCTATATTATAATCAAGGTCATCTTCTATTTGAGTAAATGTGTGTGTGTGTAAATATATGTACTTTAACACACATCAGAAATTACAATGTTGATCGTGCTTATAACATGATTTCTGCTGAAAATACTTTTGTATTTAAAGGCCTGTTTTAAATGTAAGTTCACAATCTAATTATTATATACCTGGAAAAACACTACTATTGTTCTGCGTGTGGTGCAGAGCCTACTATAGCAGAATCCCACAACTTCCTGTCTGCAAGCAGGTTCCTGTGCTCGCACACAATCCAAATGAAGTCAGTGGAGGCCTTCCCATGGGATGCCAAATGCAAGTTCAGAGTTTTCATATGTGATTAACTTCTGTGAAGTCACTAGTGTAGCTTTAATGACTGCTGAGGTTGCTCAGCATCTCTGAATATTAAACCACTTCTGTTGAAGGACCTGACTTTAGGCACCTAGCTTTGAACAGCTCTGACATTGACAAACTTCTGTTATGGTTTAAAAAGTTTTCATGGATTTTAAAGTTCAGTTTTATTCAAATATTTTGCTGGGAGCGAAGTACCAATACCAATTATTACTAGAGCTCAGTGAGAGCTATTCTAGCAAACAGTTTCTCCATTGAATGTATCAGTTCACCAAACTGCCTTTGAGGAGAGATCACTCGAAGCACTGCTTTTATTCTTTTGGTCCTTTCAAGCCATGAATATTTTGTGTAAATATATTTCTGCCCATGAATTGTTCCCTGTTACGCTTAGAGATAACAGGGATCAAAGCCTGTTTTACTAAGTACTATGCAGCCAAACAACACAGGCAGCAACTGCCCTGAAACTACAATTCAGACCATGCGTGGGAATAATTGCTTATAGAAATCCAATGATTTATTGCAGCACAACAGAAAATAATTCCAGCATATCCAAGCAGAGCTTAATATCCTCCTCTCCCAGCCTGGAGAAGAAGCAAGAAAATATTTTAACCCTAAAGTGAATATACAGCATGGCATCTTGGGCTGTGTGTAGATGAAACGAGGGGAGTGGGCTAAATGCTTTTGCACCACTTTAATGTTGCCGGTGTTTGCATGCCACGGCGGTGCATTGCTCATTAATTTCAGTCGCTGTAGGAAAGTCAGCGGCGTAATATGCCTTATATGACTTGGGGCACAGAGGAGTTTTATTTTGCTGCCCCTACAGCTGCGGAGTGAAGCACTGGGGTGCATGCAGCTCCGTGGCTCTGCAGGAAGCCCTGCAGGCACCCTGGCAGCAGCCTGGGAAAACAGGCTCCACCCAATAAAAGCAGTGAGCTTGATCTTCCCCTGTCCTCCCCCCATCCTGGAGCCTGCCTGCCTGAGCTGCACGGGGGCCCGGTGCTTCCCTCCATGGCTGCAGTGCCCCCTGGGACCACCCGAGCCGAGTGCCTGCAGGCAGGTACCGCCTGGGGGGTGGCCTGCCACTGCCGATAAGGAAAGTACCAGCCTCCCCCTGGTGCCCAAGGATTGCACCACCCACTGGCAGCTCACCCTCCCCTCCCCAGTGCCAGAGATGCAGGTAAGTTGCGTGTATGCACAACATGGGGATTTAATTGGCCTTAAACTGAAGTGGTATTTTTAAAAACCCACCACTTCAATTTAGGGCCCCTGTTTCATCTCCACACGCCCTTGACGGCAGGTTTTCACAGATTATTCCCTCTTCCAGCGTGCATTTTGCTTCCCTTTCCCCTTGTTCCAGGGGAATCCAAGGTTGGCACTATCTCACAGTAATGTACTCCCTGGTTTAAACAGAATCCAGGGTCAGATTGGGTTGTATCTCCCAAGTCATATCTCTGAAGAGACTTATTATTCTTCAAGAACTCAGTACCATACCACAAGAGGAACTCTTCTAGTTACTCCATTTCTTTGCTCTCTGAAGGTGCCTCTCTCAGGTCATCTCGCAAGCCCTTTACTGGACTGAGCTGCTTCCCAGGTTTTGGCGTATGCCTTTGTGACAGACTTGGGAACAACACCATGTTGCACACCATCTTCATGTTCTGATTTTATACTAACTGCACTTCCTCATCAATCGTATTAATTGTCCAGACCCAGAACACATTTTTTGGGCAAGACTGAAAGAAAATTCTGATACCCAGCAACCTTAACTGGGTATTTGTAGTCTCAAAAACTCTTCACTGTTTACTACATCAGCCCATTATCTTCAGAGGCACTGCTGCATGTTTACCTCTTCTCATCACAACTTTAATCTGAGCCAACAGGGAGAACATTTCACTATCATCACTTTGTTTAATGGCACCTCTAAGGACTCAAGTGTTGCCCACTTGGTTTACATTTGCTCTTGCTCATATGAAGCAGCAGTATCTGAATATGACCTACAAACAGTTTATTCTATTAACTTCTCAGGAGTTTTTGTGATGACCTTGTAGGAGAAGTATTTTAATTCTAACAACAATGGAGATACTCATCCATTTAATGTGCAGAGTCCCCAAGTTCGGTAGGGTTATATAACTCCTGCAAATTTTCTTCCCCTTGTTCAGCAGAACAGATTTATTTCAGAATATGATTTGAATAGCATTGTTTGTCTAGCCCCTAGTGTGTCTGACTCACATAACAAATATCTTGATAGCTCTTCAAGTTGCTGATAATGGTGCTAAAGCACCAGAAACTCATTTTTTCTTGCAGTGGCTTCCTCTGCTTGGAAATGTTGTTTCTGGTGTTTCTGTGTCCCTATTGCCTGCAAATGGCATGTACCTAGGCCTGCTTAACGAACAGTCTCAGGCTGTGAACAGATGAAACAATTACAGTGCTTTTATATTATTCTGCTTATACTGTTATACATTGCTTTTATATTGGTGGGTGGGAGGAGAGGAGGTCTTAACACGCATAGGCGTGTCAGCTGCTCCATGTATCCACTTCTAATGAAGGACCTGCTAAAACACCATGATTTAGCTGCTACTTACTGTGAGATAGAGTGTGCACATGAAACAGTGAGATTGGATCAGTTTAAAACACCCTCTCCATGTTTCAGCTGGTTCACAATGTTGTTTCTGTTCCCTGATTAAATTATTACAAATTTAAAAGGGAGGAGCAGAGCATGCAGACATGATGCAGGATTTCATTTTCCAAGAAAGTGAGTAAAAACATTGAAAGCCAAGGTAGTATAGATAAACAGGCTGAAGGATTTTTTTTTTAAACCATAATCCAGTTCTTCATCATCATGTCTCCAACCTTTCTACATGGTCTGTTCTCAATATTCTACACTGATTATGGTGTTGATGTTGCCAGATCTTGTGAGGTGCATTGTGGTGTTACAGAGCATCTCAGAAGGTCATCAGGTTTATTTCTGCTCACCTTGCGAGCCTGTCCAGGTCAGCCTGAATACCCAGCCTATCCTCCAGAGTAACCGCGCTTCCCCATAGTTTGGTGTCATCCGCAAACTTAGCCAGTCAGCTTCTGACACCCGAATCCAGATCATTAATGAATATATTAAAGAGTACTAGTCTGAATACTGAACCCTGAGGGATGCCATCGGTCACCAGATGCTATGCTGACTCAATGCCATCCACTATCACTCTCTGGGTCCAACCACAGAGCCAGGTCCCCAGCCATCAGAACATAAGGTTGTCAAGGCCACAGTTCCCTAGTTTTGCCATGGGAACATCATGAGAGATCAACTCAAAGGCTTTTTTTGAAATCCAACGAAATGGCATCTACCTCTGCCCCCTTTGCCCCCCTCCATCCAGGTGATGCATCACCTGATCATAGAAAGAGATGAGGTTGGTCAGACATGACTAACCCATAACAAAGCCATGTTCGCTATCTCTCAAAATGGCACCTCCTGTCAGCCTGTTGTTGATGAATTCTTTGATAATTCTTTCCACAATCTTCCCAGGGATTGAGGTCAAGCTGATTGGCCTGTAGTTCCCTGGATCGTCCTTCCTTCCTTTCTTGAAGATAGGCTCCACATTGGCCCTCTTCCAGTCTTCAGGAACCTCTCCTGAGCACCACGAGTTCTCCAGTATTCACACCAATGGTCAAGCTATGATGTTGGCCAACTCTTTTAGCACTTTTGGGTGCAGTCCATTAGGGCCCACTGATTTATGAATGGCCAGCCTCTCAAGGTGTTCCCTCACAAGGTCTTTGCCAAATGTAGGCTTATGGTCATCCATACCCTGGTAGTCCTGTGTCCTGTCAGGCAAGGTGATCCCCTTGGGCTGGTGAAAAACCAACACAACATAATCATAGAGGAGATCAGCATTTTCCTGGGTGTCGGTTGTCAGCTGCCCCATTTGATTCAACAAGGGTCCAGTGTTGCCCTTATGTTTCTTTTGACTTCCTATGTATCTGAAGGACTTTTTATCATATAGCCAGCCTGAGCTTGGTATTGGCCTTAGCTTTTCTGGTCCACTCCCTACAAGTGCAGGCTAGTGATGCATAATCCTTCTGCAATTCTCCACATCATACCTATAGACTCAGCAGTGGCTCACACACTAGCACTACATCCAGAAGAGACTTGAGTCGTGACTGACCATGAGTTGAATATAAGCCACCAATGCAATGCCGCAGCCAACATAGCAATAAAACCCTGGTTTGCATCTACCAATGCATTTCAAGCAAGATGTTATCCTCCCACTTTATTTGCCTTGGTGAGGCCACAGCTGGAGTACTTCATCCAGCTCTGGACTTCACACTTTAAAAAGGACATGGAGAAGCTCAAGAGAGCTTTAAAAAGGACATGGAGAGCTCAAAGAAGAGCCACGTGCATGATCAGAGGCCAAGAGAGCAAGCCTTATGGGGAGAGGCTGAGAGGCATGGGATTCTTCAGCTTGGAAAAGCATAGACTCAGGAAAGACTTGGTGGCAGTCTATAAGTATATCAGGGGTGTGCATCAAGATCTGGGAGAACATCTGTTCACCAGGGCTTCCCTTGCAAAACAAGGTCCAATAGTCACAAACTGCTGGGAGACCATTTTAGACTGGACATAAGGAAGAATTTCTTTACTGTCCAAGTCTCCACAGTCTGGAATAGATTGTCCCCAAAAGTGGTGCAATCACTTACTCTGAGCAGTTTCAAGGTGTATTTGGATGATTATCTTGTTGGGGCCATTTGACCCCAGCAGACTTCCTGCCCTCTGGGCTGGACCAGATGATCTTGCAAGGTCCCTTCCAGCCCTAAAGTCTATGAAGTCTATGAAATCTATGCAATGATTCACGGTTTGTTTCTCCTGACAAATACATTGGTCAGTTGCATAGAGGCCCCATGATTTAATTAGAAAGTTACATCTTTTGAGACCCACTCTCAATCTGTTCAAGCACTGCCACATATGCCGTTTGTAATTGGAGCAGAATGCTAACTCCTCACTGGGGTAATTCCTCGCCAGCTCCATTCAATGGCGTTGTAATCCAGGTCTCCAGGAACAAACACTGAGATCCCAATCAAGGAGCCAATAAAGTAAATGGAGGCAGGTGTGGAATCTTAATTTCCACACCGTACTTTTTGTACTTAAGGAAATGGGAAGGAGAAATATCAATTTTTAAATCCTTTTGCAAGTAATCTTCCCATAGCTGTGTCATCCTCTGATAAAAATCTGATGTGTATGCCTAATTCTTATTAACACTCATGAGACATAGTTACATAAGTGAAAAAGAAAATATAGAAGAGAATATTCTTCATTAGGCCTAAATCATGAAAAGTACTATAGTCCTCCGAATCTACTTTAATTTCTATTGTTTTTTAAAGATAGTTGTGAGCTTTCTGAGCTGTGGGCTGGATGAGTGGCACAGGGTCAGTCCAATGGGTTAGATCTGCTGTGTGGGATCAGTTTGTGCAGGGGTGGATCCATTTTTCTCCCAAAGCGGGGTGCAGGAGCAACAACCCATACTGCAGTGGTGGCTGTGCTCCCTGCTTCCAGCCTCCTCTCCTCCCACCAATGCAGGAAGACCACCCTTGGGAGCCTTCAGGGACTTTTCAGAGAACCTAAAGCAGTGAAAAAATTCCTCCCTCCTTTTCCCTTCTCCACCCTCCACCCCCAGCCAATGTTGCTTTCCTTGCTGTCCTAGGGGTAGGGGAAGCACCAGAGCTGTTCCTGCCTCCCTGCTGTGTCAGGGCTGGGTTCAGCTGGGGACTGGGGCAATGGCCACAGCATGGCAGGAGAGTAGCTCTTCCTCCCTGCCTGGTTCTCTTAGAGCAGGCACAGGAAAGGGGATTTTCCCCCCACCCAACCTTCATGTCCTCAGCTGAGCCCAGCCCATGGAAAAGCAACAAAGACAACTAGGAGAGAAAGGGAGGCAGGATTTTCACTTGCTTTAGGGGCTTAAACAAGTCCCCAGAGACCCCTGTGGTGCAATCCAGTCAAAAGGGGGCATAGTAACACCACTGCACCCTTTCTAGGTGCCCCCCTGGGTCTGCAGACCAGATTCAGTGTAGGATTGGTGTGTGGCATATATGCCATATCCCTCTGCCCTGGACCTGTACATGCCAGATTGGGCCTGCTGCCCAGATCCCAACCCCTCAAGCACTGGATCAGGCCTCCTGCTCCCACCCTCTGCATGACAGATTGAGCCATCCGCCACAGCCCCAAACCCCTGGTCCCATGCAAACCAAATCAGGCCTGTGACCCCAGCTCCATCTCTGTGCATGCTGGATTGGGCCCCAAATCCATGCATCGACCTTATCTGGCACACCGGGCCATGTCATTGAGCCTATGGACCCTGGAAGTTGATGGTGGGGTGGTGACAGTGTTGAGTGCCATCTCACCACTGGTACCAAATTTCTGGACGCAGGGAGAGCTCATGAGCCAGATGACATGGCGCCACAGGCTGGAGGTTGAGCACCACTGTTTAAAGGGGAAAAATCTTGCTTAGATTGGTAGTTCATCTGAGTCATCTGCTGCTGGCATTTTAAGAAAAGAGTTGATATACTTAATACCAAGCGTTCATGCTTCCCATTGAAAAATGAATGTGTTTATTAAAAGTTAAATCTGACCCATCTTTATCCTTTTGGTAAAGACTGGCATAGTAGTGTCTCTGCACCTGATGAGGTATTGGATAATTACAAATATAATGTAATAGAAAATCTTGAATCCTCATTGCTGTAAATTGGTTATAGATACGTGACAGAGAATAAGTAACCAATAGCTGCAGTAAAAAGAGTAAAACACATTGATACAGTCAATTGGTATGTTATTGCAACTGAAAAAAAGGTTGATAATGTCTTATTATGGCAATTAGCCTTGGGAGACATTGCAAAATCTCTCAGGTAATGGCCAATTTCCTGTGGACTAATGGTTAATTAGCTACAGCAGAAGTGTGAAACCACATTTCCAGTACACCCAATAAAGAGAGTGGACTGTCTGCAGAAACAGAAGGTGAAAACACAGGAGACCCTGCAAGTATGACCACTTTGCTATTGTTTCAGTGCCAGTGCCAAAGTTATGAAAGGGTAACTGTTGAGAGCCTGCTACGCAATGCAAGATGCAGGGTCAGTCCAGGGTAAAGAAATCAGGGTGACTGGGGTAACTGAAGTATGAAAGAAGCTTGATGACTTCTCCAAAGTCACAGCACAATTTACTGGTACAGAAGTAAAAAATAAAAATCTAAGTGGTCCCAATTCCCTGATAGCCTGCTTCTATCAGTGCTTCTACACTGTGCTATTTTTCTGTCTTTACTTTCTGGCGATCTTTTTCTGGTGTTCAGTACAGGAGAACAAGTTCAGTGAAAACTCGTCTTTTTCCAAACACTGGGAGACTGTGGTCTTTTTGCTTTATTCTATGAGAGTGCTTTTCATTTCTTTCCAACCCAAATACCTGTCTTAGTTCAGTTTTAGAAACTTATCCTGGAAGGGTCTTCCAATTTAGCAACCTAGAAAGGGCAGGGTGATCACTACCCATTAATATCTATTCCTGACTTTCAGGTTGAAAGCTTCTGTGATATGAAATGCAGAGATAATGTGTCCTGTATTCACTGAGCCTGTGTTCTCTTTCTTTCAGTGACATGAAGAAGGTTGGTGTTACAGTTGTCGGGCCTCAAAAGAAGATTATTAGCAGTATTAAAACTCTAGAAACTCATACAAAGAACAGCCCAGTTCCCGTGTAAGGTACCAAAATGATGTTGCTCAGGACAGAAACAGAGAGAAGTTGCTTCAAAGGGCAAATGGTGATGGCTGAAGAAACTGCAGGATTTAAAGGCGTTCTCACAACAGTGCTGGGAATATTGGTGGAAATTTCTAGCCCACTAAGACACTCAAATATTGAGTACAAATGCCTTAAAAATAGGAGCGAACTTTTTTTTCTATTAGTCCTAAAGGGTGGGTGCTTTTCTTCCCCTATGATAATTGACTGCTAATCCATATAATAAATTTGAAAAGGAAAAAAAAATATGTAAAAATTCTTTCCAAGTAAAACAGTGAAACTAGAACCTAGAGCCATTTGAACATTAACTGACTGAATACCATGAAGAACCATGAACACACAGGGTTGTGTTTGATCAACAGCAGCAACAAGAAACTAAAAAATAAAAAAAACTTGCAGTATTTTTATACACAGAAGAGATCTGTAGCAGGTACTTTATTTCTTTAAAATCAAGCAAAATAGAGGATTATACCTCAGACTTATCTGGCCATATTTACAATATTATCCTTGTAATATTCTATTTCGACTGGAATACAGAAGCAGTAATCACTTTAGAGTCAGTTCACAAATGATTTTTGCCATTATGTTAACTCTCCTGATTGTGTTCTCGTTGCAAACAAGAAAGGCTTAATTTTTTCAATGTATATTTCTTTTCCCCAGTATTGTTAATAATTATGGTGAAATATCTTAGATTTCTTATTGCCAAGTGCCAAATCTTGTAAAACTGCATTGGTTTAACCTGAACAATTGTTTGATGATGTGTTACTTACTCGATTTTTTGTATACCATGTTTCAAATACAAAAGAAAAGAAAGAAAAAGTCTTTTTCCAGGTCTTGTTCTAAATGACCTGTCTGGAGTTGCTGCGTTCCATCCGTTTACAGCAAACAGCTGTGTTCCACTTTTAACCTAGGGTAATATACTGGCAGAAATGTATGCGGACAACACACGTGTTGTTCTCTAAATCGACAGCAGGCAAGTTTCTTTCTTTGACTTCCCGGAGGACTGATTTGCCATCAATATAAATGATTGGTTTCAGTAGTGTGATTTGCAGAGAAAGTTGTGACATCTCAACCTACGTGGGGCAGAATTGTTTCTTCACTTGTTGGAGCTCCATCATAAGTTTGCTTGGGAAAGGTCTATTTCTGGAGCTGGAGGTCCAAGCTTGCTGCATGTGCATGATTAGCTGGCAGTGAAGGGCTGTGCATGTATACAGGCCTGGTCATTATACTAGGATGGCAGATTTGTAAAAAGGGACTTTAGCACCTACAGTCAGACATGTGTGAAATTTAGGCAGCCTTGTCCCAAACTTCCATCCTGAGCACCTCTGCAAGCTACTGCCTAACCTTGTAGTCATCCAAATCCCATAGGCACTTTACCTTTTGCTTTCAGGTTTCCCAGGCACTCGAGCTGTGCCTCCGCGCATGTTCGGGATCTCCCCAAATTCGCTGAGCAGCTCAGTGCCTTGCTCACATGTCGGCATGTTAAGAAGCCTTATCGGTGGCCAGAGCTCAACCCAGTAGGCATTCCTAGAGAACGCTGAACACAAGCTCACAGAACTGGGCTCTGCCCAACAGGAGTTGCAACTGCTATTTTTCTTTCAAAACCTGGCTGGAGGAGGATAAGGAAAAGGCAGTTGTCATGTTTTTTAAAGAAAGAAGTAATCCCTGCTAAGTATTTTGATAGGGAGTGCCTATCTTTAGGAACGGGCTCAGAGCTATGGGTCCGGGGGAGGACATCCCTGAATAAGGATTCCTGAAGGAAAGGATTGACAACTCCCCTCTGTCTTACCCTTGCCCTGTTGGCTCGCTCAAGGCGGCTGCATGCTGGACGTTCTACCCCGTGGTGGCTCCGTCTTCAGTGTCCTTGCCATTTTGAACCAAATTCTTATGCACCAAGCCCCCTTTCTGGTCGGAGGCACGTAGCATGTGGTTTTGAACTCCATTCAGGAGCAAGGGGACAGATACAGAAGTTGCCTGAGGTCCTACTTAGATTCTATTTAGGCATCTAACCTCCAAGTGAAGTCGATGTCCTATTCGATATTATGCCAATATTTAGGGTCCTACATACTTTTGGGGGAGGGTTTGGACCCAAGGTACCTAAAAGATGGTCCCCGTGTTTTATTAGAACTGACCCTTTGTGCTAGCAATGACTTGAATGTTACACTCTTCACACCACCACCAGTCCTAGAGTAGATTCGCCCAAATAACACTGAGTTCTTGTAAATACAAACAGAAGAACACAAGAAGAATCTTAAAGAGGAAGGACTATATATGACACAGATTACTGTGTGCTCTGCTAGGTCAGCTATCAGATGTACGTTTGGTTTTCTTGAAGTACACAGCAATGTGAGGGATATGGTCAAAGGCAAGGCTGAGCTTTTACAACACAGTAGGCTGAATCAGCGTCTCAACTCAAGATTCAAACCTTGAACAGTGTAAAGAGAATACACGGATCGCTTGTTGCTAAATAAAGGCATACATTATAACTTGCCTTTCCAGTAAATCTTGATAGTGAGTATGCTCAGAAGAATCTGTTTTGAAATGTGCTCACAGGATAATATATTTGGAAAGAACAGTGAAGTGGCTTCAACTTAATTTGACCTGAAAACAGAGAAAAAGGCAGACAATAAAAACAAAGCACTTACGTACCATTTGTTATGCCTTTTGTAGCTTAAGTGGTGTGTGGTGAAATACCAGAATCAGAAAGCGCAAATGCCAAGTTCAGCTTGCTTAAGTATGTTCAAAAGCTTTCTTCCACTTGGATTTGAGAATGAGATCCCAGTTCAGACATTGTTCTTAGTGAACATAATCCACTAAAATCCTGTTTGGTCACGTGTACGAAACATCTTTCTTATGTTTTCACATAGTATTTCTATAGCTATTTCTCCTTCACCTCATTCAGGGAGGAATGTTTTAGACAACTGTTCTTTAATGACATGTTTGACTGAGACTTAAAACCTTGCACCACTTGCATACTGTCTGTATACTGCCATCCTCTTGCACACCATTCTGAACATGCCCACTCTTTGCAATTATATCACTAGTTCTTGGGAAGAAGGAAATCCATTTTTGCTTTTCTTTGCAGTTATAAATACAGAATTTATATACTGACTTAGCTTTTTCTCCCTTTCAAAATGTTATTTGTACTATAAGTAAGTGGCCTCTATTGCAAATATCCCACACTCCCCTTCCCCCCTGTACATATGTAAACATAACCGTGTACAATTCTTAAATGTGGAGTAGAGGTACTAGAATTCTTGTGGCCATCCTCCTGTACAGGACGTGCATTGGTTATTTACATCAAACAAAATGCAACTATTCACAAAATTATGTACCATATTATTGGTTTCTGTATCTTTAAATATAGTTTACATATATTATTTATTTCTGTTAACATATATAGTTTTGTGCTGTTACTTAGCATTCAATAAGCAATGTATAGATGTGATTTGATTGGCAATATGTATTTACTTTAACTTGTATTTCAAAACATTACTTACTCATTTAGTTTATATGTTGTGCAATTGTAGATGGCCTCTTACTAATGTAAAATGATTTGTAGTGGAAACATTTATATTTTTATAATAAACATAATGAAAGTATTTTTTACATATTAGAATACCGGGGTGCTTGCTTTGAGGTGACGTGTGATGAAAAACGTTTGATGAAAGTGAGATTAAACATAATTAATTACAAGTGGCTATGTGTTACGTTGTAAAGCACAGCTTTTGGGCTAAGCTGTAATTGTGAGCAACTATTTGATAAGTCAGTAGTCGATGTTTAAAGAAGATTGGCCATTTGAGTGATGTCAGATTGCACCACTGAAGATCTGACTCGCTCTGTGTGCACTAGGAAGGCTGTTTTAGTCGCAGGCTGCATGTAGGATATTGAGAAAAGTTTTGCTTATATTAGTTGAACCAGAGTACTCCACACTTCTGTTTTTGTTTCAAGGACTGGACCTCCTCTGGTCTTGTCAAAATGCCTGAGTACAGCATGTTATGTACTTTTCAAAAGAATAAGAAAAAGCCCATCGCTTACTCTAATTTTCCCTGTATGATCATTTATTTCCTCAGGGTATGTCTCTGAGGCAGAGTTTCTTCCTGCTCACTATACCAAAAAAAGTTTTGTTTCTATATGCTTCACTGAAGCATGGATCATTTGAAAATACCAATGTACAATCGAGCTTTCCATCTTGAGGGCTATCTTCGTAGAAGAATGCTTAAGAATGCTCTGCCCCACCAGTTAAAATCGCTTCAGGGTGAGTAAAGAATTGGTATCCTTTTGTGCAATAAATGAGAAGCACGTGCTTGTATGCGCTTTAATTCACTCCGTTTCTGACCGTACGAAGCAGCGGATTCCAGACCTATTCTGAAGTGTATGTGAGTAAACATGACAAGCTTTATCTGCTCAATAATAGTGCTTGACATTTAATCTTGCTGATACTAATTGAAAGAAGAACCACTGAAAAGAACAGAATAAAGACACAGGGACAAGACTTTGACTTAACTCCAAATGACAACATCCGGAGCAAAATCTATTGCCTCTGCATAACACCCATAGGCTATTTCGTACGAGTAGTGTGTGCATATGGTACAACTTTAACTCCTAACAAGAAACTTGAACAATATACTTAAATGGTGAGGAAGCGACTCAGTCTGTCTAACCTGTGCTGTCTGCAAACTGCTTACTTTTGAACAGATTGCCCTTCATCAATAATAGTTCCACTGAATGATTTGCCTTGTGGTCTTTACTGTCACAGTTCAGTTATTTTCTTGAGGGTGATTTGAATAATAACCCTTAACAGCAGTTTTATTTATTGTCAAATAATATTTGGGTCTGTGAAAGGTTCTAGATGGACAGAAGCGACGGTGGAATAGATACTATATGAACAGAAACAGAGAAATCAAACCTCTTCCTATTGATCCCTGCACCTCAATTCAAATCTACAGGAATAATTGGTAACGGTCAGTCCAGTATCTGCTTGTTCTTAAAAGCACCTACAAGAACATTTTTACCTAACGTCTCATTTTCAAACCTGGTTTGAAATGGTCAGTCTTATTGAAAACCTGAAATGTAGGCTCCTAGCTTACATTTAGAAATGTAAACATGCACTCCTGTGAGTTCAAACCACTTGCATACTTTTAAAAATTAACTCTCTTGAGGTCTCTGTTTCTCAGTCTGTTATTGAAATGTTCAGGGGCGATGTGCCAATCAGTGCCAGCGAATAAGGTGCTTTAAATATCAGTCTGCAAGGAACAAGTGTGGGAAAACCTCTCAACTTAACGTGTAATTTGCTATTAAGAAACCTTTGGAGTCAGTAGTCTAAGATATCTATTATGGTCGCGCAAGTTTCTTTTATTTATTTCTTTTATTCTATTATTTTTATTCCTTGTACCAGTGCTGGGGAATACTGCTGGAACAGGTGATGCCTCTTAAAACAAAACAGAGTCATGAAGTATGGCCACTCAGTGGGTCTCTGCCGAGCCGTTATTCAAGAGATCTGCCATGAATTTTGAAAAGTTTAGATTTCCTTGGGTAGGCATGTGTGAAATGGTTATTTTACATGGCAGCTGTATTTGTGTGTAGACACACAAATATGGTCCTAACCCCTCATGTTCTCACTTGTGCAACGTTCCTGATGTGAAAAGGAATTCCCTTGAGCAAGACTACGCTATTTTAAAACAACTTCCCAAGAAAATATTTATTTGACCTTACTTGCAGCTGTTCCAGCCAAAGTCGATTGCAAAACAACATCATTTCATTTTGATGTCCATTTCACCGTTTCACAGGGACTGTGTTTCATTTTGCCATTTTGTTTCATTGAAACTGTTTTGCTGTTTCGACATTTCACCCATAGACTATAACGGGAATCATGAGAATGCCTAAAACATTGTCATTTGTTGTCTGATTCAGACGCAAATTGCAAGGATAGTAACCGCTTCTGAGGGCATGATGCCTGCCTAGTTTCAAGGAGGCAGGTGCAGAGGTTTCTCAGAAATTGCACCTCAAAGTCTTGAAAACAAAATTGGGCAGCCTCCTGTCATGCAGCATACAGCTCCGGGGTCGCACCCCCAGGAGGGCTGCAGGGCTGTGCTGGACTGTTCCCAGGGGTGCGGGCCTCCAGATCTGCATCCCAGATGAGAGGAGGCTGCCCTGCCACCTGGGATTGAGAAAATTGCTGCGGCCACCTGTCCCAGGTACCAGCAGCAGCCTCCCCTCATCTGGCACACAGATCTGGGGGTCCACACCCTCCTGGGGGTGCCCTCCTGGGGGTGCGGGCCCCCAGATCTGCACCCCAGATGAGAGGAGGCTCAGGCTGCAGCAGCAGCAATCTTGTCTGGTGCTGGGCATAGTCCGCACCAAGTGCCGGTCCCA
>JAGPOW010003316.1:1192671-1219898 GCA_030014935.1 Caiman crocodilus | reverse complement strand
CGGTCCGGGCTCATTGGCTGTCTCAAGGCCTGGCAGTTCAAGGTCTCCTCCGCCCTCATCTTCCCCCTCCCCCGGCGAGCCTAGTTTAAAGCCCGCCAAGCCTGTAGGCCAATCACTAACAAGCAGACTTGGGTTTTATTTCCAGCTGCAATTGGTACATCACCAAGAGCACCTCATCACCAGGAAGCACCTTCCTCAATGATTTTCTTATCTAAAATTCTTGGGTGCAGAGCTGTCCTTTATAGGCACCTCTTCCTAGTACAGATTTCTTGGCCTGGCACTGTAAAAAGCCACTCACTGCCAGCTTTCCAGTAGCTACTTTATAACCAGGAATTCTTGGCTGCCTTCCTTTCTTTTTTAGGTACTGGTAGGTACCTCATAAAATAATTTTTACTATTACTACCAAGAACACGGACTATTAAGTGTCATTATGTATTAAGGGAGGGCGTGTGGATACGTGTGTGCAAATAGCTTCTGTATAGAAATAGCTCTTGAGAAACAAGAGAACCAAATATGTTCAAAAGGCAATTACCTTGGCCTAGAAGTGCCAGCCTGTCTCAACTTGATGAAGGGAGAATCTGAAATACAGATGCGATAACCTTTTTAGTTTGCGCTCTTCTCTTTGAAGCGCGGGCTGGCTGAAAGAGGTCAACAGGAGTGAAGGACAGTTGGTTCTCTGTAACCTACCTCAACAGAAACTGTTGTGGTTGTAGCATTTTCTCTTTAACGTTGGAAGTTTCAAGACCTAATGGTGCTACCGGCAGTGACTCTAGGATCTGGCACCCTGGGCAGGGATGCTAGGGGAGGGGTGAGGCTGAGGAAGATGGGGGAGCCTTACCTAACCACATGGTGCGACCTGTCTGCATACCAGCTGCTGCTGCCACTGTGCAGACTCCCCAGGGGCTGCCATCCCACTACCCCCTCTGCACTGGCACTGAGTGGTTCCCCACCTACCCACCCACCCACCACCAGTTATGCAACTGGAAAACAATGGAAAATACACTAAGATTTGTATGCTTTTCTAGCATTTTTCATGAGCTAGTGGTCTATGTTTGCACTTTTAACATGAAAACAGCATTGAAAATGCAGATTTTTTTCTTTTTTATGTCCCATAAAAATGACACGGGCTTTGAAAACAGGTATAAGAAATATAGTTTGCTGTAATATTTCTCCTAAAACACTCTCTCTTGATAGTATCCCCCAAAAGCTTTGGAGAAAGGTTGCCACTAGTATGCACAGAGCACTTATATTTTCCAGTGTAAAAAAATTTTGGAAGACTCAGGAGACTTGTCAAAAATTTCACCCACACTTTGTACAGAAGTGATTAATTCTCTAATGGCAGAAAAAAATATATATGGTTGAGTACCTGAAATACCAAGCTCAGTAAAATCAAGAGGCAGGGTAAAGTCTCCAGGGGAGCATTCTTGTTTCCTTCATTTAGCCTTAGCAGAGTACAGACACAAAGCTAAAGTTACCTTGTTCTCCAGAGGTATTGTGTACGATCTGGCATGCAGAATGAAGGGGGTTTGTTGTAAATCTCTTTGTAGAGCATAACATAAAAAAATGCAGGCCTGGGGGGGACAAAACTACGTTGACTCTTTTGTCGTGAAAAGATTCCTACGTTCACAACTTCGCAGTAGTGGTCTCACACTTCATATTCACAAGTACAGATTGTGAAAACTTCTTACACGTGGTCCTGTATATCTTGAAAGTGAAGCCAAGAATTGAGGAAATGCTCAGGACGTTTGCTCCAACAGCTATAAGCTGTGGTTAATAGGTACACATCTTTCTCTTTACAGAAGGCACAATTTCCCCAACTATCTTTTAAAAGGTGGCTTTTAGTTGTTGTTTTGACCTTTGAAGGCCCAAAGCCTGTTCTGTTCATCAGTTTAGCTTGGTGATACGTGTAGTGCATGTAGTTGCTTGGGATCCTAGGTTCTTAGTCAAAGGGCTCTCTGCCATCGTGCGGCTGAATGGCTTGGATATTTTGAGCTTCTGTCTGAAAGCTAAGCTTTCAGCACCAGGACTGGAAATTTTCAGGGTTATGCCGCACTTGCACGTAGTATTTTTTTCCCCCACTTTAAAGCTGGAGCAAAAACAGTTCTACTTCCTGAATGAAACGAAAAGTATGTGTTTGGGTGTGCAGAAGAACTGGTTTCTTTATTAAAACATACCCGATTTGAGCTCCAGAGCTGAAAGGGCTGGGATCTGTCGGAAAGAGAGGCTGACTGAATGCTGAAGGCAAAAATTGGGTTTGACTGTATTTTCTAATAGTCCATTAAAAGTTGCTAACTCTTCTGCTGGACAATAGCTTATATGGGGTTTCAGTGGGTAAGGTTCCCAAGTAAAAAAAACATGGAAAGAGGGTAGAGGGGTGAAGGGATTCAGCTAGGCACCAAAGATGGTAGTATAGCTGAACACGTGGTCTGTTGCTACAAACGTTAGGTACCTTTCAGACATTGTTCTAGGGTCTGTCTGTGGTTTTTGAAGAATACATTTCATGACACTGAGACCCAACCTTCACTCCAGATTAAAGAGGCTCAGTCTCCCATAGTTTAGAATGGCAAATTACTCTCTTAGTCAGTCTGTCTCTTGCAAGTGCTCCTGCTGGTTCTCAAAAAGTGAACTCTACTATTTAAGCTTCCCTAAAGAATAGATCAACAAACAAGAATACAAATAGAGGAGCTCCGTCGCTGAAAGAGAAGACCTCTGCAAGTACTGCTTTTATTCTAAAGTCATTTTCATGTAGGTTTCTGCTAAAGAGCACAGACACCGAATTTCTCTGGACGTGGGCCCCTGGGCATCCAGAGCAAAGCAGCAAAGCAAAGGGCACAGGAGGGAAGGTGCACTCCCTCGGATACAGGACAATGGAAGTTGTCCCCTCCGAACCTCAGAAGAGCCGGCGCAGGCAGCCAGCTGCAGCCTTTCTGTCGAGGTCTGGACACACAATTGTATCTGAGCGCATGGTGATTAACAACGTGGGTAGCTGCTGGGAGTGGGGGAAGGTGGTGTCAGCAATGTAAGGACAGCATTGCAATGCAGCAACAGACGTGTAAAAATTCAGCAAGCCGTAGTCCAGAGGGATTAATAAAAAAGACAAGATCACAAGAAATACCTTTCCACATCAGTCTCCCATCTGCATTATGTCAGATACAGGTAACTATTCACAAACAGCCCTATAGCTGCTGTGTCAAGCTGGAACAGAACCATCGTTTTATAGAGTGCTTCTGTACCCAAAATCCTTTGCAGGAAAGAGACACCCGTCCGCTGCTTTCTGGGTGGCTGGCAGTCCGTCCATCCAGTTCAGTTCTCCTACCCTTGCCAAGCCTCCAAGCAGGGGTTCTGCAGCGCACAGGGAGGAGGTGAGGGTGCAGTACAGCAGGACAAGGCAGCAGTGGTTGGAAGGGCTTTCAGCTATATTGTAAACTTAGAAGAGCAGTGACAGTATTTCATTTCCTGCATATATTCAACACCTGGCTGAGCAAGTCTCCACCTCTGGCTGGGGCATCTGGGAGAGAAGGCAATGCAAATGGTAAATAATAATGTCATACTTTACTAGGAGATTTGAGAATGCTCACCAGGTGGGTTGAAATTATTTTCAATCTTTAGAGAAATATATGCGTTTGAATACCTCAGCAATAGCAGGTGAGCCAACAAAGCTAAATCATGTGCAATTAATATGTTGTATGTGCATCTTTAGCAGCCTCTCCTTATTTTCAGTATCTCATCACCTTCTCAATATGGACGCTCACACACCTCACCTTTATTATTACTGCTTATTGGAACAGCTGCAACTTGCCTTGCTACACTTCTGAGTGCAAATTGGCCTTTCCATGCCTCCATCACACACCAGCTTCACGCAGAAGTTAGCGGTGTTCCTGTTGCATCACAGCGGAAATGGTGAGACTAGCCAATTTCTAGTATCTTTTTTTTTCCCCACTAACGTCGTCAATATTTTTCAAAACCAGTTTCTTCTTAAAGGCTAAGTACAGAGGGTCAAAAACCCCGAAGCAAAATGGATTCAACCTTTGCAGTTTTTTTTCCTAAACTATATAGATTGAACTAATAACAATCTGAACTGATATTCATGTCTGGGTGGCCAAGACAGGCAGAAGCTTGCGCTGGCCCAGGCCAGGAGCCTCGGGGTGCTCACGTGCGCCACCCGTCATGGCCAGGCTGCCTAAGGCTGCTGAACCCAGCTCAGTGGCAGCCCAGGACTGATTGGCAACGGGGGTGGGAGGGACCTCCCGCCAGCTCCACCCCTTCCCCAGCTGTTTCTGAGAGATGTGGGGTGCAGGGGTGGGAACACAGCCCCCTTGCCTGGCACTGCCCTCCTCCCTCCCACAGCTGGGCTCTGTCCAGAGCAAGGGGAAAAGCACCCACCAGCAGGGAGTGGTTTTCACATCCCCACTGATCAAGTGGGGCTGGGATCGCAGCAGCCCAACCCCTTCCCCAGCCATCCACCTCCAAAAGCAATGAGGGGCATGGAGGGGGGACACACTGCCCCTCTGAAACTCCCCCAGCTTTGGTCTGCCCGACATGGTGGAGAAAGCACCCACTGGGGGTGCAGAGCTGGGTTGGGATTGCCCTAACCCCCCTCTTTCCCCAGCCACCTGCCTCTGAGAGGTGCTGGAGGTGGAGGGGGACAGCTTATGGGACCACACTGCCCCACATGCTGCCCTCTGCACTGGCCCTCCTAGCCACGGTTGCTGGAAGTGGGGAAAAAGCTTCTACCAGGGAGGCTTTTTTGTCCCTCTTCCCCCCTGCATCTCCAGCCTGGCTGGGCTCACTGCAGCCCCACTCCTTCCCAAGCCATCTGCCTCCAAGAGGGGTGGGTGGGCAGGTTGTGGGAACGCGCCACCACCCTCCCTGCACTTCCCCCCACCCCAGCTGAGGTCTGCCTGGAGCTGGGGGGAAAGCACCCACCAGGAGGCTTTTTGCACCCCCACACAACAGCTTGGACATGAGCTAGGATCACCCCAGCCCCACCCTCTCTTCAGCTGAATGGTCGGGAGAGGAGTGGGGCTGAGTTAATAGCAGCCCAGCTCTATTGCCCATCATGCTGCTTTCCCCCTAAATCTGGGCACACCTCCCTGGGGGAGTGCCGCAACAGGCACGTGCTTGCTTACTCAAACTTTTTTTGCTCCCAGTGTGCCTCTTGCAGCTTCTCAAAGCAGTTTGAGATGCCACAAGAGGCATACTGGGAACAAAAAAAATGTTCCCCGTACTGCATATTTGTAGCACAGACTCTAAATTTGATATGGGGAAATCCCGGCTATTTGAGCTGCTGCAAGCCCACATGCCTGCATGTGTGGATGTCCTCCTAGGCCACATCCAGGTGAGCACAGACATGTGGATCCCCAGGGACACACAGCAGAAGCACACCTTGCGCCACAGCAACTTGTCCCCAGGAAACACCATTGCACTCACGCTTCGGCGCTTGGCAAGTTACCCCAGAAGCCGGCCCCAGCACCCTTACCTGGGGTTTTGGGGGCCTCCCAGGGCTGCAGCTGCAGTGATCCTGCAGCATGGACCCTACCCAGCAGTGAAGCACAGCTCTGCTTTTCAGTCACACATGCTGCCCACATGTCCGCTGTTCTGGGTTTTTTTCCACCTTTTTTTTTGATCCTTGGCTCTCCAAAAACCCACGGTTAAAAAAAAGGAGCAGCACTCACACAAGTAGTATGCCCTTGCTTCGCAGACCACAGCTGATGGTGTGGTATGTGGCCCTGCAGACATGTTTGCGGTGCCACATACCGCATGGCTGTGCTCATCTGGACGCACCCCGACTGTCCATTGATCTACACTGCTTCTCTCCAGTCCTTTCAGGCCTCAAGCCCTGGCAATGAGCGAACAGCCCATGAAACCTGCTTAGTGAGAGGACAGCTCATTTGAGCACAGTTTCTTCCTCTCTGTTGTTGAATATAACTTCCCTGGGGTAGGTGAAAATGTTGGCAGTGCACAAGAAAGCTCACAGAGAGAAGCAGAAGCCATAATAGAGCTGTTATGACTTGACAGCCCCATTTTGTAATGCCGGGGGGAATTTTATTACAAGTTAGTTGAAGCTTTAAGAAGTTTAAAGGTATGGCCTCTACTTGTACAATATGTTGGGTTTTTTAATGTTTAATGTATGAAATTACAGTAAATTTAAACATAGAGAATAAAGCTGTAGCTGTTATGGATGACTTAATAAAAACCAAAATCAGTCAAACAGCTTTATTTTACTGGCAGCTTTTAGACCTATAAGTAGAAGTGAGTGCGTTTGCAGCTGTAATAATTTCACACACATTTTTCCAGGTACTGGAGAAACACTGCATTTTAATGGCGCATCAATTCTTGCTGAAGTAGCGGTTAATAAAAATCTTGTCAGAGTAAAAATTCCTTTAACATAGCTTCCCAAGGACCGGTGTCATTTACAATGCATAACAATAATGACTGGAAGCCTAAAAAACCACACTGTCAGCTCTACAAGTAAGGAAAAGATGCTTTCTGGAAATCAGCCTTTTCTCTTTTTTGCATGAACAATGCCTGGCAAAGCTTTTGCAGTTCTAATTTTGAGTATAAATCATGGCTATAGGGGGCAGTTAAATGGGAAATGGTAGTTACTCTATCATTTTAACCCTTTGATCAAGATGGGATGTATTCACACTGGCGAAGATCTAGCTCAAACAGAATTTATGAAGCTGGGTCAGGAATCACTGGCAGAGGTTTTACAGCCTGTCTCTTTGTGTAAAACAGATTAGAAGGTTGTCATAAATCCTTATGGCTTCAAATCTATGAATTCTTATATTAGAGATTTCCAACAGGAGAAAACAGCGCCAGATCCAAAAGGTGCCTAACTCCTAAATCCACAGACGTTCACATCCCTAAATATATTTATATCAAAACCAACCTTAAATTACCACTTTCATAAGTAGTATGTGGGAGGGGTGCTGTTTTCCCAGACACTGCCATATATTCTTCTTTTTTATTTTCTTCTTTGCTCACTTGTTTTAGTCTGGTGCCTTTGGGAATTCTCCCCCTGAAGCTACAAGGAATATGTTTAGGAATAAAAATCTACACGTGCATAAGCTTATTGCAGGATCACAGGTTTGCTCACCATTAGGCTATCTGCTCTCAGCCCTTCCATAGCTGGTGTTTCATCTGAAGACACTAGTAGTTACCTTTGCTGAGGTATATTGTGAGGCTTGGAACCAGGAACAGTGTTCTCTTAACAGCTCGTTCTACACCGGCTGGATTAACATGTGCTCAGATAAAGCCAGTTCCTCTAGTCTGCACTAGAAGTCCAGTATAAATGGTTATCAAACGCTTTTATAGACTTTTGACAAAATAGTTCTGTAAATTTAAAAAAAAAAACATGCCTTGTTGTAAGTGTTCAGATCAGTCTAATCCATTTTTCAAACAAATTTCTCGGCTAGTGCCTGAAATGTCAGAGTAGATTTATATGCTAATTTGGGCATCTAAATGATAATGCAGACTGTTTAAAATGAAGGATCCATTCTGTGTTTCATAGCAGGAAGTGGGACATCTCTCTGGAGTAATAATCCCCTGCAAGCCACATGATGTCTCAGCCTCCCTGGCATTTGCTATTGATGAAGATTAGGTGCATTTAATGGCTGGCATAGAGTCATTAGAAATCTTTTCAAATTTTGTACACATAATGGCTTTCCACTAGTTTCAGGTAGCTGAACTACAATATTTCAGTATCTGGCAATTGAAATTTCAATTAGTAAACTCTTCCACTTCTCTCATAGATCTAAAACCCTTGGTGTGCGACACCACCCATGGCCAGGTCCAGATGTTCAGGACCTGGGGTGCCAGGTAGCTTTACCCCTGCACACACGGGCTTCCTGAGATGAGGAGCTGCCTTTTAAAATGGACAGACCTTGCACACTCAGGAGTAACTATTTACAGAATTTAATTACATTATAGAAAAAAATTACTATATGCAAGCAAATCTTAAATACTATCAAAAGTTTGCCAAACATAATACACAAGGATGAGTTTATACAAAAAAAAAACAGTTGATAACTGGTTACACTTAAGGGGTGATCAAGATAATGAATACAAAGCCAATAACTTATGCACTATGTTAAATACTCATTGTTTTATGAGGATGGCAACTGTTGATCCTTCTGGATCATGGTGTATTCATGAAGACCACCCAGACCTTTGATGCATATACCTAGGCAGGAATTTTTTGGAGGAGTGGAGGCTGCCCAGACCGTCCATCCTCCCTTTCGGCCACTAAGACAGAATCCAGAGACCAGACTGAGTCCAGATGTTTGGTGCCTCCATGGCTGTAGTTGTATAAGTGTCCGGGAATTGAACCCAGGTCTCCTGTTGGTAGACAAGGATTCTTCCACTGAACCACAGAGGACTCCTTCATTGTATTAATCCCCTAATTAATTATTTGCAACTAATAGCCGATCAGTCCGAATATTGCCTAGCAGATGGAGGGAGGGGCAATCCCTCACTCCTCTCATTCTGCATTTTGTGGGCTTCAGCTGTCTCAGGTTATCCCACGCAGCCCAGGTGTCTCGCAGTCTGCAGATGCTGTTTCTACTTCAGATCCCTCCAAAACACAAATTCTTCCCCATGCTTTTCCACAGACGTTTCTCTGCCTAGGCAGCTTCCCCAAGCCCACAGACCTGTTCACACAGTTAAACTCAGAGGGAGAGCAAACTGCCGCTGGCAGGCCAGGCAGCACTTCTGGATTTACTTTTCCCTTAGGCACCCAGGCATACCACGGCTTCCCTTCAGGTCATGCTTCCCTGGGTCTCAGCCCATGCAGGTGCCGTGGGACCTTTCCCTAGCTGACATCTCTTTTCACCAAGCTGACCCAATCCTGCCACAGTCCCCTCCTTGAGCACTTGCATGGGGTGGGTTATCACACTCTTACCAACCCCCAAGTCTCTAAGCCCAGTGGGGAATTGCCTTCCTGCTCTCTATGGGTTTTCCAGGGCTATACCCGCATCCTAAGGAATTTGTTAAGCTTGCTCACAAACTCAACATGTTCATTGTAGGGGTCTGCTCTCTCCCGCTCGACCCTTCAGGTGCTCCACTGGCCCCGGCCCACTCACAAAGGGCCCGCAGGCACCCCCAGGGTGGGACCATGCTGCAGGCTCTTCCCAGCCCTTTTCATGCTACGCGCACTCTTTCCACGCCGGGGAGACACTCTGGTCTTAAGGGGAGCTGTCCGGAGAGTCCCTGGGCTACAATTTTTCCAAGCTCCCTAACTGCTTTTTGAATCTTGCATCCCCTTGCTAGGGATAATACTGAACTACAGTTATGGTGTCCCTGTTGGGACAGTCTCCCTCAAGCATTCAGACAGAGCCCAATGTAGGACACTTGGAAAGTAAGTGCCCCTTAAACTGCCTGTTAATATATATTTTCCTTTGACTTGTGAGCCAGATTTTTAACCCGTACCAGCATAAAGCTGTTGCAGCCCTATGAACATCAATGGAGTTACAGTGGTTTAAACACTGTGGAGTTGAAGGGAACTAGAGGCTCCATACCTGAATGATCTCATCCAAGAAAAGGGTCATTTTATTTATGCTGTAATATGCATAGCATGTGTTATGGCCTCAAGCCAGGAAACTGCAAGAGAACACTGGATCCTAACAGATGTAAGTGTGTTTCAGCAGCAGCAGGACTGACACACGTCTTAACCAAGTCTGGTCTACAGACCAAGCTATATATATGGTGCCATAGAGACTAAAGCAGGCAAAAAAGACCTCAAGTGCATAGTCTTTAGCAAAAGAGAAGAACTAAAAAGCAATCTTCAAATAGATAAACTAGGAAACAAATTAGGTAAAGCAGCCAATATACCCCTTGGGGCACCAACTTCTCAGTACAAGTCTTGGCTGCTACACAAGCATGAATATGCAGATACTGCAGTCATTATACAGTAACTCTGCTAATTGACTGGTATTTTTCTTGTCTAATGCCTAACACAGATAAGCCTCACTTCAGTTGCAATTTTAATAGGTAATATGCATATTAATAATTAAGAAAAGGTAAATTGAACATATTGTTATTTGTATATAAAACAGTGTGTATAATTTGTATATGTATGTATATGTGAATATATGCATGTGCATATAATATAATATACACACACACACACACAAACACAGATCCTTTTGTCTGGCAGCTATCCTGTCCCATGTTATGCATGATCGCATCATCATCATCATTGCCACCCTTCCTTAAATGCCTGTGAGCTCCAGCTGCAAATCCTCCTGGACTTTAAGAAGAAAAAGTCACTCGACCTGCATTGCTTCCAGGCAATCCTTGCTTCTTGGTCAAACACCAAAATTCTTGTGTCAAACTAGATGATTCAGTCACAAGTAAAGTTCAGGGGTATAGGACATCCACAAACAGCGAGACGGGGAACAAAACTTATCGAAACTTAACAAAACTACAGGAAGGATCCCTTCTATGCCTTGCTAGGTTCCATGGCCTGAACGAAGGGTTGGAAGCCCACTCTATTGGCAAGCTTGACATCACCAAACCAGGCTTTATTTTGAAGCAGAAAGGCAATTCCAAAAAGAAAACATATATTTAGATATATGGGGGTGGGTGGGTGTGTATGTGTGTGTGTGTGTGTGCGTGTTGGAAAAATCCAAACCCTTTCTGAAATGAAATAGAACAGCCACTTCCTGCAGACTTCCCCCTGCGCTGCCTCGGCCTCTTTCCAGACAACCTGAGAATTTCCCACTTCATGGGGTAGAGAGCCTAGAAGTCCGCATGCCCCCGGCTCCCAGCGCTGCCACGCTCCCGACCATTGACAGGACTGACTCTCTAAAACGTCAGATAATTGGGGCTTCGAGAGCACAAGACTACCAGCTCTACAGAAGAACTGACAGCTGAAACCATGTTAGCTATGGACTCTTGAGTACCATGAGTGTATGCTTATGTAGTGTTTGTGTTTAGTCTGAGGATTTTCCTCCATTAGTCTTAATTACACAAGTTAAGACTATATAAATCTATCTATACCCCTATCTACACATTACTTTGCAGGCACTGCACATTGTGCTTCTTGGAAGCAAAGCCCTTCTAGGAACTAGTCTGTCTACTACTTGTCTCTCCTTCTGTGAATTGCTCTAATTACAGGCAATGGAGACAGGAAAGTGTGATGCAGAAGGGCCAGAAGTGAGGAACCGGGAGTTGTGAGACTGCTGTTGGCAGAGGTCCTGGAGCTTACAGGTGGTGTTCCCAGCGGTCTGCAAGAAAGGGCAGATTACAAGTAAGGTTTATTTCAGTACCTGGAGGGCTGCAGAGCTTGCAGGCTTGGCATAGACTCCTGTTCAGAGTCAGGTTTAGGGGTTTTTAATGACGTAGTTGTTAAACCTGGCCCTGAGAACACCCTAAGTCATTCAGAGCAGCAAGGAGATCCCAGATCAGTCAAAAATGTAGTGCTCTCTCTCACAGCTGCAGCCCCAAGAGAACTGGTCTCCCCAGCAGCCCCAACAGAAACCTGCCTAGGTTTTGGCGTATTTGTATTTTGAAACCGAACGACTTTTTAAAAATATTTTGGTTTTAACAAATTGGGAACAGGCCTAAACAGGCTTGTGTGCAGAAGTGCTTGGTCCTTGAGCATGGAACTCAGCTGAAGCTGGTCAGTGGATAGTAATCTGCCCGGCTGGGAGGCGAGGGGCAGCTGGGCCTGACTGCCAGCGATTGAGGATGGAGCCAGCTGGGAGCTTAAGACCTGCAAGAGGGACAGGTGGAGCAGGAGAAGCCTGTAGCTAAAATGGTCTTCTCGTCTGATGCCTGAAGTAGGATTGGGAGTGCGGGGGCGGGGGGGCCTTATTTGTTTAAGGGCCCTTCATTCAGTTTGCTGTGGAGGCAAGATCATTCTGTGCAGAACAAAGCGGTCTGAAAAACTGAAACCAGAGCAGACTCACCTATTTAAAGCAGCAGGGTAAGTGGCCCACTTACAGCTTACCAGAAACCTTATGACCTAATAGGACGAGGGGCATAAGAAGTAATAAGAGCAAAACACTTTAGAACACAAGTGGCGTGCCGCAGGGGTGGTCTTGGGGCCAGTTTTGTTCAACGTCTTCTTCATCAACAACCTGGAAGATGGCACAGAGTGCACCCGCAGCAAGTTTGCAGACGACACCAAACTGAGGGGAGTAGTAGATATGCTCAAAAAGTCATGCACTTAGGACAGAGCAGTCCCATGCGTCAGGACTGGCTGGGCAGCAGCTCTGCAGAAAAGGACCTGGGGGTTACATCGGACAATACACTGGATATGAGCCAGCAGTGTGACCTTGTTCCCAAGATGGGTAATGGCATACTGGGCTGCACTGGTAGGTGTGTTGCCAGTATATCAAGGGAAGTGATTATTCTCCTCTATTCTGCACTGGTGAGGACACATCTGGAGTGCTGTGTTCAGTTTTGCCCCTTCCTCACCTACAGATAGGATGTGGGCAAATTGAAGAGAGTCCAGCAGAGGGCAACAAAAATGGTGAGGGGGCTGGAGGACATGACTTATGGAAAAAGACTGAGGGAACTGGGCTTATTTAGTTAAAGAAGAAGAGACTGAGAGGGGATTTAATAGCATCCTTCAGCTACCTGCAGGGAGGTTTGAAAGAGGATGGAGCTGGACTGTTCTCAGTGGTGGCAGATGACAGAACAAGGAGCAGTGGTCTCAAGTTGCAGCAAGGGAAGTTTAGGTTAGATATTAGGAAGGATTTTCTCACTAGGAGGGTAGTAAAACACTGGAATAGGTTACCCAGAGAGGTGGTGGGAGCTCTGTCCTTGGAGGTTTTCAAGACCTGACTAGACATAACTTTGGCTGGGATGATGTAGTTGGGGCTGGTCTTGTTCTGAGCCGGGGGTTGGACTAGATGACCTCCTGAGGTCCCTTCTACCCCTAACTTTCTATGATCTCTTGATTTCAGGGAATGTCCTGAGTTGGTGTATAATTTGAAGAAAGTCTGATTCTGACAGCTTTAGCTAAATAAACGCTTCATATGCCAGCAAAGGGAAATGGCACAGTAAGAGAACTACTATTTTTAATATTCCTTCTCTGTAACGAACACTAGGAAGCAAGCGATGCATTTGTTAAATGTGGTGGCTCTAGGTTGATGAAGGGACCCTGGGGAGATTATCTTGAAATTTGACACTATAGTCAACTTTTACACCATTTCAGTACAAGCAATTCCATGCACACAAGTAACAGAAGACCTAAACATGAGCAAAACATCTACTTCGTACACTTGAATCCTTTTGTCAGATCCAGGTTCATTCCAATCTTTGTGCAATGAAAGTACGACTGTCCTTTCTTTTACTGTGCAGCTGTTTGGAGTGAAAAGCAACCTCTGAATGGAAGTATGGAAGCCTACCAAAAATACTGCTACATCTTGCCCAATGTGCTGATATTTGCACATGGATTCCAGATGGTGTTGTTAAATAGACACATTGGGCCTCTTGTGCTATCATACATTAGCTTCAGTTCCTCCTCTACAATCATCAGCGTGTGGTACTTGTCTTTACAATGTGGTGCATCACACCGAGCTGGAGAGTACTGCCTAATGACAGCAAAAAAGGAAAGCACAAGCTTCTATTTAATAACTGAGTGATACCACATGTACAGTCTCTGGATGTTTACAAAAGTGTGTGGGTGGGTTCATCAAACACACTGGGCCTTCCTTTCAGTTTAATTCCTGTTTACAGATGAGGGCGAGGGGGGAGAAGAATCCTCCTTGGGCTAGAGCCAAAACAACAAAATAAAAGATGACCAAGTTGGCCGGCATTTGTATCATGTTTTTCAAGGATTAGCCAGTTCCAAGATTGTCTGTTCTTTTTCTTAATTATCAAGGCTTGGAATGAACGCTACCTTCCGATTTGGCACAGGCTGCGTTCCACGTTCTCTCAAGATGCATAATATGTTGCAGATTTATTCCAAGGTGGTTATGGGACTTATCTCTCGTTTTCTTAGAAAAAAATTGGGAAGGAAAGGTTCAGCATGAAGAACAGCAAATACATGCCCTGACCTGTGGAAATGAAATGTCGCATGCCATGGGCCCCTGAACACAGCTCCTAAATAGCTAAATGGATAAATATACTCTAGGGTGTGTAGACATTAGGAATACTTTGGCACATGCGGTTTGGTCTTAAGGGAGACATTTGGAGATCTGAGTAACCAGACATTTGTCAATCGCCATGGGAATGTCTGTTTCTGGTGTTTTAAGACAGGAGATGGATTTGGCCAAGAGTTCTGCAAGCTTTGTCTCAGGGAAAGGCCTTATATTTGATATATGTTTTAGCTTTGCGTTCTGTGCTGCTGCAGGTCAGAAAATAAAACTCTAGGAAAACAATGAAAAAGAAAGGTTTTCAAATTAGTAGGCCTGGTAACCTTGTGTCACATATAGCTCCTTTGGCATATTTGGGAGTACAATACACTACCAAGTCAGAAATGGTAGCTTTTTCGCATAGGCGTAAAGACAAGCCAGTGGAAGGCATGCAAGTAGGGCTGGATTGCACTTGCATGAGCCCTGGCTGCATAATGGACCCTTGGGGGCTAGTGTAGCCTGATGCAATTTAAGTAGCCCAGAGGCTGTTCTAATTGCATCCCCAGGAGCAGGGGAGCTCATGCCTGGCTGAAAGTCAATCCTCAGAAGAAAAGTGGAGGGATGATGTCCTGTTTTTTCAGCATGCAAAACACTCCATGTTGTATTTGTATGTCTGTGCATTTACCAAAGCTGGACCTCTGTCTTAACACTCTGTGACTATGGTATGCATCCAGTTTTACAAAGATCCTTCATCCTCTTAACAATGCAGCAACCTGTTCTGTTCCAAAGAAGGAAAAATCAATTATTCTCCATTAGAGGTAAAAAACTCATCCAGCCCTGCAGGGACAGTCGATGGCACCTGCTAGATGCAGCAGCCATGCCAGACCAGCCTTGTATGCTGGATCTGATACGTGGTTCCTGTCAGTGGGCCTGATCCAGACTGGCTCTGGATCCAGTATACAGGGATGGTCCCACATGCTGGCTTCTTCCAGCATGTTCCCTGGACTGGCCTCATGCACCACATGCAGTGGGTGCCCTAGACTGGCCCCACGTACTGCATGTGCTGAACAGGGTGGGTCTGAGACCCACAGGCAGCATAATGAGCCAGATGATCGGGCTCCATGAGATGCACCCCACCTGCAGACCATATCTTTGACACCCCTGTACTAAGCAATAGCATAATCATTTGTAACACTCCATATTAAAAAAAAAATGTCAGGTACACTTGGCTGAGAAAGTGCATTTTGAACTTCCCAGCACTGCATTGCCCAGGCCCCAGTTTTGACCGACACAGCCCCTTTGATTTTCTGTTAGGAGTGTGGTCATATTGCAGAACAGGCAATAAAATCCTGTTCTGTTTTTTCTACTAAGCTTAAAGTACCCTGGTCTTTGAGTTGCTTGTGCTTTCCTGTTGAGTAGAACATGAAGTTGTCGGAGTGTATTTGGTGTTTGACTTAAAATATGAAGCTATTTCAAACCAAAGTGGGTTTTTTTGCCGTTTTCTTTCCCTCATTTTGGCTGCAATCAACTCCCTCCGTTCCCATGGGCTTTTTGTGCCCGTTTACAATAGCACCTCTCCTTTTCTTGTCTGGGATTTTCATTAGCAAAGTACGGAGCAACATGGTACTGGCCACCATGTGAACCAGAGAGCAACCAAATGTGCTCGAAAAGCCTCCAATTGTGGAGTGAGGTAGAACAGTTGCTCTGTTACATTTTTCCACTGTTGTCCACATCCGACAGATGTCTGGGCTCCGTGGCTGTGGGAGAGAGAAGCAGAGGAACGTGCAGGCACACATTGCAGAACATTCCTCTCCGCTCCGGGAGTATTTCCAAGAAGCTGAAACTGCTTTCTTATTTCTCTTTCTGGCTCTTCTTTTCGTTTCACTGGTTGTTTTGGCCTCCCCTCCCCCCCGGCCTTGTATTATTATTATTATTATTTAAATTTTTGCATCAGTTCTTTTGTTCAGCCACAAGAAAAACCTTAAATATCAAATTTCCTCAGAGGTATTGGCACTCAGCCTTGAACCTCAGCACAAGCTAAATTTTGTCTGGCAACCCAGACCCAAGATTTTATAAACCCACTGCATTTTTTCAGATTTATCTGATGCTAACTGCATTTGCAACATGGTACGTTCTGACTCTTTGGATGACACTTTTGGCGTGCCACTGGAAAGCAGTGGTTAAATTCCTATTGACCTTACAGCAGTGGAAATGCTTAGGTAATGCTCAGTCCTGGACCAGGACCCTGTGGCGCTAGGTGGTTTTCAAGCATAGAGAAATAAGATGTCTCTTGTCTCAAAGATTTTGCAATCTATGCAGAAGAAAAGAAACAACAGGTGGGTACAGATGGACAAATGCAGGGACCCCAAAGGAAACAATGAAACAAATGTTGGTCAGCTCAGAGGGCAGTGGTCACAGCACACCAGCTGCCTAGTGGCTGTCAATCTTCAATGGGATTAAGTTTTGGCATTATGTGAATTTGTATGGTGATTACTTTACCCCCTGAAAGATAAAGGATTGCAGTAGGAAAGCGGGAAGACTTGCAATTCCAGTGACATATGTCATTCCTTTAATGGACTGCTTAACCCCCAAAGTCTACCATTATCAGGAAAAAAGTTTTACATCAATCGCCATGTATAAAACAGGATTATGGACAGTGCATGTGACAAAAAGACAAAGGGAAAAGATCACAGAGCAAGTTAAGTCAGAGAGGGAGCTCACTTCCCTAGAAAATAAAATGCGTACTTTATGGAGGGTGTGGGGAATAATCCCTTTGCTGCACGCTTTTGGCATGTCAGCTTTCTGATCCACAGAAAGCACTAATGCAAACTGTTGTAGGAACACTGAATTGAATTAAATCCCAGGCTTGCAACTCAACCTCCCACCTTGACAAATCATCTCTTAGCTAAACATGATTTGAATCACTCTCGTGCAGTTCCATTAGTGTCACTCCTTGTTGGTCTATTAATAGAATGTGTTAGCATCAAACAGATTGGTGAAATGGTAAATATTACACAGCACATGGTCATATTGTTCGTTTGACTGTAAATTGATTCTGAATAATGCTATGATAGTAAAGAGAATCTGCTTAGTGTAAGGCATGCATTAGACAAAATCTCTCCCTCTTCCCCCCACTTCTTTCCTTCCTTTCCCATTCCAGAGCTCAAATATCACAAGTACTTATTTTCTTTGCCCTAATTAGACATAATCAGTAATACAGTCAGTGACTAGTATCAATTCCCAAGGCACAGAACCACAATATCTACCTTTTTAAAAAGTTAATCCTCCTCATTAGCTGATTAGTTTAGTTCATTTGTAGTGTCCCAGGGTGATTATAAAACTAAATAAAAGAGGGAATCTGCCTAATGTCTTTTTATATAACTGCATGTGCTTGTTTGTGCGTATGCAATACATAAACACATGTGGCAGTTTTTTTAAGAGGGGCTGAAGAACTGTAGCTTATTTGGTGCTGCAAATTAGGTTGAACACTTTTTCTGTATTCACTCTGAAGACTCCTTTTTTCCAGGTTTTCTATGAACTGAAAATGAACATTACATTAAAGCAAACAAACAAACATAAAACCTGTCATTCTCTCTTCTGGGTTTCCAAGTACATCCTGGGCACATCTACACATACCATTAGGGGGCAGAAATAAACTCCCAGGGGTTTATTACTCCTGGGTGCACAGTTTACACGTGCACCTGGAGCACCACACACTGAGTTGGGTCACAGCAGTCCTGGCTGGCAAGGAGCCTGGGGGGTCAGCATGCCAGCCTGGGGCTGCTCCCACTGGCCTAATGTGCTGCAAAGGGGGTGGCTGGGGCATGGGAGTGCTTTAGTGCAGGGCTAGTTGGCAGGCAGCCTCTGCACTGAAGCACCCTTGTGCCCAAGTCAGCCAGCTCAGTGTCCACACATGCACTTCTGTGCACAAAAACACTCTGCAGCAAGTAGGACTGTGTTTACAAGTCCTACCTTGCTGTGAAGTTTATTAGTTTGTGCACCCTAATAGGGACACACGTGTAGATGTTTACTGTAAAGTTAATTAGTCAACTGTGCAGTAAATGATTTGTGAGGATATGCCCCCTGACTCTTTAATTCTTGAGGCAGAAATTGTTCCCTTTATAGCGCTGAGCATGTAGTCTGCAGCTACATAATAAAATAATGCATATCAACAACACAGGGCAGTCAAAAGTGTGAAAGTAAATCCCATATTTGAATAGGTCACTCCATTCTGCTCCAACCAAGTGCTGTTATCATGGAATTAAAATGACTTCTAGTAACAAGTATTCACTTCAGATTCGGCTGATTTGGAGGGACAATGATTAGATTCGGTGATTTGAATCATTGTCCCGATTTGATTTGGCCGATTCGGATCTGAAGATTCAGCACCAATCCAGAGATTTGACCATAGACTAAACAGGCAGCAGTCCTTGAGGATGCTGGACACAGCTGCCTCCAGCTGGTAAGTCTGCTGTAGTGGGCGGAGGGTGATAGTAGATCAATGAGGGGTCAAGGGATTGGGGCTGTGGCTGGAACAAGCTGCCCAGCCAGGGTGGGAGGGGCATGGGACTTGGGGAAGTGAGCGTCCCGACATGCTCCGCTGGTCCAGGAAGGCATGGAAGTGGGCATGAGCCCCTGGATCTATGCCGGGTGGGCTGGGCTAGGCTGCGCTCTGGGAAGCTAACCCCAGCCGCCTGCCACCCGGCTAGTCTCCACAGGGCAGGTGGAGCCGGGGCTGTACTCCGGACAGCAAGTCCCAGCCGTGGCCCAGAGTTCAGCCCTGGCTCCACCTGCTTCACAAAGCACAGTGGAGTAGGGGCTATGGGGGGGTTGCAGCCACCTAAAATTCCCCATAGCCCCTGCCACTGGGCCAGACCCAATCCAGGTGAATGCGCCCACCCCTATGCCCTGCCACTGCTTGCCCAGGTGGGGCAAAGTCATGGCTTGTCCAAGAGGCACAGAGATGCTGGGCAAGCAGTGGGAGGGCATAGCCCCCATTCCCAGTGCCTTCCACTAGGTGTCCAGAGCACAGTCCGGCCCAGCCCACCCCACACAGATCCAGAGGCAAACGCCCAATTCCATGCCCTCCCGGATCAGCAGCATGCAGTGGCCAGAGCCCCCTTCCCCAAGTCCCATACCCAGGGCTGTCCCTGGGAAGAACAAATTAGAGTGACTGCCCTGGGCCCCGTGATTTGGGGGCACCACAGATGGTCCCGTACAGGCCCTGCTGCGGCCACCATGCTCCACCGCTGTCGGCTCTGCTGCAACCACCTCCCCTTCCCTGCCACTCCACCAGCTCCTGCTGCTCCTCCAGCCACTTGCCACCCTCCACCCCCCCAGCCCCTGCACAGGCTGATATGCCCCAGGCCCCGCACACCCCTGGGGACAGCTCTGCCTCCACACCCACTCCCTGCCCTGGCTGAGAAGCTTGTCCCAGCCCCAATCCCTCCCTTGCTGTGGGGGCATTAGTCTGCCTCCCCCACACCCCTTCCATCCCCTCTCCACCCATCACAACAGATTTACTAGCTGGAGGCAGCTGTGCCAGCATCCTTGAGGACGCTGCCTGTTTAGTCTATGGCTGAATCTCTGAATCAGGCTGCATCTTTTCTGAATCGATTCGGAGGCTTCCAGTTCAGTTCAGAGCTTTTAATTTGTTTCCCAGTTCAGAGATTTGGCCATTAAATTGGGCTGAATTTCCCCCACGTCAAATCCGCTACTGAAGCATCACACAGCCCTAATGGCTACACTACTTCTGGTTTGGGATGTTGTATGTATTGAGCACTACGTGTTGCTCGACTACTCTGCCTGGCCTGGTCAGTTGGAGATGAAGACCTGCCTGGTTGTTTTGTATGTCTTGTAAGGCTGGTAAAACTTGTTCATTTGCTCAAAACTTGCAAATGGTTTCTTTTGTAGAGCTCTTAACCAGTTAGATCTGATTATGGCACAGAATGTGCTAAAATTTTATCTGATTTCAAGTCAGGTTAGAGCCAATCAGATTTAAAATGCAGAACAGAATGTTTGTTTGTAGGGATCTGTGGAGAAGAAAGATGCTTTCCCTACAAATATGTAACCTGGTCAGTCTTTTCTCATTAAGGCCCTTGAAACTCAGACCACCAACGTGAACCTTTTCAGAAGCGGCCACTAATACCACATGGCTGGCTTACGGGTGCCCAAATTGAAATATCTAAAACCTCATTTTCAGTAGTGCTGGGCACCAGCTACTTCCATTGAGTGCTATATTAATCTTTATGCCTTCAAACAGGCTGCAACAGCACTTTCAGAGATGGCATTTTTCATTCTGAGACAGGTGTGTGGCAATGATAATATGATCTGGTTCAAAAGGAACTGTTAAGATAGCAGGTAACAGAGACTTGTAATAGTAAAATTATTAAAGTGTCAAGTTACTCCTCTTTTGTATTTTACACAGACTAAAAGATTAACTCAGGGTGATTTATCTTCTACTAGTGTCAGTTGACAGTGAACAAGACTGTAACCAATTTGCCTCTAGCAAAGAAAGAATAAATGCTGAAGGACTGAAAGCAAAGGAAAAGCGTAAATTAAATGTTCCTTCAAAGACACCGGCCAATATTGTTAATCTTACCCCATCTATCATTTGCTTCTAATCTCCTAGAATTTGCATTGTGGGATACCAGCTAATCACATCTTTATTGTTACCTGACCACATGTAAAGACAATTAATAGTGTGATAAACTAAGGAATAAACCACAAAGTTATTACACAAAAAATGGGAACCCTCTGGCCCTTCCTATCCTGTGCAACTTGCAGCCACAGGGGGCTCCACAGCCGAGGGACCCCCTGTATTCAGCCACTCACCCTCCCTGCCACCACCGGCTTCATGTCCATCCACTCCCCCCCCCCCTCCCCACCGCTGACACTGGCTTCACATCTGTCCACTTGCCACCACCACCACCCCGAGCTTCTTTGGCTGTTTGCTGCCACCCCCCATCACCACCACTGGCTTCTTTGCATCAGGGAGCCCCAAAACTACAACTTGCAGAGGGCCCTGAAAATTGTGGGTTGGCCCTGGGAGCCCTGCAACTTGCTACTTGCCAATACAGGGGATACCCAGGATTGTGATCCCAAGTTCCCCCTGCACTGAAAATAAGGCCCCCTCTACATGTATAGAGAAAGGTGTGATTGGATCTAATGGGCGATCCAAACAATTGCATATTCTGCCATGCACAGGCGACAAAATTGTGGGATCGCACATTATATCCAATCACATCATATTGCTGGTGCAGCGGGAACCCATTCCTGGGCTCCTGACAAGAAGCAGGCTTCCAAGGCTGGGAGCCCCCTTTGCTGAGAGGGCTCCTAGCCACAACAGCCACATGCAGCTGGGACCAAGAGAGCCCCACAGGTGATGGGGCTCCCAGTACCAGCTTGCATGTGAAGCACAGCTGGGACTGGCAGCCCTGTCAGTTATGAGATATTCAGTCCCAGCTACATGTAAGGTGCTGAAAACCACATCAGTTATGGGGTCTCTTGGTCTCCACTGCCAGTGAGGAGCCAGACAGAAAGCCCTTGGTGGACTGGGGGTTTAACACCTCCCCCTCAGACCTTGGGAATCATAATAGCTGTGATCCCCAGGGCTCGGGGTTTTCACAGTGGGCCTGGGGCACCACTGTGGCTAGGAACCCCGTCAGCTGATGGGGCTTCCAGTCACAGAGAAGGCCCCACTACATGTGCAAATTAAAGCTGGATAGCAACCAGCTATATAATTAGTACACATTGTTGTGGTCTAATGTTATAACTGGTTGGAGCTTTTTGTCTTGATAGCTACTTTGCACACGTCGCTGGTCTGCATGGCTAGAGACAGAAATTACACATAAACTGGCATAAATGATCAGAAATCAATTCAAATCTGTAACATAACAGTAGTCCAGTGCACATAAACCACTTTCAACTGACCAAAATGATTTAAGATAAGCCTGGATGGCTGTAGTATCAGACTTAACTAATTTAGGTTAAATCAGTTTATTGAATTTCTGCCCCAGATCTCAGTTAACTTACAGAATCCCAGGATGCTTTGCAGGGTGGGTGGACTAGCACTGTTATAAGCAGTCTGCTCCAGCCCAGGGCAGTACCCCGTAGCTTCTGGCCTGGGCCACTGTAAGCATGTGGATGCATTTCCAGAATCAAAATATGAATGTTTGTTCATTTTCTTATCATTTCAATCTACACAGCTTAGACTAACCTGTGAATATTGAATCAGTTCAGACTCAGGCTTTTTCCACTGTCTGTACCTAACCAGTTAATTGCACAATACCTGTAATGTTTAGAGGAGGCCCAAGGCGTGATGGGATCAGATGCTGGATCCCACAATCATACTTCCAACTATTCATGTATAGCATGTGTCACAGGGACAATCAGTTGAAAGAGCCCCAAACCACACTCTAGGGACCCCTAGGATGGGGACCATACACAAAAGAAAAAAAAATAACAAAAGAAAAATGCTTACCTGCAGCAGGACACGCAGCACAGCCGGAGCAAGGGAAGGAACCCGTGTGGGTTGTAAGGTGCACCTTTATTCAGCCCAGGCTGGCCGGTAACATCATCGGCAATCACTGGTCGGCAGAAATAAAAAGGACCACCAGCGAAGGCTGGGGGAAGGAGAAGGAGAGAGAGTCAGTGAGGACTCTCAATGCCGGTGACGACAGGCATACACAGGAGAAAGGAAAGCCAGCAGAGGCTCTCTGTACCCACAATGACTGGCATGGTTGGGAGGAGGGAAAACCAATGCAGGCTCTCCACTGGCAAAGGCTGGCATGCTTGGGAAGCAAGACAGCCAAAGAAAGCTCTCTACACCAGTGGAGAGTGGTGTAAATGCCCACAGAGGAAGCCCAACTGGGCAGTAGCAGACTTGGCAGTGGGAGACAACACAAGCAGTGACTGATCAGACCCACAGGAACCATGGGGCACTGAAAGTGGAGAATGATTCCGCAAGCCACATTCGATGGTGTGAGGGGAGAGACGGCCCAAGAAGAGATGCCATGGCCATCCCTGGCCAGACAATGGGTCATCTCCCATAGACGTCCTAGGTACCGGGAGCAGAATATTGATTAGCAGGGACAAGTCTGAAGAATTTATAGCAAGAGTGACAAGGCAACATCTCTGTTTTCTAGCAGTAGGGCTGGGAAGGAAACCAAACAGACCCTCCCCCGACTTGTAATTTAATTTCGTTCTATTTTTCTTTACCCCCTTTTGGTGGGGTTGTATATGGCGAGATAAAATGATGCCGGGGGACTAAGTGGCCTAGCTAGAAAGTAAGTCCCTGTTAGAGGAATAGAGTACAGAATAGAGGCACTGGCAGGATAGCTCCTTTCCATCCTTCCTTTTTTCTTTTTCCTTTGGTTTTTGATTGATTTTTGGGTCCCAGGCCTGAGGTAGTATAGGGCAGGAGGAGGCCCACCTCAGACCAGATAGCGAATCAGTTGAGCCATCCCAGGAGAAAGTGCTTGGGGCACAATGAGGCTCAAGAGAATGTCTAGGTCAAGAGCGCAACAGCATCAGGGGAGCAGCCAACAAGATCCAGTGACCACCAAAGGTTGGCATGAGGCTGGGGTGTGGGGGAGGTGGAGCCCCACAGACAGCCACCTAGCAGACTAGCCGATGCAGAGGAGCCCTGGGTGGTTTGCCCCCCACTGAAATTATATTCAAAGTCATGGCAGGTGAGTCTGGGGGCAGCCACCCAGGTGACAAACATCTACCTCACTGTTTACAAGAAACCTCGGGACATCTGTTGCCCACCATCTAGGCCAAGGCCATGTGCAACAAACTGTTAAAGGCCAGGTAGTCACAACATGGTAGAAAGTGTAATTGTAGGGATCCTACATTAAATTCTGTTGTGTCTTTGCTTGCACATCTTCCAGGGGCATACTTTTCTGTAAGGCTTGTTGTGTCACTTAAATCTGCTTAGAATTTTCTGGAACTTTTTCACCTACCCATGCTTTCTGCTTCATCCCTTCTCCTTTTCCTTTTGAACTCCATCCCCAACAGTTCATGCTCCTTGTCTGTCCCTTCTCTTCAACCAATAGTTCCAAATCTAGTTTTCTTCCTTCTTTCTGGAAAAAAGACTGCTTAGGTAACGTGGAATTCCTTCAAATTGGCTATTCTCTTCAAAGTGAGTAATCAAATGAATCAGAGAATTTCCCATAGATAAAGATGAGGTAGATACTAGGTGGAAGGACTAGCCAACAGCTTTAACCAACTATGGCAATTGTTTCTGCTCCCTTCATCTTAAAAGAACTTCAATCATGTGTTTTATGTAGTCTCTCCAGTCCTCTAAACTGAAGGTCTATGACTGAAGTTAAAGACTGTAGAGCAGTTTGTGTCTGCTACTCTTAATCAACACAGGGTACTACCACATACACTAGGAATGCCTTGTACAAAGTGCATTTGGTTTACTTGCTCAGATAAGCGCGAAGGGGCTTGATACACCTTGCATTGTAAGCCACACAAATGTTGATCCGCTTAGTGCTAGCTTGGAGGTTAAAGCAGTCACACCTGCAGTTTGAGTGGCACATCTGTGGGGAGTAGCTACATCTTAATGGAACAAGACCTGGTTTCTATGGATCAAGAGATAATCCTGCCTGTGGAGTGGCTAATTTTGAGCCACATAACAAATGCTTAAATAAGTGCTTAAAGCCACTTTAAGGTGGCAATGTGCAGACAATCCAGGGGTTAAGAGCTCCAGGAGCTGCCCAAAATTACCATGGAACAAGGCTCTAAGTCTGTTTAGAGCTCCAAAAATAAGGGGAAAAAATGCAATTGTTTGTAATGAAGCAAAAGATACACTACAGCATTAAATAATTACCGTTGCTTTTCTTTTGATTTCATACATGAATTTGAAAACTATTAAAAAGGTAGACATTACACTGATAAGTGTGAATGTTATACCCTGTTTTACCCCCTGAACAAGCCCAACTAAGAAGCTTCAGCCATAGCCTAGAGGAATGATTTTTAAGGGTGAGAGGATTATTTATATCCCATGTATGTTCAATGATTCTTCTTTCTCCTGCATAGTTACCTACACCAGCATTCTGGGTATTAGTTCCCAGGTATCTGTCAAAGCAATTGATGGACATATTCCCATTTAAGATCTACTAATCTTTAGCGCCTGCAAGAGATGGGCTTGTGCTCATTGGATAGCAATACAGGAAACTCTGGGGGAGTATAAGAGATACTAGCTTTGGCTGGAAGTTTACAAGAAGAAAACTACAAAGTGTGGAATTGCATTAAAAACAAAAACAAAAACACACATCTAGAGACTTTCACCAGGTGGATTAAATCCAGCCTCTGCACTAAACCCCATTTAGCACAGTGACTCATTTTTTAATCCAAGTTTACTAATTAATTTATGTCTCTTTTTTTTTTCTATTCCAGACACTGATTCAGGTAGCTGAGAGCCCTGAGTTTGGAGAGATGGGATAATAAACTTTTGTAACTTGTAATATTTATCAATCAACTTGTAAAAAAAAGGTTCTTCTTTAATTAAAATAAATGGGATTCAATCCCAATTTCCCCTGCACTTCCAGGGAGCTAAAGAAATAATTTTTCTGTTCACTAGGAATATGGACAGAAGTTTCACATAAACCAATTTAATGGATCGGCAACTGGTTTAAACCCGTAACAGAATAGAAGTTCACTGCACATAAACCAGTTTCAAAGGCCATGTGTAGACAAAATGAGAGGCGTGTGCGCACAACACTTTAAAATGGGATCAATGCTTTTGCACCACTGTAATGGTGTCAGTGTTTGCATGCCCGGGCAGCGTATAGCACATTAATTCCAGCCGCTGTAGGAAATTTGGCAGCATAATGCGCCTTACATGACTTGGGGCACAGCAAACCAAAACTTCTTCAAGGAGTTTTAGTTTGCTGCCCCTACAGCTGTGGAGTGAAGCACCAGGCTCTATGCAACTCCACAGCTCTGTAGGAAGCCCTGCAGGCGGTCTGGCAGCAGCCCAGGAGAGCAGGCTCTGCCTAAGAAAAGTGGTGAGCTGATCATTTCCTCCCCACCCCCGGCACCCTGTGAGCCTGCCTGAGCTGCGTGGGGGCCCCGTGCTTCCCTCCATGGCTGCAGTGCCCCCTGGGACTGCCTGAGCTGGGTGCCGCCTTGAGGGGGTGGGGAGAAGGGAGCACCTGCCCACAGGCACCCGGCTCCCTTGGGGGTGAGGGGGCCACAGCTGCCGCAGAGAGAACCACCACCCCGCAGCCCAGGGATCACTCCACCCACCTGCAGCTCACCCTCCCCTCCCTGCTGGACAGGCCGGTAAGTCAGCGTGGTGCGTACATGACACGGGGGTTTAGTCAGCCCTAAATTGAAGCACTATTTTTTAAAACCCACAGCTTCAATTTAGACCCCCTGTTTCATCTACACACACCCAAAACGGCTGATTCAGGTCAAACTGGTTTATGAAATTTCTGTCCCAGCCCCCTTCCTGGTTCAAGTTAAATCAAAGTGTTCCAGCATGCTTTGCAGGCCTAGACTGGGGTGTGTTATCTACTCCATAGAGCAGGGCTGGCCCTGCCTCTCTACTCCCTAGCTGGAACAGTGAACAGCAGCTGACAAGGGCCTGGGGGAGCAAGCCCCACTGGGGATGCAGCCCAGTCGAACCCTGGCTGGGGTCAGGGTCAAGGTCTTGGTTTGGAGCCAGGGAGGTGGGTTAAACAACCATTTCTCTGCTCAAACTGATCGTTGGCTGTGACTATGAACTACAAATCCCAGAGACACCTAGAAACAGGAAGAGGAAGTGATAAGCAACTCTGCAAAGTCCTACTGCTATAAATCTGGACTGCAAATCCTAGAGACTTTGGGGGCAGTAGGAAGAGGAAGTGAATATATAGTCTATGGTGGCTATATGTTAGAGAGTTGTGGTTTAGTATCCCCTGCTTTCTGGCGTTAGCTACTGTGTTTCCTGTATCAAAGGTAAATGGTTGTATGCTTCAGTTTCTGTGTAATCTTTGCATCTTAGACTAACCTGCAAAACCTGAATCAATTCAGCCTCAGGCTTTTTGACTGTTTATACTTAGCCTAGCTGTTCTGACAAATAATTAAAAAAGAGAAAAAAAGGTCTGGGTGAATCTAAAATAAAGTGTATCCCCTCCCCCCTATCTCCCACATCACAGACCCCAGCCATGTAGACCCTAGGCGTGTGGTATGCTAGCTAATGCTGAG
>JAGPOW010003316.1:1174969-1192571 GCA_030014935.1 Caiman crocodilus | reverse complement strand
CCCCCCCCCCCCCCCCCCCAGTTGGAGCCTGTAAATAAACCATTGAACAAACAAGTTTGAGCTGGATTTTTTTTTAAATAAAAGTTCTTTGGAACTGAAGTGAGGTTGTTTAGAAAAGTCAAAATATAACTAAATCAATTTTGGGGAAATTTTTAATCTTTTTTGTGAGGTTAACAGTTCAGCAAAATTGAAATGACTTCAGGAAATGTGTTTTCTCCCCCAGAATTCCTTTTTTTCAGAAAAAAAAAAATGTATGACATCTTTTCCCCCCCCCCATTTCTAATTTCTAGTTCATTTTCCTTGCAGCAACCCAACCTTTTGAGTGCCTTCTGTTCTAACCAGAAGCTAAGTGGTTTCAAGTCTCATTCTCCCAAGACAAAAGTATCCCTTTTCAGTAACTACATTTTTGTTAATAGAGCCTTGAGGCACTGAGAACATGTACAATGCCCCCCTTCCCTTAACAAGAATGTGTAGTGTACCATAAAACTGATATTTCTCCTTCTTCCACACTTCATATTCCCAATTGTAAATGGAATATATGAAGGCAGCCGTTGAGCAGGGCAAACCATTGATTGGCAACCAACATTAGCTGAAGGTCAGTGCTAATTACTCTGCCTCATTTGCATGAGGAGTTTTGAAAGATGGATCCTAAAGTGTCTGTGGCATTTTCTGCCAACAAATTACTTGGTTGACAGGAGGATGTCACTGCTCATCAATGCTGATAGAGTGTAAGCTGGTGCTTATGCAATTAAGGAGGATGGAAATATTGCCTCAGAGAGTTACCTTTCTGGGAGTAATTACTGTAGGTGTCAACATGCATGAAAAAAGAATATATTTACTGTATGCGTGAGTCAAGGTTATGAATGACGAGACAGTTGCTTAAGATAATCACCTCTCTCTCTAGCTCACCAATCCTGCCTTCTCTGCTTCTTGCTTTTGTACATCTTATCACTGATTATTCCAACACTGGAAGAGATAGAGACAAACAACTATGGTAATTAGGCTCTGTTGATTAGATGCACTATGCATATTTCTTTTGTTAATTGAACCATCTGAGCTGATGCAAAATTTATAATGTCTTTCTTTTTCAGACATCCCAAAGAGATGCACTGCATTTAAAGATGTTGCAGAGCTCAAGCTTATGCTAACTGGCCATACAATGAAACGTAGGGAATTCTGCCAAGAAAAAAAGTAAGGTTTTATTTTTCTTCAGTTCTAATCAAATGATTTGAGGCCTAAAAATATCAATTCCTGAGTACTTCTCCAGTTTTATTTGAAAGTGGTTCTGAGACCACCCCCCACTCCCAGAACCAGGATTTCTAAAGATGACACCAGTTAGTAACCCAAAAAAATGACCTGAAGTCACAAATCACTCTTGAAAACACAGGCATTAATACTAATGAAAGGTCCCATAGTAACAGCAGTGGACATCTGCAGTGGTTGTACAAGCTTTACCACAAACATGCCACAACAACCTGGAAAAATGCCATTTGCAGTATGAGAAAATAAATTAATGTCTATGTTATCCAATCCTTTGGCTTCTCTGCTTTCAACACTAAACATCTCACTTGAGAAGGTAGATTTCACTTTAACATGAATTTAAAGTTGAACTGTAGACATTTCAGGATAAAAGTTTGCAGAGGTTGCATGCTTTTTAGGTAACCTATTGAGGTATCTCTTAAATAGGTAGGTTATTTCAAGTCACTTAAAACCAATGTAATTATTCACACAGAGTAACTTACTCTTGAAAAAATTCCAGCCTAAACTGGAGTGTAGTATATAAGGACGCAGTAAACAGCATATAAGTGTAACTGACTCAGTTTAAAAACCACAAGCTAAGCAAAGAGATGACTCGAGTCTCATATAAATCAAATAAAAGTATAGCTTTATCTACTATACATGAGGGAAAGATAATGTATAAAATATAACTAGAATATATCCTTTGAGACTTAGATGCACATATCAGAGGTAGTGCAATTCATCAGACTTTTCCTGGATTGGGGCAATGAATATCTTCCCTTCTTTTCTTCCGCAGCGTCTGTACCAAATTTATTAGTGCTTTCCACTGTGTTGTTTTTGGATCTGACCTGCATCATATTCATATTATACCTTGAATCACAGAGGGTGCCCTGGAATCTTGTTTTATCATTCTAAATTAAGAGGATCTAAAGAAGGCTACTGGTGGGGAAAGAGCCATTCCCTAGTCCAGGAGTGGCAACCCATGGCACACGTACCACAAGTATCATTGGCAGCTAATGTGTGTGGCACATGAAGCCCAGGTCAGGGATGTGTCAGGATGGAAGTGGAAAGGCTCAAGCAGCCTGGAGTCCCTGGGAGGCAGGACGTATAAGGTGTCCTCACCAAGTCCTAATCCATCTGTCTCGGATCCTGTTCCACCCCCCCAAGTTGCTTAAGTAGCTTTTTCATATGTGTAAACTACTATGCTCAGTCCTGATCCTGCATTGTCCAACTATGCGTGCCCAGAAGTCTTCTCAAATGGGCACCTCTTACATTGTGTCCCAAGACAATTTCTTGCTGGGAAAGCCTATCATTTTCACGTGAACCCCTGAATCCTCAGTGAGGGAAAAAACATACACAGTACAATTTAATTATGCGGATTTAATGGTGGTACAACCCTACTTGATTTAGGCATCTGCTTAAGAACTGGGGCACCTGTACGTGAGGACAGAAGCTCACTGGAATCCTAGTGTGTTGGAGCAGACTCAGTTCATCAAGTCTGTTGGAGCGTGGTAATTGCTGTGCTCCGGCAGCCTCCTTCATCTTGTGTATCAGCATCCCCACATTTAAAAGTGGCGGTGAGGGTCCTTGAGCTAAAGGTCGTTGAACTTGCAAAAAGAGAATGCATACGGGCATTTGCTGTCCCAAGAGAAACTCCTGCGAGTGATTTAACTCTGGTTGTTCCCAGGGTTATTTTTCTCCTGGAGTGGCCATTTTTGCTCTGCGAGAAAAATCCTGAACATCTGTGCACTTGTGGGAGAGCAGCAATAGAAACTGAATGCCTGTACATAGCGAAAGGCTAAACTTTTTGCTGTTAAATTTGCTAATAGTAACTGCTTTGTAGTCTTAGTTCATGTTTATGAATTACTCTGTACTGCCTGCAAGGCAAAGCTCTAACCCAGACCATTGGTTTGAACCCTCTTACCACAGGTTACGCTTGGGAAAATATAACAGGGTCCACTGACACTGACAGCAAAACTGAGAAAGACTTGGCTAAGGAGACACTAAGAACAGTAAGAAGGGAAATCTGGAGAATTGGGTTAGCCCTATAGCATTCTGTAGTGATTATAAATGCATATAGCATTTTATAGATCATACCACCCATCAATTAAATGTAAAAGGTTGCATACCCAGAGAGAGGGGATTAATAGTTCCTAAGCCAATCACTACCAAATAGAAAGCATCTCATCTACCATTTCCTTCTGGTGACTGGGTACAGGTTCTGTAGTTTTGAACACTTGCTTGCAGGAGTGTTAAAGTCTAAATAGTTATATCAGTAGGTAAGTCACAATATGATTATTGTTAGCATAAGAAAAAGGTTGAACACAAATACCAGCAGGGAAGAAATGGGGTTACATTATTGACTTACAAACTGTTTTTATGAGGTCAATGAAAATGGCTGGACTAGAGAAAGAAACCTTGACCTGGCAGGATGTGAACAGTGGGGTCCCCCAGGGCTCGGTCCTGAGGCCTACACGGGAGCCCACACTGTTCGATATCTTCATCAGCAACTTGGACGAGAGGGTGGAAAACACGTTGTTCCAAGTTTGCCAATGACACTAAGATGTGGGGAGAGGTAAGCATGCTCAAAGGGAGAGAGAGACTGCAATTGGATTTAGACAAACTACAGAAGTGGGCAAATGGTAATAGGATGGGATTCAATGGAGATAAATGCAGGGTGCTGCACCTGGGGAGAAGGAGTCCACAGCATACATACAGGCTGGGGAGCTCCCCCCTTGTGAGCAGAGGTGGAAAGGGATCTTGGAGTCATTATTGACTCCAAGAGGAACATGAGCTGCCAATGCCAGACCGCAGCCAGCAAGGCCAGCTGTACCTTGTCATGCATCCAAAGCCAGTCCAGAGAGGTGATATTCCCCCTCTACACGACATTGACCAGGCCACAGTTGGAGTACAGCATCCGGTTCTGGGCACCACACTTTAAGGAGGATGTGGCCTGCCTTGAGAGGGTTCAGAGGAGTGCCACCTGCTTGGAGGGCAACAGGGCAGGCCCTATGAGGAGCGTCTGAGGGACCTAAACCTGTTCAGCCTCAGTAAGCGAAGGCTGAGGGGGGATTTGGTGGCTCTCTACAAACTCGTTAGGGGAGATCAGCAGCAAATAGGAAGGGCCCTATTCCCCCCAGCAGCACCTGGGGTGATGATGAACAATGGCCAGAAGCTACTGGAGAATAGGTTCAGGTTAGAGATTAGGAGGCACTATTTCACTGTCAGGGCGGCTAGGATCTGGAACCAACTTCCTAGAGAAGTGGTCCTCACTCCTGCCTTGGGTAAATTCAACAGGAGGTTGGATGAACACCTGTCTGGGGTTGTGTGATCCCAGCGTGTGCTCCAGCCAGTGGCCAGGGGTTAGACTAGATGATCTATTCAGGTCGCTTCTGACCCCTAACTACTATGAAGCTATGAAACTATGTCTAGTGCATTTAGCAGGTGCCTTTGACCTTCATTTCCAGTTTAAATAAGAGTAGGAATATTTTGCAAACTTCTGTAGCTGGTTTGCAAGGCAGCATCAACTTTTCCTGAAGGAAGTCAGAGGAAAGTGTAAACAGAAGATTTCACTGTTACTTTTACTGCTCCTACTTAATAAGAAACAATATTAGAGAGGAAGCATGGCCCACTGGTTAGGGCACAGGACTCTAAATGTCCTTTTGTCTCCTTGCTCCATTAAAAATCCCCTGACTGACGTTGGACAAGTCACTTAGGTCCAGATTTTCAAATGGAAATTAGTATAAAATTAGCCTTCTAAATACCAATGGGGTTATGGCCCTTACTGCCTTGTTTTTTGACCTGTAAAATAGGTTCAATGCTTCTCTACTGCCCTGGGTTAATACATTAAGGATTATGAAGCATTCAGATGCTGCAGTAATAGAGAGGGTTAGAGCACCAGAGATAGATACATCACCCTATTTTGAAGTTGCCTTTGCCTTTTATTCAAACCATTATAACTATTACAGGATCATTCATAAAAGTATATTCTTCTGGCTACTCCCTTTCCCAGTTTAGCATCTGCTGAAATGACAGAAACAAGAATGCAGTCAGTTTACAGCAAATAACAAATTTCAGATGTAAACTCTTTCATTTCACAACCGTAACGCATAAGAGGGAATTAGATTTATTTTAAAGTCTCTCCAGAAAATAAAGTTGCAGCAGCTGGCATACTTATTTTCATATTTAATTAGGAAGGAACACTGAAAATCTGTAGCAAAGAGCAAAAATCTGCAGGGGATATTACTCAGCCTAGTGCTATCATTTGTCACTTAGTTCGGTTAGATTAAAAACAGCATGGCTGCTGTTGAACTATTATCCGGAGCCACTTAAATGCCAATAGTTTCATTTTTAAATGCTTTCACATGCCTGTGAGTTTCAGTAACACTTCTTTACCCATGACTGCACTTCTTTTGTTCACTCTTTATGAAGAAGAAATGGTAAACGCTCGTAGACTGGGTCCCTTAAACAGCTACTGTCTGAAGGACTGTTCTTTTTCTCAACATGTAGGGACTCTCCAGAAGTGTGTCCTTTTACTTTTGATTAAAAAATAGCATGTGATGAAGTAGGCTGTTGCCTACAAAACATCATGCCTCTTAGCCAGGTAGCCTCTGAGAGGCCACCTTGCCCTTACTTCTGCCTGATTATTGCAGAAGAAACGTGGATTTTACCACCTTTTGTCTTCAAATTAGGAATTGGTAGCATACTACTGGAAACCAAAACCATGCTGATAATGGGAGGGTGCTGATGTAAACACAGTAAAAATGCTACCTTTTAATTATAACTTATACCTCTCTTTCATTAGATACCTCTCTTTCACAACTTTTAACTCTTGCTGTACTACGTTTTCCACTCTAAGAACTTCACTCTTTTTTCCCAGCTTTTACAAGCACACTTTTGTATCATTAAATACAGCTGCTGACAACCGATCTAAACTTCTGTCCTCCAGGCTTAAAATCACAGGCTACTACCAAGTGGGTGCATCTACATGCGGTGCTACATGAGTTTACTGCAGTAAATTAATTTTATGTATAGACGTGCCCAATGAGAAGTAAATTTTGGAGCTTTAGGTCAATCTGTAGCATGCTTATCACCTGCTTTGTAGCCTAATGAGCGCAAGAGTAGGGAAGAAGGCACTGCATCGAGGTACGGCCTATACAAAATGAAAAATCTTCCTTCCCTTCCCTTTCCTCACAGTTCAAGTGGTTGAGTATAATGAAGACTGAAAATCAGTTGGCCTTTTCAGAAGAAGGAACTTCTCTTATGGAGGGAGGAAAATTCAGTTCAGCAAGTCCCTTTTTTCTTTTGTCAATCAGTGTAGCTAAGGATTACCAACCTGATGAGAAAACAGCAGCGTGTTCCAGTCCTCAGCTGGAGGCAGTGAGCAAATAGACACAGTCTAAGCATAGCTGCCCAGCAGAGCCTAATTAAAAATCACAATTGTACTAATAAGAAATCAAGTGGAAAGGGGACAGCATGCCTTACAAAAGATCAGAGTAAAGAAAACTGCTTTTTCCAGGAAGCCTAACACAGGAAGATTATGTTACAGAGCTGTGGTAAAATCCCCTTTTTAGTCTCAGTTATACCTCAAATGCTTTTCTCTTAAATGCTTCTTAGTCTTTTTTTCCTTTGAATTCATACCTGAGAATACCGCTTTGTTCTTTTTTTTGTTTTTATAATACAAGTTTTTTATAAAAAATTTTTAACTTAAACCACTTTTTTTTTTTTTTTTTTTTTTTTTTTTTTGCTATGCCCAAAACTTTCTATTGACACAAAAAAAAAAAAAAAGTTGGGGTGCATGTGGGAGGGGAGACTACCATCTAACCCTGGAGACCAAGAAGAGTGATTGTAATCTCTCTATGGGTTTTTGCTATCCACAGGTGGAAAATCCATGATTTAGAGGAGTAAGAGGTGTGTAACTAGGAGAAAAGATTGGAGATGAGGAATTTTGTACTTCTAGTGATAATGAGTGGGAAAAGGGATATATAAATTAATGCTGTCTCAGTGGGCAATCTTCTTGATATGTGATAACAAATGCATTTGAGCCACCTTGGCTCTAGCCATGTATCTACATTGGGGATTTTTTTTACCTGTGTAGTTTCTTTGGCTTAAATACCACAACTCGCACATACTGTACAGAAACTGATGTTGCCACTTTTGTATCTTATGCTAATTAATAGCAATTTTTTTGTGGGATGTAAAGCCAGCAACTATGCACTTCTTATGAAGCTATATTAGTTGTGCTTTGACTTGCATTCACGCACCTTAAACGAATTTGCTGTGACGTATCATTCTCTGCAGCTGAGGCTTGTGAAGAACTATTACTCCTGTGACTCAATAATGAGAATAATGAGAATAATAATAATGAGACTGAAAATGGTTTTGTTTTTTTTTTGGTTCTGTTGCTGCTCGGCTGTAAGTGAACAACTGCTGCAAACTGCTCCATAATAACCTTCACACTGTCATCACATGTGGTCTTTTCTGAAAGCTGAGCAACAAGATAATTAGTTGTATAGAATCGCATTGTGTCTGGTATGCTTAAAGATTCCAGAATGGGTAAATGCTTCCTGAAATTACACTGCAGAGAAGGAGGCAAATTAAATTTCCTTTTCTTGCCAATCGGGAGTGTCATACGAGCTTAAGTCACCATGGATAACTGTCGTTTCGTTTTTTGCTAGTCTCATGGCAGTTGTATTCAAGGGTAGTAAGTGCTGAGATCTAGTCTGTAAACAAAAAATTAATATAAACGTTATTACGCATATTTGAGTGACACCCGCAGCTCAATTCCTTGCAAGCAAAGAAATGGCAAATGATAGCATGCCCCTTTACCAAATTCTTCCTGCAGTCAGGGTGGAGAATGCTCCCTTTAGACTGGCCGAGTCGGAGATGCCCACATGTTCACGAGCAAGAACTCAGTTTACTGGAAGCTGCATCTGATCATCATAACTTTTGCTCACAAAAGCTCATGCAGCTCTGGTTCAGTTAGGCTATAAAAGGGATGCGCAACTTCAGGGTGGCGGGCCAAATCTGGCCCATAGCTCTGTGTCGTCTGGTCTATGGGGCTGAAGATAGGTCTGGAAATTTAGTGATGTGAGAGTGGTGCCACTGCTCCCATGATGCCAATTTGTGGACCTGTGGGGAATTGCACACTGTATGTTGGATTGAGCACTGATCCCTGTATGTAGGGATGGGCAGGGCAGGGCATCATCAGACCCCTGGTGGGTATGCCTCATTCTGGCCTATCTACCAGTCCCATACCTCTCTTGTGATCTTCAGGGCCAAAAGCTTGAGCACCACTAATCAGAAAGGTGCACTGGCTACCTTTTCTCCAGCCTGACTTCAGACTAACCTAGCTAATTGCATCTCTCAAATTCTTTCAGTTATACAACCCATTTTCTGCGTAAGTAACAGTCCAAATCTTTGCAAAATTTTCCTTTTGCTTCTGGCAGATCCAGTACCACACATTAATCTCTCTTCCAATATACACAACTTGAACTGCAATCTCAGAGAGATTAGCGAGTGTTGAGTCTTCATATGCGTGCATCATAAAACTCAGTTTATTTTGTGGGTGAGGTGGAGAATGAAAATCTAAATTTCTGTACCGGAGGCAAAATTGCAAAGCTTTTGTGGCTGTGTTAGTATAAAAATAGGTATTACACTGTGGAATCTGAAGTGGTCTTGTATTGCATGATCTTGTATTGAAGTATAATTTACAAATGCAGAGGATCAAATAGATGTGTAACTTAACTTATTTATAGAAATGGATGTATAGCAGTCTGTTAAACAATACTCTTCAATGTATGTTGCACCTAGCAGAAACAGCCTAGCTGGCTGCCAAAAATATATAAAACTGGTAAGATCCCATTCACATTAAGAAATAAAGATAAACCTGATAGTTTGTACCCAAGAACATCTAATTTCACTAGCACCGGTTTTTTATGTTGTGTAACACCAGAGTAAAACAGAGAGAGATTTGTATAGATCCAAAGGGCTTTAGTTAAGCTCTCAAATCTGAGCACTACCTCATGACTACTGTTGATAGGGTTGAAATTGAATTTCAGAGCACAAGCTTGTTTCAGTTGTACAAGGGGAGGATTTTTATAGGTCAAATCTGATGGAAAATGTGCACAAAGCGGGGCTAACCATGCAAATGTTGAGATATGAGTAACTTTGCACAAGGTAGATTCTGTACTTGATGTGTACAGAACCATCCCTGTCATTTGGGAAGAAATTACTGTTATTGAAGATTAAGTTTACTTGTAGTGCAAATTATCCACAGGATGCAGTCCTTTACACTGAGCCAAATAAAAACTCTTTAAACTGAGTTGGAGATCAGGGTAAACAAGTGATTTAAGGTATGTAGTCAGTGACACAAGTGTACTTCCAAAAGGAAGTACTAAAACATGGCACCGTAGCAACATCACCAGACAGTGATGTATAGACATGCTCTTTGAGTGGTAGAGTTCAAGATCTGGGGGTGATCAAGTAGCTCAGATGATCATTCAGTGACATCTGCTTCCCAAGCGCTGACTAAAACCAAACAAAAGAATGCCTAGTGTGAAAGACATGCTGGCAGTCATTTGGTTGCATGTGTGAAATGAATGAGATGGGCAGAAATCGGCTGGAAGCCGGTTGTATGGCCCTGGAAGCTGTTTTACAGAAAGCTTTGTGCAAAATGGGGCCTTGACTTGGAAGTTCATGACAGCGCTAAAAAGCACTTCTTTAAATGTGACATACAGACTCAGTAAGGATGTGGCAACTTTGTGGAGCTGCTAATCTTAAATTTTCTTTATGCTACACACAAGCGATGTTGGCAACATCTGTGCATGACCTGTGGCAGACTGGGGAGAGGACGGGCAGTATGGTGGCAGGGACCAGAAAGCAGAGCAGCAAATACAGCAGGGGAAGGGGATCAGAGTGGCAGTCCGGGAGCGGGTAGGGCTAATTTATGGCCCACCTGCCAAAAAATTTGCCCCCACTGCTCTAGCACAGCTTCAGATGCTTTGCATACATCATGCCTGACATGGTGATCCAGGTGGCCTGCTCAGCATAGTGTATGGCCCCCTTGCACAGCAACGTAAGAGGCATTTACAGGAGTGGCTTCAGATAAGTTGCAGTGGCTCAGGGTAGCAGAAGCACTATGCCATGGAGAGGTTGAAACTACGCCATCTGGGCCATCAAGTTCCAAAACGCTTGAGCAAGAGCTTTCATACAGTTGAAAGAAAGGAGAGCATACTGCTTAACTGCCTTGTAGCAGGTTCAATTCCTCCTTTTCTCTAGTTTTGTCTCCCTCCAGTAGTAGAACGGGTGTATTTGGATCCTAGCCTGAACCAGAAGCTTAAAAGCAATCCCTATATATTTTGGGACATGTATAAAGATCAAAGATTTAAAGATGAATAATTCTGTGTGTTAAAAGAAAAACCTGACTCTTAGGAGTGGGGTTCACCTACAGCAAATGCAGTGTCCACACATATTAAAAGAATATTTTTTTCATCTTTGGTTCACTTGAAATCAATCATTAGTAAGTGGATATTAACGATTCCACGGCTGCTTGCAAGATTTCTGTAGAATAGTGACATCTTCTACAATCTTTAGGAGACTTCTACTCGCTGCTTCTCACTGATGATTTAAGTTACTTAAGCAGAGGGAACAAGTAGTGTGAACGTTGAAATTTTTCAATATATGAAAATAAAGCTCAAAGGTATATTTTGGACACCAATTCAGGATTGCCTTATGGCAACATTTTATCAGTTCGTGAAGTAATTAGGCGGGGCGAAATACTAACAACTAAAAACTAACTGAAAATTACTTGTTTTTGAGTTGGTGAAATATCTATGAAATGATAGAAAGCTGACTAAAATATCAGGAAATGTTCAGCCAAATGATGTGTACTGTTTTCCTGTAAGGGGTAGTAAAGAGAACGAAACCAACTAGCCATGCTTCTCTTGAATTTTTTGAGCAGGATTAATTAGGAGATTGGTTACAGGTCGCATGGTTTGGGGTCTGGTATCCAAGTAAGGCCAAGTGTTCAGAAGGGTCAACAGAAGCTGTTTTCACTTATTTTGTCAGAAGGAATGGCTCTTAGCTCATCCAGGGACAAACACCTAGCAGCAGCAGCAGGGTGGAGAAGCTCTGCTGCTTTTTACTGTAGATGTGGGAAGGGGTGAAGTAGCCATCTTATCACCCTCACTTCTCAAAATGAGTCTATCACCTTGAGGATGGGTGAATGGGAGGACTGGTATTTTTCAGAGATGTCATGGATGGTATCATGTCACTGAATCCTCCTTGGAAGATGCTGCTAAAAGTGTAATTGGACAGAGGAAGATGCCTTGTGGTTTGGTAGGTTCACAAGAGCAACAGCTTTCCAAGTTTTTTTGCATCTGTTGTACTGTAACTAGATTTGTCTCTCACTAAGCTCTGCTGAAAGGTATCTGGAAGACTTTTTTAAAACCTGATATTTGATTGTCGCAAGCCTGGTTTTCTGTAAGTTTCTTTGTGTAGCGTGGTGTTATGCTTTTAAGTTCATTGTCCGGTAGCTATGTTGATCATTTATAGATGCAGAATCTAAGCCTTTCGGGGTGCGTCTATATGTGCATGACTAAACTCTGGAGCTTATTGCTCCAGGAACAATAAACTGGGTACCATGTCAACATGTGTGCCTGGGATCACATCACACTGTGCCAGGTCAGAGCAGCCCTGCCTGGCAGGGAGTCTGCGGGGTCAGCCTGGGAGCCCAGTGCCGCTCGGACCTGGCTCAACATGTTGCAGAGGGGCTGCCTGGGGCACAAGGGTGCTTCAGCATGGGGCTAGTCAGCAGGCCACCCCTAGACTAGAGCACCCTTGTGCAGAGCTGGATTAATGCATAGTGCCCTAGGCATGTGCCTAGTTTGCCTAAGTGAAGAAGGAGCCCAGCTGTGCTTATTTTACATATTATAATTAGTAAAAAAAAAAAAAAAAAAAGTAGGGGCCCACAAGTTTTTGCCTAGGGCCCACTAAAGGGTTAATCTGGCCCTGCCCTTGTGCCCTAGCCAGCCAGGGCAGCATCTATACGTACACTGCTGTGGAGTAAAAACAAACAGCAGGACAATGCATATATTTACAAATTCTATTCCGTTCAGAGTTAATTAACTCTGGCTTAATAGGGGCACATGTGTAGAGACACAACATTTAGTATGCAGCTAATTAGTCTAGTCTACTGTACAGTAAATGTCTTCTGTAGACGTGCCCTGGCAGTGGTAAACGAACTCAAGCCACTGCTTGCAACTCCTGCTTTATCAGAGAGCACCTAAGTGGAAGCAATTACCAGGGTGCAGGCTTCAGTTGGTGTACTGATTGAAACCCTTGTGAAAAAAAAGGCTTTGTTAGACATTACATTTAAGCATTTCAAATGATGAGCAGTGCTAGTGCTAGCTGGAGTTTAAAGTAGTCACTCGTTCAAGCTAAAAACCTTCTCTGACTGTTCCTGACCCAACAGCCGTCACTTGCCACTAGAGGATTGGTGAGCAGGGGCCAGACTAGGGGTTATAGCTCCAAGTTGCCATGAGAGGGCTGGTGAGCCAGGACATACGCATACCAAGACAGGTAGGAGCAGCAGTATACCCCCTGTGTCCCCATGCTTCATGGCATGTTCTTTCTCCCTGCCTGCTAGTGCTGTTCCCAGCTGGCCTCGGGGCAGGGGTAGAGGAAAACTCCAGAGCTGCTTTTGCCCCACTCCAAGTATAGTTGCATGTGTAGCCAAGCTCGGCCAGGGTCACTGGTGGCAGCAGGCGAGTTCTCTTTTCTCGCTCCTCCTCCCAGGCTGGCAGGGAACGCCAGGGAGATGTGGGTTCTTCCTCCCTGCCCTGTGTCCCTGTTGCTGTCCCTGGCTGAGCCCAGGTCTGCATGGAGCCCAGCTGGAGTGGGCAGGAGTGGTTCTCGAGTTCCTACCCCCAGCATAGCTAGAGACGGTGAGAGGGCAGGAGTAGAGAAAGGGGTGGGATGCATCACTGAGTACATGGGGAGGGTGGAAGGAAGAGAGAAGGGAGTCTTATTTGCTTCAGGGACAAAAAAAAATGTTCTCCGTTGCAGCTACCGTGGTGCGGCTGACTGAAAGGATAGGCAGGGTGTCTGCACCACTGCAGTGCCCTGGATCTGCCTCTGCTGGTAAAAATACCCTGACATCTTTTGCCGCCTTAAAATCTACCTGCAAACCTTCATCACTTTAAAATAAAAAACCTAAAGTACCTTTCCCCCCCATCCCCCCCAACTCCTTTTTGTGGGGGTGAGAAATAGTGTCAACGTAATGTACCAAAATATTTTTTTGGTGGCAATCTGCATTCACTTTGGTCTATTTTGTTTCAGCCTGAAATAAATATACTATATTAAGACCAAAAATGATATATGAATTGAAAATTTAAATAAACATCATCATATTTACACAAATACAATCTCATGGGGGGGAGGAAAGGCCCTCATCTTATATTCTTATACAGGGAAACCTCGTTGAATATGTTGTCTGTCATTGAACTGTTGCCAAAAGTAGCACGTTCTCAGTAATGGAAACCAACTATGGAGTTGATGAAATGCAGCTAATGCTAAGCAAAGCAATAAAACATGTGGCCCACGTTGGGCAAATATACTGAGAACCTGCCACAAAGAGAAGTTAGTATAGTTCGTCTGAATAAAATATATGGTACATTCCCCTTCAGTGCCAACTCTTATTCAAGAGTCGCTACATCAAAAACATTTAGCCTTTCTCTTCACTCCCACAGTTGAGCTGTGCCTCTTTCCCATTTCCAATGATTCCTGTTTTCTTCACCAGCCTTAAATGTCTGGAAAAGACCACTAAATGGGGGCCCAAACAGCTCAGCTAGAATCCCTCTGAGCCTGTCTCATAGATTAGTGTGGCCCTAGCCTCCATGAAGTGGAGACGGGCCAGATTGCCTGGCACTGCATCTGCATAGGACATTTTGGAGCATCCCAGGGCTCATGACAAGAACGCCTGGTCGGGGCTCGTTAGCACATGGATCCTTTGGGGTGTGGGGCAGGGGGAGTATCGGGAGTACATGCACACTGGGCAGTGCTGAGCTGTAGGGCCACCAAGGCTGGAAATGCTCTTGACTCTGGGGCCCAGCCCAATGAACTACATGGTCAATCATGAGCCTTTTGGCTTTGGACTAATATCGTGCATAGTTCATGGAGTACCTGTGCTAAAACTTACACTACTTTCAGAAAAGGTCAAATATATCAATTCGGGATGAACTAAGTCTATGGGTACCTATAGGTATGTTTATGTCAAGGGTAATATTTTCAAATTTCTCTCTTCCATGTGCTCAGGGAGAGCATGGTTTGACTAAGGAGTGAGGGAAGGGGCTGCAGGGAGAAGAAGTTTATGGGAGTAGAGGTCAAGGAGTCTACCAGACACCCCGGCTTTATTTTCCTTGCTGTAGCAGTACAGTGGGAGAGGGACAAAATTAAGGCACACTTCCAATAATTAGGTCCTGTACCTGGAAAATTGTAACATGTATACGTTTTCCATATATCGAATGTAATTATTGGGGGAGTTTCATATTTGGACAGAGACAGAGAGAGACTTGTAAGCGTCAGGTGGTTACTCTTTAAGTGTCATTTATCCTCAAACTATCGACATGTCAGCTAGATGGCAACTGTAGAAGCAAAGAATAGTGTGTATTTATACAGCTGACTTCTTCAGCATAGCCAAAGGTAATTAATGAATATCAGACCTAATTTCTGAATAAAATGGGGCATTGCCTATTTGAAACTAATAGCAACCAGCTTTTTTTCCTCTCTTTTAAATACTTATGTGATTTGATTTTATTTTTTTAATATTTAAGGTTAACTAAATGAGTCACAAATTTAATAAAACATGTAATGTCCACAAGCCATATGTGATCATCAGCTTCAAACAGGTTATAGCAGGGAACAAAATACCTGTCATTTTGAGTTTCAGGTAATATAAATGTTCATAATTAACCGTCTAACATCCCGTATGTAGCGCGATTAATTTTAAAGGCTCTCAGAACATTCTATGAGCTCCTCATCACTAAAACCAATATCAGCATAGTTAAACCGATACTGTTAACATATACATTGTAGAGAGCTTTTCATTTATAGGTGGAAGGCAATACAGTCGTTCAAGAGAAAATAAATGTCTATGGCTTTCTCCCATGCAACGTGCAGTCTTACTGGCATTCGTTATAAGGTTACCTTTCAAACTAGACTATCTGCAAAAAACTAAAGGCCTGATCCAAATCCCATTAATGTCATTGAGAGTTTTCTATTGATTGAAGTGGACTTCAGATCAGAGTGCGTATGGAAAAAGTCAACCAATCCACTTTTTTTCATCATTTGGATGGTGCTGCTTAGAGGCATTATGGTCAACAATGCAAAACATAATGAAGTATATTAGCTCTGACTTGCTAATCTGAATAAATTATAATATAGGCATGAAACTGGTATTGTTTAAACATTTCATTTTTGAAAGATGCCAGAGGTATGCATGTAACAGCCCTCCCCAAAGACTTTTTCCCCCATGATTAATTCACTTGTATTTGCTTTAATCTGTTGCCATGTGCAGCAAAAAGAAATAATCTTTAAACTAGCCTGGCCCCTCCCACCATTTCCCAAACAATTGCTTTTATGCACTGCAGGCAGCTTGAATCATGCCTGATTGCAAAGTCCTACATCTGTTTTTAATCTCTGTGCTAGTGTACACAGTTGCTTTTTATACTCGTGCCACACAGTGGTCCCATTTATTTATTTATGTTTTGGTTTTTTAAATGTTATATGCAATAAACTTGCAGTAGGACAACAGTACATAAAGTCTGACATCTGTCATACTATCATTAGCAGATAGGGAGAGATTCCAGTTTCTGCCTTTACTTATGGACACTTGAACTTTGTCAAGACAGGCATGAATTTTAGTTTAAGCAAAATGAAATGGAACAGTGTTCAGCTACTTCATCTTAATAATTGTACATGTAACAGTCCCTTTTCCATCACGGATTGGTCTGCAATTTGTTTTAGCTATATTAATCAGGCCTGGCTAATGAACTGAGCCCTAGCTACCCGATCAACTACTTGAAGGAAAGGAGAGTTTTGCCAGATAAAGTTTTGATATTTATTGTGCTTGTTCAGTGCTGATCTCCACTGAAAGCAGTGCTAGGAATTGAATTTAGAGTCTATACCTTATTTCATTTTTAAAGTATTCATTCTGGATGTGCTTGTGATCTTATAACAATTCTTGTGATATATCCTGTTTTTTCTTTAAAGCACCAACTTCTGTCCTGTGCCAAAAAGGCCTGGGAAGGGTGGGGGATGCAGGAGGAGGGAGGAGATCTTATTGTTTTGGAGGTCACCGGTTCAAAAGTATCGCTAAGTAAGAGGTTCAAACTCTAGATATATTTTATTAAAATATTTAGTTTTTACAAGGCCCAATCCCACAATTTTTATTTTTAATATTTATAGCCACATGAATACGTATCCTTCCTTGCATCAAATTGCTAAAATAGAAAAAGTGTGTGGGTGTGTATAACTAAAAATCAAGGGCCAACTGTTTCAGAGGATGGCATACAGTACTTCCCACTTAAGCATCTTGAAGGGGTAAGGCTTTTAAGAAGAAAATGGGATAAAATCTGGTCAGGAATTCTCCACTGATAACTTATCTTTCTGGAAAGATATGAGATTCAACTCTCAATCATGTTAATACTTCCTTCTTAAGTGGGCTGCCACTTTAATGGCATCATTAGCACAGGCCACTTCCACGCTTGCCCATGTCACCACTGCTTGAGCCACGTGAGTGCAGTCAACTGCTCCACCCTGCCCACAATGCAGTGCAACCACTGCCACTTGAATGAAGCCCCCTTCTGCCACAGCACCGAAGAAGCCTCCTGACACCCCCCAAACCACAAGCTATAGATGGCTGACCCCTGTCCTAAACCAGGCTATTACAATTTGTTTTTCTATACACACAGGGTGCATCCAAACATTCATTAATGCACCTTTGCTATTGCACATTAAGTTTAATACCTCTGATATAAGGTACTACATAAAGGCACATTAGCCCATGCTAATGTACAGTAGCAAAGGCAAATGTGTTTTTTGTTGAGGCTTAATGCACAGTAGACTAATTCTGCTGCACATTATGGCATTAGCATGGTTTTTGCAATGACACATTAATGCACAATAGAACAGGCATTGCAGCGTCTCTTGTAGGTGCACCCATAGTATCTGTGCTTGGATAAGAAGCATGAACGTGTGCATCTATTAACTACCTGATAATGTATCTTATCCTATTTTTATTTATACATGGAGGTTTACTATTTTCTATCTGATAGTTAGCCCAAGCTTTATCTGCTTTTTTTTT
>JAGPOW010003316.1:1116802-1174869 GCA_030014935.1 Caiman crocodilus | reverse complement strand
GGGATTTACTTGCTACCCAAAAGCTTGTCTATATCCCTCCCAACTATACAACTGGTCCAATAAAACATCGCCCACAAAAATCTTTGCCGCCAATACAAAATATGTACAAATTTAAGGTTAGGTTTGTTATCTGTCTCCATATAATTTGTGCTAGAGAAGTTCAGAAAATATTCTGAAGGCATAAATAAAGGGTTAACACTATTTTAGGAGAAAAATGGAGATCATTGTGTGATTGCTTCGTATGTGAGAGAGACCAACCTTGGGGGAAAATATTTGAGGAATGAGCTTCCTATCCCATAAGAAGTCTGGTATTAAGTATACAGAGCAAAATACAAACTGCAGTGTCATCGGTATCTTAAACTGACATTCACCAGCCAAGAAAATAAGATAAAAATATTTTGCAGGAAAATTTCTTCTCAAATTGAAGCAAGCTTGCTTCAAGCCCCTGTATTCAATTTAAGTATGTTTAAAGCATATCATAGAATGCTGCATATTCACATATTTTATAATAAAAAATCATGTCTGACCTTCAAAGGTGTTTAAGAGTTTGATCTGGGTTAGTTTCTTGTCATGGTATGCATCAGATTTAAACTTTACCTGTCTCCTGCATAGCACTACCAGTCAAAATAGGAGCAAAAAATGAAACCTCTGGATCATCAGAGGTGATTTTTGGTAAAGGGTGATGAAAGTTTTTTCCCATGTCAGGTTGGAACTATTTTCAGGTAGTACCAGAAATTACTATTTCCAAAGTGTCAGGAGATACAGAGTTTAACACCAATGCATGTCACAATTTCTTATATGTTGTGGCAGGTAAATTATTATATACTGTGTTACAGTAGAGTCACTGAATGATCAGTAGGCATCCTGGCTTTCTCCAATTAAAAAAAATCCCCCAAATTCAGATTTAAAAAGTAACCTAAATCCACATTTTTCTGTGATTTTAAAATGAAATGCCACTAATCTATTAGTACAGGAAATGGACACCGTTTTAATCTGATGCACGCCATGGCAAGAAACTAGCCCAGATCAAACTCTTAATCAAATAGATATAGATATATATTAGTGGTGTTTCATTTTCATCACAAAAAAATGTGCATTTTGGGTTACTTTTTAAATCTGAAAATTAAGGATTTTTTCAGAGACAACCAGGATCCATGATGTTCAGTTAGTTTCCATAACCTCCACAGTCAGTGTGCCATCATACTAGCTTCCTTTTATGACTATTGTTAATACTCCTTGAGTGTAGACACTTTCCACTCTCCCCATCCAGTCAGTAATCTAATTTTCAAAGTAGTATATAGACTCAAATTTTCACTTAGATTTGTATTATCCCATTTTTGCTGAAGCTGCATTGCTACCACTTTTTACTGTTCTGGATTGTCTTGCGCCTGTTGCATATAGCAAAATTGTCCTTAAAGTTTTATTCTCACTTTCGTTAGACATGTAACCAAGTGCCCAAAGACACCTGCGATAGGCCAACATTGAATCGGTCCTATTGTAAAAGGATTTATTCACAGCACCAATATTAAATCATTTGGAGTGGAAAACCAAGCTATTCTGTAACGTACATAATAGGATTAGGGCTAAGACCTAGACACCAAACATGGCGGTATCAAAATTTTGTAATAAAAGAAGAAATAATCTTGAAAATTAGTCAAATGTGAATGTTTTGATGATAATTGCTGTCACAAATGCATCTGAGGGATACCATGGAGCCCAGAGTTTCTTCCTGCTGTACTGGTACTTGTCCCAAGAAATAGACCAAAGTTTGTCCTGGGATAACTCCTTATCCCCACAAGCCTCAGCTCCACTCCCTTTATACCAGACGTCACAGCTGCAGCGTAGGGAATCTGTCCGCTCCCAGATGATTTTCCTTCGGGTTGTGAAAGAATTTTAGGTCCCCCTTTTTCATAGAATGGGTTAACCTGTTCACCTCGAAATCAGCCCCCAGCCTCTCTCCTTCCTCATCAGCATTGTCTTAATTGCTGATAGATTTCAAAATCCTCTAGAAATATCTTTCCTTCCTGGGGCCCCTGGAATTCCTCTAATTGCCCATTTCTCCAAGATTTCTTCACTACTGAGAGGTTGATTCTCCCATTAGAGGCAGATAGCACCTTGGGCAGGTAACATCTCAGCAATAACCCTGTCTGTCTGTGTTTTGGAAGTGGAAATTGTTCTTGCCCCGCTAATACCCTGGCAAGAGATACTTAGCAGTTTTGCTCCTGTTTCCTTAAGTATGTTCCTCGTTTCCTATGACTATTCCATGTCCAAAACCATAAACAGAGATACAGACAGCACAGCATAACACATACAGTGATAAAAATGACAAAGAACACAGCATAGCATTGGCTTTTCAATGAGACCACACATGCCACATCAGTAAAACAAGCGCAAGAAAGCTGGCATGACACCCACCCCAAAATTTGGTGGGATTCATGACATTTGTCAGTCCTGACTATAAAACTTCTCCCATAGTTGTCTTTCAGAAAAATAGACTCTCTTTTTTTTTTTTAATTCAAGGATATCTTCTCTCTGGTAAAATGCCAAGGAGAAAAGGGCTGTAACTTCACAGCATAAATGTGATGCAGCAGGTTGACCTTTATTTTGAGACCAAGCACCATTGTTGTCCACAAGTTAGAATTTAGGATGGTTGGGCTTGTTCCAGGGCAATCTCCTGTTAGAGGATGTGCAAAGGTCAGCAGCCTACGGCATTTCACTAACTCTCTTAGGATTTGGTAGTTTATTTAGATGGGCAAGCCCTTCATCTAGTTTTTGTTTTGTTTTGTTTTATTTTATTTTATTGGAGGACTGATCAATCAGATGCTCTGCTGCACAATATGATAGTGTGGTATCAGATCCACAGCTCACATTGAAGAAATCAAGTCCAAATGGGAGGTATCAAGACTGTCAACGCTCCTTCAGACTAGCATAGCCTCAATAAACTGGCAATGCAGTAAAGAGATGTGAGTGTTCTCAGACTCGCCATTTAGAAACAAACCCAAGAAACACAAACTCTTTGAATATTTAATGTTGTGAATAGGTAAACCTGAAAAACTTCTCAAGGAATTTCCTTAGACCTATGTGAGGAATATCTCTCTCTCTCTCTCTCTCTCTCTCTCTCTCTCTCTCTCTCTCTCTCTCTCTCTCTCTCTCTCATATATATATATCACTTGCCATATTAACAAAATAAATGTTGGTACTAGACCAAAAGAACATGGTCTCTTGCAGGTGTGGCCGTATGAAAGCTCAAATAGGTGTCTGCATTTAAATCTATATGCCCTAATTGTGATAGTTGCCCTTTTCTCTATTACCTATAAAAACTTGGAGTTTTTAAAATACTGCCACAAGTCAGTTTGTGGACCGCAAGTGGTTAACTATATTCTGTCGGCATGTGAAGCATTCCGATATTCTTACAGATAATATTTAAATTGAGTATGGGAGCTGTGTCTAACTCGCTTCAATTCGAGATGAAATACCATTTTTCTGTGAACCATTTTTAACTTATTTCCACTGCTGGTGATGGTCAGTAAATGCTTCACTTTGAGCTGTTCAACTGTTGACCAGTGTCAGGGCTGGCTTGAGTTTGGAAGAGTTACATATTCAAGCCATCAGGAGCCTTGAGGACTGCAAGGTAAGAATCCCTTGCCCCGTCCCTTCCCCTCCCATTCTGGGCTCCCCTCTGCCTGTCCCCCAAGGTCTTGCTCTGAGGCTTACTTTCAGCTGCTGGTGCTGTCCTGGGAAAGCAGGCAAGGAGGGGGAATCTCCCTTCCCAGCCTGGGCCACCACTGCTGCTGGACTGCCATATTTTTCTGGGCCAAGCCCAGCGCAGAGAGCAGTGGTGGGGGCTGGACTGCAGGGTTCCCATTCCCTGCTTGCTCCCCCAGAACAGCACTGGCAGCCAAAACTAAGCTAGGAGGAAGGTGAGCAGGGATCTGGGGTCCGGGGCGGGGGGGGTGTCAATGGGGAAGGTGGCCCCATTCCAGGGGGATAGGGAGGCAGCCGGTCAAACAGTGCTAATGGGGGGTGGGGGCAGCGGGGTAGCGAGGCAGTTAGCAGAAGGAGGGTGGGGGCAGAGAATTGGGGATGGCTGGGGGGATGTTCACACTAATATATAGACCAACATGGCTGACACAGATTGGAGAGAATCCTTCCTGGAGTGGCATAACTTTTGAGGCACCTAATGAGTGCTTAAACCTGTTCCTGGTGTTAATGTGCAGACAATTCAGGTGTTAAGAGCACCAGGCACCACCCAAAATCACTGTGAAATGAGGCCCTCTGTGGACAATCCAGCAGTTCCAGAAGCTGCCCAAAATTAATGTGTAACAAGATCCGAAGATAGCTGACACTCTTCTTCTCTCTCTCATAAAAATCATCATGCCCAAGAACACTCTTTCAGACTTCCAAGTCGCTTTCCCCTTTAATAATACCTCCTAAGTTTATACTGAGTTGTTCTTATTAACGCACAACCATTTTTTCACTATGTAGTATGTTGGTGTGATGTTTTAGATTGAAGGGCTTTTAGCTACATTTAAATGAAGAACGGGGTGGTAGGCTGCAGTGACACTTCCTCAGTGACTTAATACATACTTTGTCTTAAGGAGGGAAAGTTCTGATGTAGAAGTGAGGAAATTTCGAGGTAAAGCTCTTACTCCATTCTTAATTCACCCTGTGGCATGTAGGCACTCTATTAAGAAAGCCACAGAACAGCAGGTAACCTCTTATCTTGTGTTTCTGCAATGTATATACCATATGTGCTACACACTGCACAGTTCACTGCATATGCTATGTAGGATCACCCACTGTTCGGGAACCCCTGCTGTACCAAGGTACAGCCAGGTGTTGTCAAGGCAATTGCAGGGGCTTTGCTGTCTGATTAAAATGTATTTATGTGTCATTTGAACTCTACATTTATATCAATTCTCTTAATGTTCTGGGACCTTTATAGTGTGTTAATGTCTATGTTTTGTTTGTTTTTGATTCTATATTTTTTTTAAAAAAAAGTCAAACAATCACACTTATTGGTAAGCCTTTCTGTAATATATTTACTGTCTCTTTATACTAACATCTGTGTCTGCAGCATTTAAGATATGAAACAGGCAGGCTATCTGCACAGTTGGTACAAATATTACTTTTAATGGTCCCAACCTGTTACTTAATGTTTCCCAAAATAGGCCTGTAGTACAGGCATGAACTTGGATATTGAAAACCATTGCTGTAATGAGTTCAAATGGTATAGTTGTGTGTGTGAGTCTGCATGTGTGCCTGTCTTTCCCCAGCCATCTTTCCTGGTGACTTCAGTAGCTTCCCAGGACACCTTTTTTCTTATCTTGATTAGAGGAAATCTATTCCTCATGGGGAAGTATAGCATAAGATCTTCCTAACATAGTGTATATCAGTTAACTAGGGAACTGAACGTATATGCAACAATTGTATTTTTCTAAGAAGCACAGCCCTGCAGTTTCCTATGATCCTATGTCCACTCAACCTTCATGGCAACTGTATTCATAAGGGGTGATTTTACTCTGAGTCTTGCATTCTGGCTACCCAGTAACATGGACACCTAAAAATGCTTGACCAATTGCTTTGTCTCCCCCCCGCTGTTTTAGCTCCAAAATAATTTAGAGCTACTTGGCAAACTGATGTGGCGTTTTCTTCTTCATTACTTTTACACAAAAAGCATCAAGCTCCACGGAAGCTCTGTGTTGCCAGTTTCAAAGTCTCTTTTTGGCCCAGGTTTCTGAGACACCAACACCAAAATAAAGTACAGAGCAAAGTCTGAATAACTTCTGATTGTGCCCGTTTGGAATTGACCATGAAATCTGTGTAGACATACAGTAAACTGCAGTTAACCTCATTTTGAAAATGCATTGATCAAAGGCACTGTCAGTAGTTGATTAAGGGTCATGTAAAAGTGCTGAAGACATTTCCTTCTGGTTAACAGCTCTGATTGTGGGGGGGGCTCCTGGAGTGAACTTTCCTGTAAGCAGACAGGCTTGTCTCCAGGCTCCATCTGAAGCTATACGGTTTCTCAATGTCTGAGCTTCCTGTTGTTGAAGGCTACTATTCATTCACAGCTTGTAAATCAGTAGCTTGTAAATCAAAGGATGAAGAAACTACTGTTAGAGAAATGTTCCTTAGCAAACTCCCCCCTGGTATTTTGTTTTCCCATGGTATGTATTCCACGGTCATGGAAAAATGGTTAAAAGTTTAACACATGTAACTGACGCTAGGGATGGAGGTTTAAGGGCCATATCATCTTCTGGCCCTAGGAGGTTTGGTTTTGCCATTTTAAGTGCTGGGCTCTTTTAATGCCTGAGCCAAATATAACTTTCTAACATTAAAGGATATATGTTTAAATCAGCTAGTCATAAGTGTAATAACTAGAGTGACTTTGAAGGCCTAGTAAGAAGGGGGAGCAGGGGAAGTAGGAAGCAAAGAGTAAGGGATTGGACTCATTTACTACCAGTTTTCTGGCATGAATTACTGAACTGTGTTTCAGCAACTGCCAAGAAGTCTGTTGCATGAGCACAGTCTTGCTGCTATCAGCAGGTGTTACTACTGTATGTAATGTAATGCTTGTAGAGAAAAGATCTGAGTCTTAAGAGTGCCAGGCACCTGTAGATAATTATGGAATAAGTAGTTAACATAAAAATTCCAGGAACCTGTTTGGGTTTTTTTGTTTTTGAATACAGCCATCTCCAAATCAATAGTGAGAGGGGGGCATATATGAGTGGGGGTTTTTTAAAGCTCATTTCATATCTTCATTTTACTATTAACTCATTTTGGTGGGGAGTTGTGGTAGATTTCTGTGCAGTGTATTGACATTAGACGTCTGAATACCCACGCTACCTGGGAAAACTTCAGTTGTCCTAGGTAATTAGGAGCCACACTGACAAAGTCTGCTCAATTAGTGTTACAATTAAAGAGAAATTTTCACAGTATGACTTCAAAGAAAATCCAGAAAGTATTGCAGCCTATGCTGTTGGGCATGTAAGGGTGAGCTCTGGGCTCCCTCTACTGTGCGTTCAGGTGGAGGATGTTACCAGTAGTTTATGCTTTCCTTTAGGCCTGTGCGAAGCGGCTAGTATTTGCTTCAGATTCGGATTCAGGGGACAGTGATTCGAATCACTGTCCAGAATCAATTTGGCCAAATCAGCCAGGCTCATCCCCCTCTCCCCACCCCCCGCCCCAGCAATGGCTGCCCTGCCTGCCCCAGCTTCTGGATCTTTTGTGGGGGAAAAAACCCCAGCTCATCGGGTGCAGCCAGGCGGGAGAGGGGGGATGTGATCCCTGCTGCCCCATGCTGCATGGGGAGCTCTGCGTGAACCCCCCAGCCCCCCACCCATGACCATGCTTGCCACTCAATGCCACCATGCTCCCACTGCCAACAGTGCTGCCTCTGATTGTGGAAGCTCACTGTGCCCCCCCAACCTCTGGTCGCATGCGGCATTCATGATGAAAAGCATTGATAAGAATGTGTGCGTGTTGTAAAAAAAGTAAACTCACAAGACCGCCTAGCTGTGTGAATAGACAATATATGGAAAGGGAATGTATGAACTAATTCTGAGTCTCTCGGTCTGAGTAATCTGAAAGCTCTCAGTTTTTGAAGGCTTGGTTATTGATAATCCAATTGAAAAAGCAACAACTTAGAAAACAAGAATGTGTAAATAGGATTCTTTCTGAAGTTGGGCATTGCTAGTCCCAAATGCTCAGGGGATTAAATAAGTTGCGACAGTCGCATATAGTGAAGTAGAAAATGGATTGCAGGACTGATTGTGATAGAAATATTTGAAAGAAGAATGGAGTGTTTTGTTTGTTTTTTTAGTTTTAAATAGGTGTAATACCTATCAGATGATCAAGCCTGGCATTTTTAAATGGAAAGAAACAATTTGTAGGCCGCCTTATTTCTGCACAGATGGCCTGCATATGTTGTATCAATGTATGCTTCTAACTTGCCAGTGACTGACAGGACATTGACTATCTAGTGTCCTTCTCACTTGCACTTGTTTTTGCATGCTGTCTTGATTCAGAGCAAAATCCATAGGTGTATAAAGAATATAGCTAGTCACAAAGAGGTTGTCCCTTACTGCCACCCTGCCCCCTCTGCCCCCTCCAAAAAAAGAAAAGAAACTGGGCCCAAAAACTATCAGCGGAAAATCCTGGAAATGGCATTTTGGTGTCTCATGGGAGTTATACCATGACTAAGGCAGACAAGGTTCTTTGGGTAAATCTGATATCTTTTATTAGAGCAACTGAGATAGTTGGAAAAATTCTTCTTCACTGTTCATCAGGCTGAGGAAGCCTCTGTAGTTGATGTGAGCTCTTTCTGGATGGAACGAATAGTAAAGAAGCCAGAGGCTGGGCTGGTACGCATGCAAGACAGGCAGTCAGTGAAGATGTAAATTGAGGAGTCAGTGGGTGAGGGACAGGCTGGTGTGGGGAGAGGGATGGGAGGGGAATAAATGTAGCTGGTAAATAGTGGAGAAGTACCTGGGGAGTCAGATGTCAGGCAGGTTATACTTTGTCATAAATCCAATGTCTTTACGTAGTCCATGATTTTTTTTTGTATCCAGGAGGTTGATGAAGTAAAGTTCATAGGCTCACCTGTGAAAAGGGTTTTGTAAATTTCCTTTGAGGATGAGAACTGAGAGATTGGGGAGAGAGAAGTTTTCTTGTGAGAAATGTGCCCCTACAGGTAATTGGGTATTCTTGTCTTTGATAGATTTCCAGTGTTCATTCATTCTGGTAGAGAGTTGTTGTTTGATCCCTCCTATGTATTTTCCATCCGGGCATTTGGTGCATTGGATGAGATTATATTACATTTCTGGAGGTGCAGCTGCAAGATCCAGAAATGCTGATGGTTCTGTTGTGGGGTGTAGTAATTGTAGATGTGGTGGAGATAAGTTGGTAGGCTATATGTTTTTTGTCATGGCATGATCTGGATTCATTCACTGTGTTTTGGGCCATAGGAAGTTTTCTTCTGGTGGTGAGGTTAGCAAGGTTCAGTGCTTGTTTGAAGGTTAGGATGGGTGGTGATGCTAGGAAGCATCACCAACTGCAGATGCTTCCTCAGCCTGACAAAGGATATTTCAAGCTGAAAGCTTGCTTAGAAGAATTTTTTTCCAACTGTTTGAGCTGGTCTAATAAAAGATCTCAGCTTTACCCAAAGAACCTTGTCTGCCAATGTCCTTAGACCAACATGGCTACAACATACACCCCTGCACCATGACTAAAGAACTAACTCATAAGAAGAGGGACTGCATATCGCATAATACAGTCTTGTCCTTCTTGTGGCAGGCCAGTATGGGGTGCTCCTGCACTGACCCACCCACCTCACTGTGCCCGACCACCTTCCAGGTTCCAAGTGCCTCCCTAGGGGTGCCTCATGTCTGGTCAACCCCCTTCCTGGAGCACACCCACTAGCCTGGGGGTAGACCTGCCACCACCCAGGGATGGGCTTGATGCTGGCATGATGTCCCCTAGGAGACACAGGCCTAGTAGCCCTTGAGGGTACTTAACTCACTTCAAGAACTTGGGGTGGTTCCCTCGGTCAGAAGTACAAGTAGTGGTCTCCCTTAGTCAGCTGAACCAAGGGGACCCCAAGGCATAATCTAGACCTGCTCTCAGTAAATCTCCCACACTAGGTACAAAGGAGAATTTTATTGATTACAAGGAGTAGGGTTGAAATAGGGTACAGAGTAGAGAAATATCAGAGAAATCCCATAGAGCAAACAGGGTAGTCATTGAACATACATCTGAGTTACTGCAAGCTGTATATATCTAGTTAGATCTCAGGTAGCTTACTTACAAGTATCACCCAGAGGCAGTTGGAGATTCCCTCTGGAAGCAAGCAGTTCCTTAATCTTGAGTTTTCAGAAAGAGAGCAAGTTTCATATGGTCCAGCTCTTCTCTCTCTCTCTGAGCCTTCCTCATGGCTGCTGCCCCCTTCTCCTGGGCAGTACTTAACTTGTATAGCCCTTGTGACTTCATTTACCTGGTCCAATGGAGGCCAGCACCTGTTGACTGTCAGCCAACCAATTTGGAATGCATCACTGGTTGCTGGGCAGACTGGCAGTTTCTAGCCCACCAGGGAGCCCAAGCCCCTCACCCAGATATGTGATGTCAGTCATGTAGGCAGAGGTAGCAGGTTTCCCCCCTCCCTCAGGAATGTATCCAGCTCAGGTTACCTGAAGAGATAGGGTAAGGTGTGTACCCTCTGCAGGGCCCATCCTAACAAAAGTGTCACAGAGCAGCGTTTTTGAGGAGAAACAGAAGTGGCCTTCTGCCACACTTCTCATCTTGAGCTGCTACGGAGCCTAGGAATTCCTTGGAAGAAGCATAGTCCAGCTGCTGTGCCTGGCCACAGAGAAGTATAAAGATTGTGCTTCCCATGGCTCCCATTAGCACCATCTCAATATTGAAGTTTTCTGTCTTCCAAATGAAATGCGTTTCGTTTCCAGGTGTGTCTCCCACTTTTCATTTTGTCAAAAGAAAAGAATTCCATGAAAATCAGACTGCTTTTCATGGAAAAATGAGACTCCTTTCTCTGAAAACCATTATTTGTCAAAATAAGTCTGATGGAGAATTTATTTTTTTTATGCAAACAGCATAAAAGCCCAATTCCTATCAAATAAATATAAGGCAGCAGAGTTGTAATCCTGTGTGCCTTGGGATAGTGTTTTATGTTTAACTTCTACAGATGTATGCATGTAAGAAATGAATCTCAGTGGTGACCTCAAGAGGACAAGGTGGCCCAAGTGAGAAAGTTTGATTTCATGCAGAGGTATATGTGATATTGCCATATGTTATGTTCTTGACACATCTTCACAATGGCAGCAGTGTCTGCTTGTGGAAGAAGGCAGTAGCTCCTCTGGGAAGAAGATGATGCTTTCACCTTCTTCCCCTTTGGAGAATCTCACCAAAAACTGGAAGAGAAGTATCATTAATCATGTATATTAGTCTTTTCCTGCATCAAAAGATTTGTTTGCTATAATGCTTAGAAATAGTAGGTGTCAAAATGTCATGGATAGACATAATAAGAGTGTAGATGCCTAGCCAACATATGGGGATGACCTTGGAGCTAAAGAAGAAAGCACATTCAAGTGATCAAAAAGTAGACAACTAGAACACAAAAGCTGTGGTAAGGAGAGGAAGTTTTCAGCTTTTCCTTCACCTATTACAATACCATTCTTTCCTAGGATCTTAACTGTATATGTTATGTAGTTAATTTACCTCTTTTGTAAATCAATGGGATTTATTTAGCTTCATAAAATATTTGGAAGTGAGAGAGAGACTACAGAATCATGCTACAGGAAAAAAAAAAAAAAAAAAGATCTACCAATAGCTTCCACAGGCAATTGGGCTTAGGGCAGAAGTTACACACAGACCAGTATAAGTGATAGGAAACCAATTCAAATCTTTAACCTAACAGAAGTTCAGTGCACATAAACCACTTTTCAAAATGGCTGAAACCAGTTTAAGATAAACCTGGATGGGTGTAGTATCAGGCTTAACTGTTTTAGGATAAATAGGTTTATTGAACTTCTGTCCCAGATCCCTTCCAGATTCAAGCAGTCTGCTCTAGCGGGGCAGGGAGGCATGCTCTAGTATCCCCCATCTTCTGGCCTGGGCTACTTCAGGCATGTGGCCACACTTCTGAAATAAAAAATGAGTGTCTGTTCACTTGCTTATTGGTTCAAGCAATTGGTATTGGTACACAGCTTGAACTAACTTGTGAAGACTGAATCAGTTCAGCCTTGGGCTTTTTGATTATATGTACTTAGCCCTGGGGTGAATTGCCGGTACAGAAAAAGACTTCCAATTTCATACATAGTTACTTTTGTGCTCATCTTTATGCTTGTGAGTAGTTCTATTATTTTCAAATGGATTGTGCACATGCTTAAGCCCATATGAGGTCATAGTAATAATAAGTTTAAATCCTACATTTGAAGTGGGAATGAAAGGAAACAGGGTTGAGCCTGACATATAGAATAAAGTTTAGATGAGTTTTCATAATATTTCATTATAATGGTCCTGTCTGTTTCTTCATTCCAGTGGGAAAAGATGCATAGAGTTGGGCTGAAATTGCACAGCAAAGGTGGTGTGCTTGTGCTATTTCCATTAGCAAAAGAAATGTTATGCTCTTAAGACTTGCAGTCCAGTTTTGCAGACTGAAGTTCAGAAGTGCATCTCAACTCTTGGTACTTGTATACAAACTGGAATTAATTTCGTTAGGTTTACCAAGCCCTGCCTTACCAACTGTTGTTTATGCACTTACCATTTTGTATTTTCAATTTTCCTTCTGATGACAGTTAGTCGTATATCATCCTTGGATTTCTAAGTACCTTGGCCAAAGGATTCAAACTTGGTTCCTAGATTTAGGTGTGAAAAGCCCTCGTTAGGCCCCCAAATAGGTAAGTGCCCAAAATAAGCAATAATCAGTTTCCTGCCTCTCACTTAAAAGACTGAAAAATGTGAGATACGTGGCTTGTTCAAACTGAGCTGCCTATGACTGATTATCAAGTGCATAGCTTTCGTTTGAAAATATTGGGCAGGTCAATGAGAAGAAAAGCATCTTTTTGTAGTAGGGAAGAGGAGCCAGCAGTCCCAAAAGCTGGGAACACTGTGGTCCCTACCACCGATAGGAGGGGCAAAGGGTAGTAGTTGGAGACCTATCTGTTACCCTGCCTGGAATAAAAACTCTAGGCATCATGTGAAGGTTGCTGAGGCTCTGACTCATCCATTGCTCATCCAGGCAGACGTGCCAGGACAAGATGAATTCTGGAAATGAGTACATGGCATCACAGATGGTGTTTGTCACCAACTGGGGCTCATGGGGTGTCTTGTATGTTTTCTTGAGTGTATTTTGCTGATATGGCATATGTAGTTTGTACAGATAAGACCTGTACAGCTGTTTTCTGCCTGATTAAGTCTGCATAAATTGTGGTGTTTGATATAAATGTGATGTTGATATCTTTATATTATAGCCAAGGGTATTTTAGTAAGGCCAGGATTAACTTAAGTGCGCCTCACCTCTCCACACACAGGAGAGGTAATCCCTGAGAATTAGTATTTGATGGGGATTTGTTGGCTCATCACCCTTGTCTATGTGCTCCAAGGCATGGCAGCCCTGGGGTATGACCAGGCAATGGTGAATTCACATTTTAAAAATGAAAAACTCTAGCATGAAGTAACATCTTGAAAAAGGGAGAACATATCCCTGGTGGAAGAAATCAGGGGTGGTGCTCTATATTGGATTAGCAAATCTCCATGTTTGAAAGAATGCACATATTGTCCTGTTAATAGGATCAGGAAAATCTTGTAGCATGGTAAACGCACCTTTTCAGGAGCAGAAAGTTACTGCTGGCATAGTGTGAGCCCTCTTAGAAGCTTTGGGCACCTATACACACTCAACTGAGGCTGCTCTGATGCCCTGTAATTACAGCACATTGGAGCAGACTAGATTAATCAAGTCTGTTGGAACGTGGTAATTATCATGCTCTAGCAGCCTCCAGTGTCTCACGTGCATCTCTGTGCTTAAAAATGGTGGTGGAGGTGCTTTTATCTTAAGCTCATTTGAGCTTTAAATAAAGCACCTCCACCACTATTTTTAAGTGTGGGGAATGCTGATACACAAGACTGCCTGGGCACTTTTTTAATTAGAGCAGCTCTTGGAGCAGCTGCTCTAATTAAAGCACCTCCCCCTCTTCCACTCCCAGATAATGTTTCCACTAAGGCAGGGGCGGGCAGCTATTTTGGGTGGAGGGCTGCTTACTGACTTCTGGCAAGCCATCAAGGGACATGTGATAGGCAGCCAGGGACAGATAAAAATTTAGAAAATTAATATTTAGGGGCCCTGTGGGCCAGGTAGAATGGCCTGGTGGGCCGCATCTGGCCCCTGGGCCACATTTTGCCCACCCATGCAAGGAGTAGCAGCCCATGAGCACGTCACTTCAGTTCCGCCTCCCCCTTCCAGTGCGATCCACCAGTAAGTATCCCTAAGTTAGTGTCCAGGTGGGAGCAGGCAGGGTTTGGCCACCCCATTCTCCATGCCAGCAGCTGCCCAGAGCAGCTCAGTGGAGTGCTGTGGGGCAGCCATGGGCCGGACACAATCAACTGATAGAATGGATGCTGTGGCCCAGCCATGGATTGGACTCAACCAATTGTAGCTTAACACCTAAAAATTTAAAATATAAGAATCTATCATAATCGTAACTGAGAAACCTGATTTACTAGATGCTGAGTATCTTACTGTAGTTTTGTCAAGGTGATTTTGAATGAAAATTTGAAGCTATTTAAATGCGTAAAAATATTTACTTTTTTTCATTAAAGAAAATGTCTTATAAATTCTGGATACCAAAGAAAAAAGAGTTTGTTTTGCATACAAAAACAAATGCTTTATTAAAAACTATTATTCATAATTAATAAATTACCTGTTTGTTGTTGCTGTACTCATCAGGATTTTAGAATTAATGCATCTCATCCTCATGTATCTAGATTTATTTCTAGTTTGAAAGAGGAAAAAACAAGTTTTCTAATCCCATTCTGTTTAAACTTTAAGTAATAATTGATCAGAACTATCTGAATCAAGTAAAGTACAGCAAATCTCTCTCTGCACCTGCAAAAGAGGTTAATATTGCCAAAAGTTGCTTCAGAAATTCATACAATTCTGACTCCATATTTTTATCAACAAAGTTTTACCAGTTCAATGGTTTGGTTGTTTTTAACGTTTTGGCAAAAGCACTCTATCCAAATTCACTCCTTGATGTGAGGTGAGGCTGGCGATGGGGGCTGGCGCGGGCTCCACCAGCTCCAGCGAATAGCTCCATGGGCTCTGCCAGCTCCCCAGCCCTGGTGCCATGTGCCTCCTCACTCCCTGAGGCGATGCAGGGGTATGGAGCAGTTCCCTGGAGCCAGCAGAGCCCGCGCCAGCCCCCAGCCTCAGCTCCCATCCCCATCCCAGTCCCTGTCCCCACTTCACCTTGGGGAGCAGCTGCTGCCTGCCCTGCATAAGGAGTAAGGAGTTTACCTTCGGTAAGTGTCCCATGCCAGCCCTGGTGCCTCTGCTGCACCCCATGCCCCGCTCCTCTCTGAGCAAGTGCACAGTGTTAAAAATGTTTGTGTGCGACAGGATTTGTATTTGTGCGCAGTCGTGAATGTGCGCAACCTGGAGGGAACACTGCTCCCAGAGCATATGTATAAACACTCAAAGAGGTGATATGTGAATAGCCAAATAGGTAAGTGTATTTAAGCATGCCTCAAGAGCATGGCTTTGTCTTCAGTCTTTTCCAGTACAGGGGAGACCGGAGTCCCTTAGCCTGAGCCAAAAAGGCTGAGTAAAAAAGCTGACAGGAGAAATTGCTGGATTGCTCTAGTGATGCCAGGCAGTGGTCAGCAACAACAAGGATCAGGTTCAAATTTCAGTGTACCCAATAAATTTCCACTGTGGCTCGATGTGGGCAGGGTGTGGATGTGAGGAAGAGTGGGGGGGTGACCCTCCACATGCACATTCTTCCATGGCGCACAGCCCCTATTGCCAGCAGCAAGTCCTTGGGGTGCTGATGGCCTGTGCAGGTGCTGCTGCCTGACAATATACAGCTCCAGCCCACCCTGAAAAGCATCCTGGGATGCTGGGGGACTGAGTTAACTTGAATCTGGAGAAGATCTAGGACAGAAGTTTAATAAACTGATTTTAACCTAAATCAGTTGTCTAACACTGCATCCATCCAGGTTTATCTTAAACTGGTTTCAGTAATTTTTAAAGTGCTTTATGTGCTCTGAATTTCTGTAGTGTTACAGATTTGAACCAGTTTCTGATCATTTATGCTAGTTTGTGTCTCTAGCCTCTATGTCACTGAAGCCCAACATTGATGGGCAGATCAAATGGCTCTGTGGGCCAGATGAAGCCTGCAGACTGCAGGTTGACAACTCCTAAACTAGACAAACCTGTGCTGGGATAGGTCCAAATATCTGTTCTTGCCTCAGTATAGAAGGCTGAATTAAATGCTCATTTGTAGTCCTTCCCTAGATGTATTTCATATTCTGCATATTTAATCAAAACCACCATATTTTCTTCTGTTCACAAATTATATCACTTGTATCTAGTCAGTTTCTCAAATTTCTTCCTATCACTTTAAAATGGGATCTCTAGATATAAATTAATGTAGAGGTAATTTATTTCTAACCCATTTTAATAGGCTTAGTTAGTAATTGGTTTTGATTTCTTGATTACTGTGTTTAATCATTTTGTGGTTGGTCACTTGACCCCTGTGACTCAAAACTTCTAATTTGATTAATGAGTTGAGGACCCTGGTGAACTAGTTACCATGATGTTAACTGTTTCTGGAAGAACCCTTAACATAAGTCAAAAGAATAGTTACATAAATTCATGGTTTATGCAGTTCACAGGCTCATCTGTCAGAAGAGGTTTGTAAATTCCCTTTGAGGATCAGGCCTGAGAGATTGGAGACAGGTGGTGTTCTGTTGTTGTCTTTGATAGATTTTCGGTGTGCACTCATTCTGGTGCACAGTTGTTACTTGGTGTCTCCCTGTATTTTCTATCAGGACACCAAGTGCCCTGATGGAGATATGCATTATATTGTGAAGATATCTCCATACTGGAAATATTGTTGACAAGTTTTGCATGTCTTGTCATGTCATGGTCTGGATCTATTAAGTGTGTTTTGGGCTGTAGGAAGTTGGTTTCTGGTGATGAGGTTAGTGAGGTTCAGTGCTTGTTTGAATTTACAAACCACTTTTCACAGACAAGCCTATGAACTGCATTTCATCATCCTCCTAGGTACAGACACTCATGGACTCAATAAAGACATTGAAATTCTGACACACTGCTGCCTGCTGGACATCTGACTCCCTAGGTACCTGCGCTGCACTTTTACCTGTGCTGTTACATCCCACTTTCCCTTCCCCCTACCCCAGCCTGTCCCTTACCCCCTGATGCCATCATTTTTCCATTTTCACTGACTGGACTTTCTTGCCCGTGCTGCATGCTAGCCTCTGGCTTTTTTTTTTCACTATTCCTTCCATCCAGAAACGGCACGTGCACGCGCACACACGCATGCACACACCCTAACTACAGGTTGTTCTTCAGCCTAATGAAGGGTTTTTCAATCTAAAAGCTTGCTAAAAGATACTTCTGTAAATATTCAGGTGGTCTGCTAAAAGATACCAGATTAGATTGACCCAAAGGACCTTGTCTGCCAGTGCCATGTCCTTAGACCAACACCCCTAGCACCTGTCCCTAGTCAGCTGACCCAAAGGGCGCAGGGCCCTGGGCACATCTGAGCCCCAGGCCTGGGGCTGACATGGAGAGTTCTCTGGCAACTGCTAGAGAAGAAGTTCCTGCAGGAAAGGAAAGAAAGGCTCGAGTCTGTGACAGTTTGGCTGCTCACTAAGTTATGATCAGTATTAGCTGTTGTTATTTAAAGCAGTGGACTGAGCTGAGGCTATGGGGGGTGGGGGAGAGGAGACCTCACTGGAGCATGCTATCATGTTGTGTAGAGGTTCCAGTGCCAGTGAGAGTGCACCTTAACATGCACACAAAGTCACACATGACACGTTTTGCTTGTCAGCAGCTTGAAGTGCAGTGTCCCAGAAACCCCTGCACCTATCTCCTTGAAAGCTGGCAGGCTTCATGCCTTCAGAAGGGGCTACCATCCCTGGTGTTTTCATCCAAATCTGCCACTAAATGACAAAGTTTTATAGGCAGTTTCATGTTTCCCCGTTATAGCCTATGGGGAAAATTTTGAAACAATGTCGAAACAGTGAAACACTGTCAACAAAACGAAACGGGACAGTGCTTCAGAAGTAAATTAAATTTGAAACAAAACGCTGTCCCATCGAATTGGTGAAACGGAAGCTGAAACAAAATGGTGCTGTTTTGCACAGCCCTACTCGCTGGTCCTCTTGTTGTCATGGTCCAACCAGGTACAGCTGGTTCCTTGTCCCTGAAAAGGGAATGCTTTTTCGTATAAATAAGTGACACAGATACTGTTTCCGTAATGGAAGAATGTTGCATAATTTTTACTTCCGGACAAAATATGCTTTTAAAAAGAGAAAACAAATGTAGTAGTGCCCACAAGGTTGTGCATTCATGAGCAAAGATGATTGCCTTGTGAGTGGCAAAAGTTGTGTCCTTTACCTTCTATCCACATTTTGTTTGTTTAAAAAAGTTGGAAACTGAAGCTTGAAGCTAAGCAGTGAGAAGAAAGGGGAAACTTTGCATGCCTATTAATTTTGTTGAATTCTATTTTGTTTGACTGGAAACCTAGATCCTCTCTCTTCTGCTGGTTCAAGTTCCAATTGATCTCTTGGAAAGAGAGCTCATTCTTCAGACAAGTTTAAAAGGAGAAAATATCAAAGGTTTTAAAGTCAGAATGGAACTATGATGTAGGTTTACCTGCTGTGTGAAACGAGCCACTGAATTTCAATGGACAAATCTTGAAGGGAACTCTTCTGTCTATATAAAATTCTGTCTCTCTCTCTTTCTCTCTCTCAAATATATATATTTGACCCTCCTGGTCTAAAGGAATATAATAGATGAAGGAATAGGAAAAGCAGAAAGGGAAAGAGAAAAATCTAACTGTAAAGCAGGGGGGGAAAAAAACAAAAAATCAACTCTATGATTTCTTAGGTTGTTAGGGAATTTACAATGTGACTGTAATGAATTACATTAAATGTTTCTTTTTTATTGTGTTCAAGGCAGAATCATACAGTATGCAGCAGCATAACATATTTAGAAAAGGATACATAGCTCAAAAATTTTTGAGAACCACTCAGCAGTAGGATAATCCATACTGACCAGGTTAGGCCTCTAGAATCCCTATACCACGAATGGGGAGACCATGCCTAGGTGCTACGTAGAGAGATGCCTAAACATGTATCCAATGCAAAAGGCTAGGCCTGTGAGTTGTGTATTAACTCCTGCTTCTACTTGGACCTTAGCTCAGGGGTTCAAGAGAAGTGCCTCTATTATGCTGGTATCCAGAGTAGCCAAAGGGACAGATCTTGTATAAATCAGACCACTGAACTCAGTAGCACAAGCTTCCTTTTAGAACTGAGCACCCATGTGCACTCTTGAATATTGCAGTAGTATCATTTACCTGATAGCCTTGTGGTTAAAAGACTTGTCCACACAATAGGAAACTTGGGTTCTAGGACTTTTTCAAGCCTGAAGGGTATCCAGCTCAGATCTCCCACCTCGAATGAGAAGGCCCTAACCGTTAAGCTATAAAATGGACTCAGTGGAAGTATTCTCTGTCTGTTGAATCTGGCTGCCAAGAGTGCAAGAGTCATGAGGTCAGACAAAAAGCAAGGAAGAATGAAAAGGGCAGTCTCCCAATAAGGGACAGTCAGCAACTGTGTTCCAGTCCCTGCTATTAAAGGCGCATTAAACAAGAGTTGGGTATTTCTGGTTTTTTAACCAATGATTGTTTAATGTAGAAAAAATACAAGAACAGGTCTGGCAACAGGGACTGGATTTGGAGATGACGCTTCAAGCCTCCTTCATTCAGATTTACAATCGCCTCTCTTAGCCCATATACCATGAATGTCACCAGGCAACTAATGGGGAGAGCAGGTCTCTCTCTTCTCTAAACAGAGAAGTCTTGAACTACATTCACTTAAGATTTCAAAATAAGCCTAATAAATTGATTGCTAAAAACTATAAATACTCATTTCTACATCCCAGAGGTGTTCTAAGAATTAGTGTTTGTTGGTAAGAGACTTTGAAAATATATAGTGCTACATAAATGGTTATAAGATGTATTTAGGTTTAACAGATTTGTTTCCATTACGCAGTGGTTGTTGATATTGAAATACCAAATAGCAGTGGGATTCTTTAAAAAAAAAAAAAAAACTTGGAGAAGTGTTACACAATTTAATATATTCTTGGGCCAAATCCTCCATCCATATATATTCAAATCTACTCACTAAATAGTGAAAAAAGTTAGCAAGATCCTAAACACATGTTTCTGCAACTAGGAGAAAATTCAGACTCCTTAAACTGGAAGAAAGAAAACGAAGAAACAAGAAGAAAAGAGGCCAAACTGAGCAAGGAAAAACAGGGGAAAGGAGATGTTGAAAGAAGAGAAATAAATGTCAGAATAGCACCGATTCTAAAAGGGAGGAGATTTTCCTCAAAAGTGATGCTGAAAGTTATTGAACTAATAAGTCTTTGAACAAAAGTACTATTAGCAGGGGGAAGGTAAATGAGGGGACCGAGATTATCTATGGATCAAGGGGATACAACCCCCTACTTCCCTTCCTCTCTGCCTCCACCCTGTCCTAGTCTGCAGAGCAAAATTAAGATTGAAAAATGATCCTTACTACCAAATATGTGCTATGTATCAAAATCAAGAGCAACCTGCCACTATCTTAACAGGGATGATAAATTCTTCAACACTTGAGCCTTACATTGAGCCTTTCTAAAAATACATCCTCCAGTTCAATGACAATTATATGTATAATTTAAAAATGATTGTGAGAGAAGTCAACAACAACAACCATTGCCAATGTCAGACTAAGGTGGAAAGTGTTATTCCGGGATATTTGGATTACTCTTTTTGCTGATTACTACCATATTTTTGGCATGCAACACCTTTTTATGTATATGCATATATGTACAAATCCTGTTGAACTTCAGCTGGAAAATAAAAATTGAAGACGGTACACAATGCTATATCTAGAAAAAGAGAAACTTTGCTGAACAGAAAACACCTCTCTCTCAAAAGAGATGTGATCTTTTCTGAAATGTAAGAAAGTTTTCTAGCTACTAGAGCAAGCAATTTTTGGTTGCATCACGTTGGATTCTCTTCCAAGTGGCTATGGAAAAACATGTTCTTCAGATCTACCCCCACAACCATATTGCCAAAGATTTCTTGGACAGTTTCTCCTCTCTGTCACTATGAGCTATATTCTATCTAACAATCGAGGTCAATTAGTTTTGAAGGTAACAAAACTGTTACACAATTCTCCCTCCTCCACCTCCCATGTTAGTATTAAATTAGATTCTGTTAAAAAAATATTATTGTAAAAATAGCTTCAGACTTTTAACCAAAGCGCATTGACTACATATGCACACTTTAAAGCTTTTTTTCTGCACTTAAATGTCATTCAGTTTTATGGGATTATAATAAATGTATTATGAAGTAACAGTACAGTCTTTCAAGGTGAAAAATAAATTTTAAAGCACATTTTCTCTGTCGTTTTGTTTTTCCATACAATTAATTCGTCTGCATTTTATTAATAAGTATATGGATTTTAAAACTGGGAGATTTGCATAGATGGAGTACTGTACTGGGACCTTGAACTGTGGTAGGATTCCCCTCGTTGCCACTAGCCTGATGGGTAACCTTAGGCAATTTACTATATTTACTCAAATCTAAATCAACCCTGAATTTAAGACACCCCTCCCCCTAATAATTAGATTCTAAATATGGAAAACTTATACACGTGTTATAATTTCCCAGGCATGGAATCATATTATTGTAGGGTTGTCTTAAACCCATTCCTCCCCCTCCCCGCCTCTTCCCCACACCCATCAAAACCAGAGCAGAGAAAGCAGTGACTGCAGGGTCAGGTGGCCCCTTCACCTTCTGTCCCCCATCACTCTTTTCCCCCCCTACAGCCTTCCTGCCCCTCCCTCACCCCCAGTATACCCCCTACAGAGTCCCACAGCCTCTGCTTCTCCCCTCCCATTCCCTATGATCTCTGCCTCTTCCCTTCCCCTCTCTGCCACCTTACTCTGAGACACGGCTGGGGCTGTGTTCCCTGCCAGAGCACAGCACGTGGAAGTGCAGCCCCTGCTGACCTTGCAGAAGTGTTGGTGCTGCTGATTGGCTGGCAGGGGACTGAGTGCCTGTCCCTGCCCCCACTCCTCACTGCGGGGGGGTGTTGATCTGCACCCCCACACCCCTTTTCTCCCCTCTCCCCTTCCAACTTAGCAGCGGAGGCGGCTCTGCTCTATGCTGTGCTGTGGCTGCAGGCAGCATGGGTATTTATTGTCCAAATGGTTGGCCCCATCTGGCCAATATCTGAAATAGACAATTTTCTTTATATCAGTACCGATCTGATATCTGACCGATGTATTATTGGTGCACCTCTACATACTACCTTCATTTTAGTAATATCATTAGTTGTCCATTACATCTTGTAAAACTCAAATACTGCTTCCTTGCATTATTGGGATGGTTCATGAAAGAGACAAAAGGTGGTGAAATGTTACCCCTAGCACTGAGTATGCCCAGTGCTGAAACTGCATGTCTCTTAAAGGGAATTCAGCATAGATATTACAGTAGAAAGTAATTTAAATAAAACATATGTCTATTTTTGTTCAGACCAACTAGTTAATTTTACAGTTAAAATAATAAGTGAGGTGATGGATGCTGAACTTGCACAGGAATTAACACTTTATACGGGTGCTTTATCAGTCTTTGCAATAAACAACAGTAAGTAATTTAGATTCTGCCCTGGTGTAAGAGTGTGAGGAATTCTCTCTGATAGTGTTCCTGCTTTTCCAGTTTCCAATTTCTTCTTTGTCATTTTACAGTCCTACAGCCACAGATGTGGCATGATTTGCTTGCGAAAACAAATGTGACAAGTTATCTCATTGCTTGTAACCATATAAAATATACCCCTCTAGGAATCTGTACAGTGAGGCCTTATCATATCCCATGATGAAAATCCAGTGACAGCTCCACAATACAGCTTAATTTCTCCCTCTTGGGTATAGAGTGGGCAATCAACTTCATTGCATAATGGATGATGCTTCTCAAAATAATTTAAGATGAAAATGCAACAGGTCTGTTTCCTTATTCTTTATGGACTTGATTAACATTAGTTTATGTAAACTAAAAGGGAGGTTTTAATAACATTTCCACAATGTTGAATTTTATGATTAAATTCTACTCTGACTTAATATAGCAGAGGCATAAGAGTGAACCAAATGTTGTTGTGCAGCAGCTCAAATGTTACAAGCTGATAAGATCTGTGAACATCCACCACTTAGAAATGTCGGCTTTTCCAGTTCATATCTGTCCTGTATCTAAATACCATGAGAATATTTAAAAGTGCAAAATGTTTTTGGTTATTGATATGTAGACGTTTTGGTCAAGACATTACTTTCGAATTAACATTCTTTTATTCCTAAACCTCTTTTCATAGTACATTTATCATGCCTATCATGTGTTAATATATTGGTCCTGCCCCCTCCTTTTAGACACTTTGGACAAAGTCACTATCTGGAAAATGGATTCAGTGGTAGGTGTTTCCCCATAGCTCCCTTCCCTCACTGAGTGCATCCACATGTGCAATTAATGCAAAGCAATAAACTCCAGAGCAGTTCAAGCTGGAGTTGCCTGCTCCTGGGCACAGCATCTATACATGCGCCCAGGACAGCAGCAATTTTAACTGGGGTGAAGCAAGCCTCAGTTAGCAGGGAGCACAGGGGCTGAGCCCTGGGGTGTAGATGGCAGCATTGGGGCTGGTTGAGGCACGAGGAAGCCACAAATATGGAGTCGTGTGGCTAGGAGGCAGGCAGGGCCCTGGCCCCCTGGTGCTTGGGTTGACCGGAAGTAAATTGCACCCGCCATCAGCATCTATATGTGCATTTCAGCACAGTAAATTATTCCACTGTAACATAGTACTATCCTTGACAGTAGTATCTTATAGCAGAGTTAATTAGTTTACTGCATCCTAATGCAGGTACAAGTGTAGATGCATCCACAAGGTGCTTTACTGTGGAGTTGACCCTACAGAAAGTATCACCATCTACACATGCACCCCTATTAGGCCAAAGTAACCCAGTTACTTCTTTATCAGTGATTTGGAGGTGAGGGTGAAGAGCACACTGGCTAAGTTCGCGGATGATATCAAGTTATGGGGAACCGTGGTCACACTTGAAGATAGGCTGCAGAAATAGGCAGACCTAGACAGGCTAGCATGTTGGGCAAATCAGAACAAATGGAGTTCAATGTCAAGAAATGTAAAGTGCTCCAAATGGGGACAAAACCTCCTCTCGTCCAGTGCTGCCCTCCCCCGCTACCCCACAAGCTTGGCAACACCAAACTGATCAGCACCATGAATGAAAAGGACCTGGGGGGAATAATAGATCACAGTATGAATATGAGCCAGTAGTGTGACACTGTAACCAACAGGGCAGATAATACCCTGGCATGCATCAATCGATGCATCTCCAGCAAAACTAGGGAAGTGATTCTTCCACTCTACTCAGCACTGGTGAGACCACAGCTGGAGTACTGCATCCAGTACAGGGCACCACAGCTTCAACAAGGATGAAGTAAAGTTCAAGAGAATCCAGAGAAGGGCCACCTGTCTGATCAGAGACTTGCACCGCAACCTATACAAGGAAAGGCTAAGGGATATGGGACTCTTCAGTCTGAAAAAGAGAAGACTGAGAGAAGACTTGATGGCAGCTTACTGCTGCATCAGTGGTGTACATCAAGGGCTCGGTGAACAACTGCTCACCAGGGCACCCTTGGGGAAAACAGGAGTAATAACCACAAACTCCTGGAAACATTAGGAAAAGCTTCTTCACAGATAAGGGGTCTAGACTATGGAATAGACTCCCTGCAGCAGTGGTAAAATTGCCTACCCTGGAAATCTGCAAGAGGAGACTGGATGGTCACTTTGCTGAAGTCACCTGACCCCAGTTCTGGTGCAGAGGGCCTGGACCAGATGATCCTCTGAGGTCATTGCCAGCCTCATAGTCTATGAATTAACTCTGCCATAGGATAGTACTGCCCAAGAAAAGTACTACCTTATAGTGGAGTTGTTTACTGTGCCACAACATGCGTGTAGATGGTGATCGGGGCTGGCTAGGGCACAAGGCTGCTAAAGTATGGGAGCTGCCTTTGGTTATCCTTGCCCTGTAGCAACCTCATGCCCCAGCCAGCCCTTTCACAGCATGTTGAACTGGATAGGAGCATGCCTGGGCTGGCAGGATGATTTTCCACCTCCCTGCTACCCTCCCCCAACCCTCTGTGAGCTGGGGCTGAGTCACCTCAACTCAGTGTGCTACAGTCCTGGGCACACATGTAACCACTGAGCCCAGGAGTGATAAAGTGGTGCAAATTGTGCTGGAGTTTGTGTCATTAAAATCACATATAGACATGCCCACTATGCCTTAAACTTCATTGTAAACCTGACGGACCACTTTACTCTTGAATTAAATCTAAACCTTTGAAACTGGCCTTTATTTCTGTACAGTGCCAGAATAATTACAAGAAACCTTCTGAAGTTTTTTCATATCATAAAGTCATTTCTGATAAGCAGTAATCCAAAGTTTTGCATGTGGAAAATTCAACTTAGATTCATTTATCAAGTTAAGTTGTGAGAAACATTTGCCCATCAAAAAATCCAAATTTTACTGAAAATATCTGGATGCCACAAATACAGTATGCCTGGAAGTTAAATGTGTGAACAAAGTCATGAAATTATGATCACAAGAGCCTGGTGTGAGCTCTGGGCCCAGCTTGTTAATATCATGGCACCGGCTGCCATTTTCATTCCCGGATCATGCCCCACCCCCCAGCTCCCTGATTGGCTGAAGGGACAGGTTTAGGGCCAAGTTGAATTGCAGGAGCAGCAGAAGGCTTGCGCTCGAGACCTCTGATCAGTACTGAAAAGCTCTCCTCGCTCCCCCCAGCCTCACTGGAGGAGGCAGGGACAGCAGGGCAAATGGCCCTGGCACAAGTCTGGAGAGGGGCTGTTTGTTCCTCCGGGAGGGAAAACTGGGTAAGGACCACAACGGGGATAGAGAGATTAGCGGAGAAGAAAGAGCTTGGGGACAGGTAAGGGAGGGTCTTGGCTTCTCCTGGTGGGAAAACTGGGGCAAGGAGGGTTGGGGGTACCTGGGGGCTGCCTTGGCAGGTGGCTCTGGCACCAGGTAGGGGAGGGGCTATCTGATTCTCTTCACGTGGTTTCTCTCCCTCTGCCCCTAACTTTCCACATGCCAGTTTTTCTCCTAGAGGAGCCAAAAGCCCTACCCTACCCATACCCAAGTTCTCTCCTCCCCCTGTCCCTTTTGCAAGCTCTTCCTCACTCCCCTGGGCTGCAAGGCTTTTGTTGCTGACTAGTGAGTGCTTTCCCCAGTCTGCCACAGCCACCTCGAACTCCCCAACAAGTGACTATATCATGGCATTTCATTGCAAATCACATTTTTTGTGAAAAATCACCTAATTTCATTATTTTAATTAAAAACACAACATTTGTGATTTTAAACCAGGCCCTAGTGATCACTTAAGCCCTATGGTTTGATACTCCACTGCGTCACACTTTACATCTGTGCATGTAGGTGACTCCATAAAATAAAACCCAATGAAAAGGCAGTATTAGCTGCGTACTTTATACTGGCATAAATTATAAAAGGGTTAAGGTAATGGGGACCTGGAACCTTTTTATTCCCCACTTGAAACTTCACACTTCTGAAGAAGTCAAGAGACAGTTCAAGCACCATTCTTAGGATCACATCTATAGAAATCTAACTTGTGTATGTATGCATATAATGGACCTTGTGGTACCATGTTTGGAAAGAGAAACATATTTGTCCTCTGCTGCTATAATCTGGACTAGCCAAGTGCACATCAAGAATGATTGGGGGGGGGGGAGCAGAGGGAATAGAGTCCTGGCCCCACCCCCATCCGAGCCCGCTCTCTGCTTCCCTCCTGCTGATTGGGGTCTAGGCCTACTCCCCCCCCCACCACCACCACCACCACCATCCCTGCCACTGTGGTGGGGGAAAGGGAGGAGTGAGTCTGGAGCCGATGTGTGGGAGGACTGTGCCCAAGACTGGGGAGAAGCTGGGCCATGGCAGCAGGGAGGAGGAGAGCAGCAGGCCTGGGCTGAAACCAGCGGCAGCGGGGGGACAGGAGAAGCAGGAGAGGAGGCCTGCTTCTCCCCTCCCACAGCCGCTGATGTGTCAGGCTAGCACCGCTCCTCCCCTGTGTTGGAACTGCTCCCCCCGTGGCAGTGTTGGTGCGGGGAGCGAGGGAGTGGGCCCAGACCCAATGAGGGGGAGAACTGGGCTGAAGGCTGGGAAGAAGCCAGGCCACCATAGCGAGCCTAGGATGACCTGGCAGTGGGGCAGGGGGGACAGAAGGAGTGGGCTCAGAGCCAATATAGGGGAGGGGGAGAGGGAGGGGGCAGAGGAGTGGGACTGGGCCTGAGGGGGGAGGAGGGCCCCACCCAGCTGCTGCCACATCAGGCTGAGCCCGCTCCTCCCCCCGCACCAGTGCAGCAGCGGGCCAGTTTCTCCCCCTGACTCAAGCTCAGTCCTCCTCCTCACCTCAGACCTGGTCCTACTCCCCCCTCACTCCCCCTCCTTCACGTCGGCTCTGAGCCTGGTCCTCCCATCTCCCTCCCACCCCACCGCTGCCTCCAGGTCAGTCTGGGTCCACTGCTCCCCCTGCCACAGCGGCCTGGCTTTTCACCCTCAGGTCTGGTCCTTCCTTGTATTGGGCCCACGCCCAGACCTCTCCCGCATCAGGCCTGGGCCCACCCCTCCCACTGCCGCCACCATGGCACGCCCGCTATTCCATCCCCCCAACACCGTGTCATCCCATGTCAGGCCTTGCAGGCAGTGATGATGGAAGGAGAGAGAGGCGGGCCAAGACCAGTGCAGTGGCCTTGCCCCTGCCTCGCAGTGGCCTGACCCCACTCCCCCTATGCCGGCACTGTTGTCACCTGCAAGGAGTAAGGGTGGGGGGTGAGGCCAGCTCCGGTGGCCTCACCCCCCCTCCCCCATCATTGCCACCTGCAAGGTACTGCTGGCCTGGTCCCGCCATGTTCCATCTGCTCTGTTGCCCCTGCCTCCAGGGAGCAGGGCAGCCCTCCATACCTTGTGTCCCCACCGTCATGGCAGCACTCCACCAGCTGCCAGCTCCTGTTCAAACACTTGTTCTCACTCTGATTGGCTGGTTGTCAGCCAATCGGAGCACAAATACAGCATTACAGACAGACAGACAATCTTAGGCTTTTATAGTATTGGAATAGCTATTTTCTATAAGGAAGTGCTTGGAGCCTAAAATAAAATCTTCAGTCTCCACCCATTTCAAAACCATGAAAAAACATCTGTGAATTTTAACCAATAATAAACTTGTTTCCATCAGAGGCTTTGAAAGGTTTCTGTTGGTCTTGGGTATTATAAACATTGCTTATACAGAATCAGAATTGGATCAAGTTAGACTTCATATTTTCATTCTTAATGGCGTTGTGTCCTATATCCAATTTATAATTTTGATTTAAAACATAACACAAAGGCAAACACTATAATGATTTTTGAGTGTTGGTCTATATATGAAAGGGTTAAACCACTTATTTTTATGAGACGTGAAACAAAATTGGAAATGTAGTGCTGTGAAGAATATTGCAGATGAAATTGCTGCCATAGATGCATGCACTCCGAATGCTGTGGCTGGTGGCTAAATGTTCAGGCACTTTGATACTCAAATAAATAAATAAATAAAAGCTCCTTGTTTTATTTCTTACTATACTGTTACAAGGAGTGCACAGACGTACAACAGCAGACTTCCTATCCACACATTTCAGTGATTATATATAACATTCATGGTTTGTTTCTTGAACTAATTATTCTCTTGCAGCTGATGACAGCTCTGACATTTATTTTTCTGTAACAAAAAAAGCACGCTCATTTTCTTTCACTTCTAATACTCAAACCCAGTAGCAAATGAGTATTAAGGGCTTTATAAACTGATCTGGTGGAAGGGGGGGGTGACGGGACAGGGAGAGGAAGAGTTACCTCTTCATATCCGGGACATGATATGCATTACTATGCAGGGAACAACATGGTATTGTCCCAGGTGTGCCTGAGAGACGCTGAAAACCCTAAAAAGACTTCTGCAGAAAGCCACCTTTTGGCTTTTGTGCTAGATGTCAGTTCCCCAATCCTACAAATAGGAAGAGGACAGTATGGTCCTAGATGTAATGATGCTGTAAACCTATCCTTGTCATGTAAATTAGCACTAGAATACAGCACATTATGGTCATGATGTTTCCTTGAACTAGCATACTCCATATCCTAGGATGCTATGCAGGAACAGTGAATAACTACCTGTTCCTCTTCCATGGCAGTGAAGTGAAACTTAAACTCTGGCTGACAAAATATGGCAAATGGGGCTGGCATGAGATAGGACTTGTTCCATGATTACTGCTGCATAATTTCATAATTCCTATTCCTACCTTCCCTTGCAATATTTTTTTAAGAAATGTAATGCTATCACATATCAGATGTCATCTAGCAACTGTTCTGCTGTTCAAACTAACCTGACCTGTGTTTTGTATGTATTTTATGGTAAAGTTAATAAATGGGCTATTGTTTTCTGGTGCACCTCTATTTGTCTTCTCCAGGGACTGGAGAAAGGAGGCAATGAAACTTCACATACTTTCATATGGAATCCATTCTGCTTCTGCTATCCAACAATAAAATGCTTTCCTGCCCCCTTCAAAGGAAGATGTTTTCTAATAATTTTACATATGTTCCTGAACTCCATTTCCTAGCTCTTAAATGCTGTTTCAGACTAAGCTTTCATCAACATGCAGTGGTAGATTCTAGCATAATGTTAAGGCCAATTTAAGTCCTGCTTCCCTAATTTATTATGAAAACTAGCAGCTGTCTTCAGTCCTAGAATGGATGGTCAACTTCTGTCCTACTTGTCCAGGACACTAGCTTTTCACAGACTCTTGCACCACCAGTTTAAATATAAAGTGAGACAAGAGAATTAGATGTGTTGAGTCAGCTTTCTGATGTTACTAGCTGCCTACTGAGATTTACAGGTCCTGCCATAAAAATCTAATCACAACAATTCAATAATTAATCTGCACCTACACAATCTCTGTTGTAACTGGAATTACTGTGCTAAATTTCATCACTCTGCTTTCATTTGTATCTACCCGATAACTGCATCCAAGAGGCAAAGCAATCAATTACGCCTGTTTCCCTGAAATGCTAAGAAAGAAGGAACAAGTTTAGGCTGACCTATTAGGTTACCTTAAAAACAAACAAAGGCACCGTAAGCCAATGGTGCCAACTTGACTGCCATACCCTCATGTCAGCAGCCTTTTTCAGCCTCTCACAAAGCAAAGGCTTTGCCCAGCTTTGGTCTTTCATCACTGAGTGCCTTTGCTGCAGAGGTGCACATTCTCTCCTAATAAGGATGCAATGCACATTTTCATGGAGAGTTGGTTCAAGCTTTTAGACATTATGCCATGAGCCACTAATGAGAGACTCCTTCCAACAACCTGCAACCTTATGCCTAGTTATTACATAATAATAGGAGATGCCACCAGCCTAGTGGATGCTGCATTACATTTGATGTCTGCCTGCCTTTAGAACAGGTGTCAGCAACCTTTCAAGAGAGGTGACCTGCTTTAATGAGGCTAAGTCTGAAGGCAAGTGAATGCTTCTCCCCACCCCACTACCTCCTACCACCACTGACGTACCATTGCTTCCATCACCACAGCCCTTCAATACAAGGATGACAGTCTTGCAGTAAATAGAGAAATTATTGGTGAGTCTGATGACTAGTGATCTGAGAGATGTATGTTCACTTGAAGACATGGCAAATAGTTCTGGGAGGAAGGAGTAGTTCAATGTGATGTTAGGTCATGGCTCTTTTTTCTCTTGTCTATCCACCTCCACAGGTGGGATGAATCTGCTTGAAATGGTTGATGCCTTGTACATCACAGTGCCATTGGGGCACTGATTCAGTGCTTGAGACTCAAGTATCGACATTAATATCACATTTCCTCAGTTTAATCCTCAAGGTGTCCTTGAATCCCTTCTTTTGTCCAGGTACAGATCATTGACCATCTATGAGTTGGAAGTACAGGACCTGTTCTGGGAGCTGGTTGTCAAGACTCCTTATGACATGTCCTGTCCAGTGCAGCTGGTACTATATAAACATGGCTTCAATGCTGGTGGTATTTGTTTAAGCCAGAATACTGGTGCTCATTCTTCTACCCTTTCAGTTGATCCAGAGGACTTTCCAGAGATGTCTTTGATAACATTCCAAGACTTTCAGATATTTTTTATATGTTGTCCAAGGCACACCTCTACAACAGGGTAGGGATGACAACAGCTTGATAAATGAAAGGTTTGGGTCCTGCTGTCATGATTACTGAAGACATGATTTTTGAAGATGTCCAAAGGCAGCACTGGCATATTCAACAGTGAGGCCTTATGGAAGGTTATGATGAGATCTGGATGCCTGCCAAAATTTGTTACCATAATCAGACTTCCTTAGATAACAGACTGCCTCAGACAACAATCATCCTAAACAATGACTCGGAAATGGAACCCTTTAATATCAGCACTGGAGTTAAGCAAGAGTGTGCAAGTGCACCAACACTCTTTTTCCATCTATATCACAGCTATTCTGCATCCCATTGTTGGTAGTCTTTCACTTGGAGTCAGCATCCAATATCACACGGACATGAATCTCATTAACATCAGACGGCTGTGTTCTATAGCAAAGATAACCGACATATTTATTACTGAACTTCAATTTGTTGACAGTTTCATTGAGTGTGCTCACTCAACTGAAAAACCCAAAGTCACTCTTTATCACTTCTGTGAAGTGTACTAAATGCTTGGACTTGCTGTCAGCTTCACAAACCAAACCACCCCCAATCAACCAGCTGTTTCCCCGTGCATTACAATTAGAGTACAATCCTTGGAGAATGTTGAGCGTTCCCCTACACAGCTAGGTACCTTTTCCTAAAGAGTAAGCAGAGATGACTATATTCCGTGCTGGGTAAAATCTGCCTAGTGCCTGTACTTCCTTATAATAACTGAAATGGACAGTGGACCAATGTAACTCAGCTACCCTATGTGTCTTTTCATGCCATTGATATGTTAGCATTATTTTATAGTTGCAATACATCTGCAAGGAAATACCTCCTCTTTAATGTTCAGACTGACAAAAGGACCTCTTTTTACTCTGCTGTGTAGGTTTCATTCTAATCAGTAATGGTGCCATATAAGTTGGGTCCAGACCTAATACCAGACTCTGGTGCTGCAATGCCTTACTATTGAATACCTGCTTTCCCAAAAAAAGAATCCAAAACTTCAGTAAAGTACTAGGACTCCTTTATTTATGCATGTATTCAGCTGGTGTATGGGGAAATTTGGAGACATTACAAAATAATCTAGTCCCGTCCCGTCCCGTCCCGTCCCGTCCCGTCCCGTCCCCCCCCCCCGATAACCGCAGGAGCATTCCTGAATTGTAAACCATTCCAGTCAAGTGTCTGATCTTGAAAACAGCCAAGGATGGTGATTTCACAACTTCTCTAGATAGGCTGTTCTACTTCTTGACCACCCTCATAGTCAGAAAGTTCCTCCAGAAATCTCCTGAGATTTAACAAGGACACGTGCAAAGTCCTGCACTTAGGGCAGAACAATCCCATACACCAGTACACGATGGGAACTGACTGGTTGGGTACCAGCTCTGAAGAAAAGGACCTGGGGGTTACAGTGGACAATAAGTTGAATATGAGCTAACAGTGTATCCTTGTTGCAAAGAAAGCTAACAGCATACTGGACTGTATCAGTAGGAGTGTTGCCAGCAGGTCAAAGGAAGTGATTATTCCCCTCTATCCAGCACTGGTGAGGCCACCTCAAGGACACCTTGAGTAATGCGTTCAGTTTTGGACTGCCCACTACAGAAAGGATCTGGACAAATTGGAGAAAGTTCAGCAAAAGTGGAACGTTCAGACAACAAAAATGACTTATGAGGAAAGACTAAGGGAGCTAGGCTTATTTAGTCTAGAGAAGAAAAGACTGAGAGGGAATTTAATAGCAACCTTCAAGTACCTAAAGGCAGATTCAAAAGAGAATAGAGCTAGACTGTTCTCAGTGGTGGCAGATGACAAAACATAGAGCAGTGCTCTCAAGTTGCAGCAAGGGAAGTTTAGGTTAGATATTAGAACAAATTCTCACTAGGAGGGTGGTCAAATACTGGAATAGGCTAACCAGAGAGATTGTGGACTCTCCTTCCTTGGAGGTTTTTTAAGACCTAGATAGACAGAGCTTTGGCTGGGATGATGTAGTTGGAGATGCTCCTGCCTTGAGCAGGGGGTTGGACTAGATGGCCTCATGGGGTCCCTTCTCACCTTCAGTTTCTATGATTCTGTGCTGAACAATACCAGACCCAGGACAGATCCCTGGGGAACTCCACTTGATACTTCCTCCCAACTACACATTGAGCCACTGAGGTCTGATTGTTGAGTGTGATGATCCAACCAGTTATGTATCCACTACATGAAAGTAACTAGATTTCATTTCTTAGCTTGTTAATCAGAATGTTGTGGCAGATGTGTCAAAAGCCTGGCTAAAAATGAGGGATAGTGCATCCACTGCTCTCCTCACCTTCATCCACAACGTGTATTTCCTTATTGAAGAAAATCAGGTTGGTCAGGCATTACTTCCTCTTGGTAAATCCATGGTGGCTGTTCTCTTTGATCACTTTGTTCTCTTCTAGTTGCTTCACAGTAGATTCCTTGAGGACATGTCCCATTATCTTTCTAGGTATCAAGGTCAGGCTGACTGGTCTGTAGTTCCCCTGATCCCGTTTCTTAAAGGTTGGCACTGTATTTGCCTTTTTCCAGTCATGTGGGATCTCACCCAACCTTCAGAAATTCTTCAGAATTACTCCTCCCTAGTATGATTACTACATTTCCACTTTTTATAGGATTCCTGTCTTACAGAGTTTCAGCTCATTGAAGAGATTGCTCTCTAGCCAGGTTGATCTACTGTTGCACTTCCCATTTTCATGTCACACCAGGATAGCTTGCTTTTGCACCCTGAATATGGCCTCCTGGACTCCTTTTCCCCTCATACTTGCCTCCCAGGGGTTCCTGCCTAATAGTTCCCTGAGTTGTTAAAGTGTTGTTTTCTAAAGTCTTGTGTCCCTATTCTGCTACTCCCCTTCCTTCCTCCTCTTAGGATCTTGAATCTATCGTTTTGTAGTCACTGTTATCCCACCGTCCACCTTCACATTCTCAAACAAATCCTCCCTGTTTCTGAGCAGGAAGCCGAGAAAAATTTCCTCCCTAGTTGGCCTCTTTACCATCTATATCAAAGAGTTACCCCAGTGCACGTAAAGAATTTGCTGGACTGCCTGTGCGCTGCTGTGTTTCCCTGCCAGCAGATGTCGCAGTAATTAGTCCACCATGAGAAACAAGGCCTGTGATTTGAAAGCTGCCATATGTTCTTTAAAGAAGTATCACCCACGTTCTCCTGGTAGCCTACAGCAGATGCTCATCATGACATTTCCTCCCACCCTGCACTGCCTCCCTCTGACCACTTACTTTCCACTTTGTACTGCACATCAGAACAGATGCAGTTGGCCTTTTACGTATCGGGCAATACCTCATTCTTTTTTCCCCTTCCTGTCCTTCCTGAACAAGCTCTACACATCAATCTATGGCAGTACCCCAGTCATGTGAACAATCCTGCTACATCTCCATAATCACAATTACATCATAGTTCTGTGCTTGTACTAGGACCTCCAATTCTTCCTGTTTGTTCCCCATGCTTCTCACATTAGTATCTAAACATCTCAGGTATCTGAAATGTCCTCTCCTCTCCACAAGAGCATTGTTTCTTGTATTGCTTCCCCTTACTAAGGTCTTATCCAGGTCCCCAGACTCTTTATTTACCTCTGGGCTTTTGTCTCCATCCCCTGGTGAAGCTAGTTTAAAGCCTGTCTTGCTGGGTTAGCAAACCTGTACACAAAGAAAGTTTGTTTTCTAGCTTTTGGCATCTGAGGTAATTAAAATGCACCTCTCCCAACTTCAAGGGAAATGCCCTAAACCAGGGGTGGGAAAAAAGGCGGATCCAGCCAGCAGCCAGACTCCATTTCCCAGCATCCCCTGCCTGCATGGCTGGGGCCGGTCTCCATGGAGACTCCAGCCACAGCTGCACTGTGGTAGCACACAGCTGGGGTTGTCATGGAGTTTGGCCCTAGAAACGCCGGCAGGACGTGCAGCAGGGCAGGGAGCTGCTCCAGAGCCACTGGGATCATGCAGAAGGGGCAGTTTGGTCGGGGCCAAGACAGAGCCACGATCTGCAGCCTGCATACTCAGGGCAGGGGTGTGCAGGCAGTGGATCACGGCTCTGCCCTGGCTTGGGACTGCACTGTCATCGCTGCAAGGAGCCAGGACAGAGCCGTGATCCACTGTCTGCACACCCCTGCCCTGAGTGTACAGGCTGCAGATTGCAGCTCTGCCCTTGTCCTGATCAAGCTTCCCCTGCTGCAAGATCCCAGCAGGTCCACAGCAGCCTCCGACCCTGCCCTACCACGTGCCCTGCCAGCACAGCTGGGGCCGGTTTCCATGACAACTTCAGCCCTATGCTATCACAGAGTGATTGCAGCTGGAGTCTCCATGGAGACTGGCCCCAGCCATGCGGGCAGGGACTGCTGGGAAATGGAGTCCACCGCCAGCTGGATCTGGCCCCTGGGCCGGACTTTGCCTGCCCCTACCCTAAACTCCTGGTGTCCCATTCACTTCCTCCCCTCATTCCTCCCCCCACTCCCTCCCACTAGGTGCAGGGCTGCAGCTCCCAGCACGAGGATTTGTGGGGGAAGAGTGCCATATTGGAGCCTTGTCAAAGCTGGTACCCTACTCACTTCCCTCATTTCCCTTTCCCCTCCCCCCCCACCCCTAGTTCTGCTACTGAGCCTGAGAACACTTCACTCATGCATTATCCACCCCCACTTCCAAGCATGCGCCAAAATCAGAAGTTTGCTGGTAAGACCGCTGTGGAAGACCTACTAGGTTTGGAGTGTGCTCTAGGTCGTAGGTAGTCAGGATGTGCTCATGCCCACCCTATCTGGAACACGCTCTTACTGTGGTGTAGAAGGAGTCTTGAAGTGGATTTGGGTGGAGGAATACCTAGTTTTCTAAATCTTGATTAAATTGCTTCGCCCTTTCAAGGCTGTGGCAGTCTGAGCACTCCCAGAACCACATGTCTAGTTGAAAGGCACCAGAGTCAGGTGCAGCTGAGTGAAAGTGTTAGGGACTGTAATTTTGACTTTAGTTGGGTAGGATGTCTTTTGGACCTGACTTTTATGCCATACAGATAGTGCTTAGTCACTTGCCATACTCTGTTAACAGACAGATTGAGAAAGACCCATCTTCCAGTTCCCTGCTTTCAACTGTTGTTCAGTGTTGCCAGTTTTACTGTTCAAACCATGCAGAAAGGTGCTCTCTGTGGGTCTTGCCATACGGAACTGATTTACAGAGCACATACTACCTCTAGTAATCTTTCCTCAGTTTGCAGGCTATGTTTTAAGCCTCATTCATTGTCTCCTGGTCTGTGAGATTAAGGCATCCTGGGGAAATATTCACTGGTGTCATATTTAAAGCTCATTGGCTGTCTAAATGGAAAATTATTGTGGGTTCTGATTATGAACCTGTTACCACATTTACTATAATAGAAGTTATTTTCATTATTATTCTGCTTTTTTTCTGCACTCCTCCTGTATTTTTGTCACCAACGCAAAAATCCGCTTTTCATAAATTCTGAATAAGCCTCTGTCACTTGATCCATTGGGCTAGAGGCAGCCATTATTTGTGATTTACTCTCATTAAACTGACTATCGAGATCATGTAGAAACCAGTGTTGCATTTTGCTTTTTGTTGAGAGATAGCAGCAAGCTATTTACCTTATAAAAAAAAACCCCATCAGTATTTTGTATTAATACATAAGATATGATGTATTACACTTGTCAATTTTGTTATGCTCGTGGATCTTGAGTAGCTCCTGGGTACTTCATACTGACATTTTAAAAAACACAGCCAATTTAATTTTAAAGTACAACATAGTTTATTATTTGTGCAGGATTACATGCTAATCTGAAATTAAATTATCACAGTATATTAAATCAATTTTATATACTGCATTTGTCAGTTGAAGAAAATCTCAAGAATTTATGTGCTATTTTATCAATACAATTTTAGCTTTCACTGCCTTGCTTAAGGATATTTTACCTGACAAGGTCTTTATATCTGCTGGAAATACTGTTAGAATCTTAGAATCACAGAAAGTTTAGGGTTGGAAGGGAGACCTCAGGAGGTCAAGTCCAACCCCCTGCTCAAAGCAAGACCATCCTCAACTAAATCAGGAGGCACTACTTCTCAATCAGGGCAGCTAGGATCTGGAACCAACTTCCAAGAGAAGTGATCCTGGCTGGCTCCTCCCTTGGGGGTCTTTAAGAGGAGGATGGATGAACACCTTGCTGGGGTTGTTCCTTGCAGTGCTCTTTCCTGCCATGGCAGGGGGTCAGACTTGATGATCTGTCAAGGTCTCTTCCGACCCTACAAACTATGAAACTATAAATGATCCCAGCCCACACTTTGTCTAGCTGGGTTTTGAAAACCTCCAAGGATGGAGCTTCCACCACCTCTCTGGGTAGCCTGTTCCAGTGTTTTACTACCCTTCTAGTGAGAAAATTCTTCCTTATATCTAACCTAAACTTTCCTTGCTGCAACTTAAGACAATTGCTCCTTGTTCTGTCATCTACCACCACTGAGAACAGTCTTGTTTCATCCTCTTTCAAACTCTGCTATTGATATCACCTAAGTAAACTGACCCTTTTATGAGTGTAGTAATGGGGGAGGCAGAGGGAGGTACCTGGCCCACATACACCTGGGGTGCTGCAAGGATTTTTGTGCTTACAGTGAGTAAGAAATTTGCAATCCAGAAAGAGAATAGTCATTTCCCATATTCAGCAGAGAGTTGGAGAACAGATGCCAGCACCTATAAGCTGATAGCACCATTGCTATCTATACATGCATGTGCAAAAGGGGAAAGAGGGTAGTATCTGGTATCCACTGACTGTTCTTCAAGGAAAAAAAAATCTTGTTAATTCCAAGTAAGCCATTTTAAGAGAGAGAGAGAAATGTAGAGTATTGTGGGGTTTTCTGGGTTTGGGTTTTTTTGGTGGGGTGGTCGAGGTCGTCCTAGAAAACCATCAGTTACACAATTTTGAGGATTTTTATCCACTTGAGTGAGAAATTATAGCAATTAATGAAATAAAAACAAGACTTAGTCTCATGCATGTCAAAAAATCATAATTGTAGCATTTAATGCTCCCTTGGCACAGGTGTAAATGACTATAGAATAAGGTGAGAACAGTTGAGAATCTGGGCCATCCTGTCACCCTGTTGCACACAGTTTGGAAGAGTGACTGCAGAAATATAACTGTAAGGCTTGTGAGTCTGTTTCAATAGAGACTAGACATTAAGGGCATGTACACATGCTACACTTAGACTGGTGTAAGTGAATGTAGATTTATCTAAACCTATATCTGTGCAGAAGTTCAGTGCACGTAGGCCAGTCTAAAAATGGTTCAAGTGACCTAAGATGGATCTCATGTGAGGTACACTCAATTGAGATTGATTAAAATTTGGGTACTGTTCCCTTATTGATTCGAGTTAGATTGCTGTCCTTCAGCATCCCAGCCTGCTTTGTGGCTATCCTACACCTCCTTTGCAGGGAGGCATGATGACACTCATCCCATACTCAGCTGCTCTGGGTAAGTGCCCAGCAGGCTCCACCCTTGGGCTGTCTCAGTGTCGTGCAAGGACTCTTTGGCCTTGCCTCCAGCCACCTGTCAGTCACAGGCAGGCAGTGGGGGAAAACAAGACATCTGTGTCCCCTGCATGAGGCCCAGGACCTGGGCTCTTGAGTCCACAGGTTTCCTACACCCTCAAAGCTCCCACACATCACAAAGCACCCTATGACATGCACACAGGCCCCAACACAGTCCACGAGAACCCCCACACTGATGCACAGTCCCACAGAAATTGATTCTGCCACCTGTACATTAGACCTGTACAAATAGGGAAGTATTCTGTTCCGTGATTTGAATCACTGTCCTCATTTGTTTTGGCTGAATCAGAATTGGAGATTCGGCCCTATTTCAGCACCGATTTGGAGATTTGGATTGACTGGGGAGAGGCAGGCACAGCTGGGTGGCTGCAGGTTCTCCCATGGCTCTTCCAGCTGTGCCTGCCTCTCCCTAAGTAGAGGCAGCCACGGGAGAAGCCCCCATGGCTTCCCTGCCCTGCCCATGCCCCACCAGGCCCAGCCTCCTGCCACTTTAAAAAAAAAAAAAAAAGCCCTGCAATCACTGGCTGTAGCAAGGGCTGTGGGGGTTCTGGGGCTTCCTGGCAGAGCCACCCCATGCAGACCGGGAACCCTGATCACCCCCCAACCTGGCCCCACCCCTGATGGCCCCCCCACCCAGAAGTCCAGGAATCAAAAAAAAAAAAACCCCCATTCACCAGCAGTAGTAGGGGCTGTGGGGGCTCTGGGACCATGTGGCAGAGTTCCCCCCCAACCCACTGGCTACCCCTTCAGGCCCCAGCACCCCAGCAGTTAAAAAAAAAAAATCCCTGCACTCACTGGCTGCAGCCTCTGAATGCCCCTGTCAGAGCCTGCCCCCCATGCAGCATGGCTCCCAGACAATGCACAGTGCCCTACCAAGCTGTGCTGCACCTGTGCCATGGGGCAGCTATTGTGTGGGTGCCAGGAGACGCGGTGATCCCTGCTACCCCCACTGCCCCACAGCTAGATGCCAGGAGCCCCAATATCCATGAAGGTTGCCCAGTGCATGTAAGAGTTCTGGACTCATTGTTTCTTGCTCCAGGTGTAGGTGTCCAGGGACCTACTCCCTCCAATTGATGTTGGTGGCATAGGCTCAGAAGCAGCACTTGATATCTGGAGGTGGTGTCAGAGCACACTGGTATCTACAGCATCCTGGGTCACCTTGTCTTTGTCACCCACTTGGAAGTTAGTGGCTCAGTCTAGGATGCTTGGTGGGCATTGGGTGCAGTAGCTGACCCCAGCCGGCTGCTGACTCATGGGCAGGAAATTGCATCCTGTGGTGACCAGCTGCCAGATCATATCCAGATGGCACTGAGCAGTCTCCGGCAGCTTGAAGAGCCCGCAGGGCACTCTCAGAGATATGCAGGAGAGCCCCTGCCTGCAACCCTAGAACAGCACAGGTTGCCTACGCACCATTGTGTGGGGGGAAGGAATATGAACTGGTTGCTTCCAATCTAAACGAGGTCACTAGAGAAAACAGTGTAATTTAGCTGAATTTCTCCCATAGCTGTTTGAACACCTGTATATGGCCTAAACAGTGGCTATCCTTTAAAACATATAATCATGATCTCTTCATCAGAAGATCAGTTTTTAGCACTTTCTGAGCTGCTAACTTCAGATAATGATAAATTAGTGTTCAGTGTATGGCAGGAAGGCCTATTATTTATTCCATTTAACCCTGGTTATGCAGCTATAGGAAAGGGAGTTAAGTTCTAGCCTGACTCGCTTCATGGCTTCATACACTTGGGTGACCACAAGCAACATGGATTTGGGGGTATTTTAAAGGGTGATTTGGGATTTTTTTTTTTTGTCAGGGACTTTTCAGTTTGGAGTTGCATGTTAAATAACAGGCCAGAATCTGGAGCTATTATCTGTGGAGACAGAAAGTAGATTGCAATAAGCCATAAGGTCAGCATCTAAGTTTAGTCCATGTGTTTCAGAGTCCAGTAAAATTATGAATTTTTGTTCCAAGGCTTGTCTTCTCTCATACAAACTCTACTAGGAAAACATTTTTCACAGAACAGTCACTTCCCTTGGCCTCACTGGGCATATCCACATAGGCGTGCATGTGCCTCTTGCCCTGCCTCAAACAGCTTAGAGGCGGGGCACCAGACACATACGGGAACAAAAAAATGTTCCCTGTACTGCAAGTTGGCAGTGCAGGGAGAAAATTAGACCCCTGGAAATGCTAGATGGGGTCTGGGGGAGTGGGAATGGGACAGGGTGGGGCAGCAATCGAGGGGCTGGGGTGGGGCATATGGGCCTTGCAAGGGGGGTGGTAGCCCCTATGGGGGCCATTTGGCCCCCATTGGGAAGCTGTACCCCTTGTGTGGGGGCTGAAACCCCTGTTGGAGGCCTGTACCCCTTGTTTTGGGGTTGAACCCCCTGTTGGCGGGGCACACCCCTTGTGTGAGGACTAAATTCCCTGTTGGGAGCCCATACCCCCTTGTGTGGGGGCTATCACCCTGTGGGAGTGCAGCAGAACATGTATTCATGAAAGATGTATTTAGATGTATTAACTTTATTATTATGATAAGAAACTTACTTTAACACGGTAAGATATATCAATAAAACATTTTCCAACTGATGGCTGTCTCTGTCTCACTCTCTCTCTTTATAGTGGTCTTTTGTTTTACTTGTGGAGCAACATGGATTTGGGGGTACCTTGGATCCATCGGGTTGTGGCTAACCTTCTGGACAAATGGGGCCAGGAAGACATGCTTTGACAGTACAAAGCAGGCCACCACACCTGGAACATCTTCCAGGTAATAGCTGTCCAGATGGCTAGGTGGGGGGCACAAATGGTCGTAGTGCTGCACAAAGGCCAACCCTGCAACCTCAGTCCACTGGCAGCTGGCCCAGAGGGGCAGATGCCTCTACTGGCTCTGCAGTCCCCTTCTGAGTCTGGCAGGTGCACAGCAGGTCACAGCCAGGCAGCAGCCCCAGCTGCCAGACTGCTGCAGTGGGTAGAGGGTGCAGGGAGCTCTCGGGGCTCCTTCAACAGTCCAGCTGGCACAAGGGGTAGTGTCCCCAGGTACCAACTGGCTGGGCCCCAGAAGCTTCTGCAAGCTAGAAGCCCTGAGCGACTTGCCAGGGTGGTTTTTTCTACTGCTGGGGACAGCACAGGTGCTGGTCCTGGGCTCTAGCTCCCCCTGGCTGAAGATCCAGGAGGAGCGAGGCAGGGTTATTTTGCCCCCAGTTGCACAATTTGCTCCCCAACAAAGTGCGTGTCTGAGCTCATGCGCTGAAGCAAAAAGCCCCAGCTCAAATTTGCACCACTTCTATTTGAGCTGCTGCAAGCGCACATGGTTGCATATGTAGACACACCCACTATTCTCATTCTCAAGAGAAATCTACAAAACTCCTTCAGAAGGTGGGCCAAAAGACCCCTTTCACTTTTTAATGGCCTTGTTCTTAAACATAATGGGTGCTTGCAGGTGTTGTGGAAAAAAGGACACTTTATTTAAACTCGGCGCATTCCTGTGCTGTACTCCATGCATGCCCAAAAGAGACAGCACCTACAAACTGGCTCACTTAACATCTGTAAAGATTGAGAGCTTTAGTGGGGCTTTTTGAGGTTTTTTTCTAATAATTGATTGAATCAGCTTTAGCTCAAAGCACCAAAAAGCCCTACTGAAGCACCTGATCTTTACAGATGCTGCAGAGCCGGGTCAAATGAACACGCTTCCTCTTCCAGTAAAACGCATTTGTTTTTGGTTTTGAGTTTTTTCCCAATGTTTGCAAGCAGCCTATTAGGTTATCTCAGTGGTTCTCAACTAGGGTACTGTGGCATTCTTGGGTGCCTTCAGATCCTTTCAAGGGTGCTATGCAATGTTAGTACTGTCAGCTGTGCAAATGATTCACAAGATAAACACAGAGATTTCAGCTGGAAATCCATAATGTCATAAACTTTCTGACCTGTTATGTTCTAAGTCCTTTGCAACAGATGAATGACTCTATTTTTCTGTAGTCGTAACACACGTGAAAACTAAGACCTCGCATTTTATGAGAGTTCCTCAAGTCCAGAAAGGTTGAAAACTATGTGATCTGTTCTACTGCACTATTTCTGGTTTGAATCTGCTCCCAGTCTCTTTACTCCTACTCTATAACCCGCCCCATTTTAAGTGATGTTTTCATTTATATATGTAAATAAGAACATATTCAGTTACATATGCAGTTACATACATGTTTACATATGCAATTATAGACAAGTCATTGTTCAATCTGCTATTTAGCTTAAGCGGTGTCTGCTTCTTTCCCAGATGGAAGTTATATATGTTTGATAATCAATAGCAGGAAATCAAAATACAGTATTCTAAAGCAGGGGAGGGCAATTATTTTGGGCACAGGGCCACTTACCAAGTTTTGGCAAGTTGTTGAGGGCTGCATGGGTAGCCCTGCCCCTTGACAGGTGCCCTGCCCCCTGGTCACCATCCATTGTGACTGGAAGTCCTGCAGCAAGGAGTTTTGCCCATCTTGGAACCAGAAAAATACCAAATTATATTCTAAGCAGCAAACCATCTACAACATTCATTAATTGGATTTCAAAAAATATTTTTGTCCTGATTTACATGTGTTTGTGGATTGCACAATAGCTTAAAATGAAATCTTACACTTGTATATTGTGGGGAGGGCGTACAGTTTTGCATTGGCTGTGGGTGTGTGGTTATGTGGGGAGAGTGAGTATGAGGTTTGTGGGGGCAATGTGTGTGGGGAGAGGGGGGCTAGGGTGCGTGAGACGGTGTGGGGGTCTGCAGATATGGCAATGTGAGGGGAGTGTGCATGTGGGACTCGCCCTATGAAGACACACACACACACACTGCCCTTGCACACACACACATGCTCTGCCCCTGCACACACACACACTGCCCCTACCTTCACACACACCCACACTCTACCCCCTGCCTGCACACACACACACACACACACACACACACACTGCCCCTGCCTACACACGCACAGACGTGCACACCCACACGCTCTCTCTGTACCCAGCTTCACACTACTAATAGAAACTAAATACCATGGGAGTAAATCTAATTATGGAGGCTATCCATGCATACCATACAGTGAACCCCAGAGTTACTTGGGGGTGAATCTGTGACACCTGTATCTCAATAGAGGATAATGGGCAGAGTTAACTGAGAATTAAAGTAAAATGTTTTTTAACTTCCTGTGACCTGTATAACTCACCTGCCAGGGATGTTGGCTTTCTGGCATCCTCTTTTATAAAAGATAACTGGGGGAGGGAAAACAACACTAAGGCATGGTTGCCAACACTACTTTGTCCACCAAGCCAGTCATCCAGGTTTGCCTATCCTGAGTACAGTATAAACTCGGTAGCTTGCACCCTAAATCTTCAAACCCAGCTTGAAACAAGGCCTTCCTTTAAAGCCCTATGTCTAGGGATGTGCCAAAATTACAGCAGAAGTTCAGTGTCTCCTTTAATTTTCTTGCTTTTGCCATGCCTGCCCCTCCCCTCCACCGATTGGCAGAGGGAGCTTGGAGGCAAAAAGCCATAGTTTTAAATATTCTGCTCTTTCTGCCTCTCTGTCAATCAGCAGCAAGCAGCAGGGCCACTGGTGTCCCTTGGCCAATCAGCAGTGGGAGGGAAAAACTGTGGAATATTTTAAACTGCTGTTTGTGCCTCCTGGCTGCTAATCAGCAAGAGGTGGGGCTATGGGGACCCCTCCACCAATCAGTGGGGTGGGGAAAGGATGCACAGCAAAAAGAACAAGATTAAAAGAAGCCACTGTGCAACACACTTCTGCCACAATTTAGGTAGTTCCATATTGATGTCCAAGTGGGCACGGAGAGGCAAGTTCCCAATGTACTTGTTCTTTAAATGTTCGCTACGCAAGTCAGGACGCTCCCAGCAAGCTTCTAGACTGTCCCTGGAATTGCAATTGAAGATGAGCTAATCTACCTGGATACAAGGAAATCTACTTTCTAATCTTCCAAAAATAGACCGCATTACGAGAAGCTTTCCTTTTTAAGGTTTGAAAAAGTTCAACTATTTTTACAGCTGATCAAAATGTCCTCATTCTCTCTGAACACTGACAGATGTCCTGACAGAAGTGCATGCCTACAGTACAAAGTGCTTTAAAAATGCCTGATTGTGTATGAGGGTCCAGGTGAGGGTGCTCCAAAGTAGAGAGCCTTCAGTAACATCTGTCAACAGACACTGGGTGCTGTCTTCAGAATGGGAAGGGGAGAAGGGAGGGAGGGGAGTGGGCGTTGCAGAGCAGGCTGGAGAACGCCCAGAACCGAACTCGCTCCCCTGCTTTCCCCCACTCCTATCCTGAGAAAGCATGGGAGCTTGGAGGGGGGGAGTAGCACTAGTAAGGGACAGATGCTACAGCCATATAGCCTCTCTCCCCAGATTAGCTCTAAAGTGAAGATCAATTATGTACCCTCCCAATCTAACAGCAAACGTCTGTTGGATCTGAAGGGTAAGTCTAACTCACAGCACTTCCTGTGAAGCACCATAAGTTAGATCAGGGAGCTGCACATCTGTCACCACCGGCCTCTTTGTGCTCCCCCATACCTGTCTGTATTTGTCTTTTGTAGTTTAACTGCTTGGGTCAGAGATTTCCCAGGGACGGTATTTAGCACAACGGGGCCTTGATCCACAAATAGGATTTTCAACTGATATCGTGATGCAAATTACGAGTAGCGATAAGAAAAGAAAAAAAATTGTTCTGTGTTATAGATTAAGAAAGTTCAAGTAACACTTGGCGTTAAAAAAAAAATGAGTGTTTGTTGATGTACCCTATGCTGGCACCTTCTGACTTGCTTCTTGTTCTCGTCCTTGTTTCTACATGCAGTCAGGAAGTACTGCTGAACTCTTTCAAATATTTTCCAAAATTTTTGGTGTTGTTGGTAATGATTCTGTCAAATTGCAACATAGATGGTTCACAGATTTCTGAAACTGGCTTGCTCTCCCCTTTTAAATAAGATCTCTAATTTTCTGTTTGTTTTTTTTCCTTGGCTACTATTTTTCTGTCTGTTTTCTGGATTTCTTTGAGCCATAATTTCATCTATCTTCCAACTTTTTTGGTTTCCTACCTCTGTCCTTTTTTAAAAATTCTTAGGAGAATCTACGCAGGTACCTATAGGTGATGGTTTCTCCCATGGCTCCAGAAAGAAAAAGAGGATTAATCCTAACCTCCCTTTTGCATCAAATTCCCTAGAGAGCTGGCTGCAAAGGTAAACTACTTAGGAGTCCTGAAGTCTTTTCTTCTATTGCAGCCAGTTCTTTGAAAATTCTGGTGCCAAATTGAATTAACTCCTCATTCCCCTTTGCAGCTTGCTTTCTGAAGAGGAAGTCAACAGCAGACGACACACTGATAGGCATTATTTGCAAGTTCCCTTGTCAGGTTCCTTAAGTCACCTGTTGACTTTGTGCTTTTGGCAGATGAGTGAGCAATGAATGCCACAATGTGGACTGCTTACCTTAAGATGTAGTAAGAAATATCCCCTGGATTTGACATGACAGATGAAGGATCTCCTTTTCCTACAAACTTCTCTACTGCAGCCAATATGTTCAGGAAACAGTAGCTACTGCTCATTATTTTCTGCAACAGGATTTTCAGCATTTTATGATCTCTGGCTGCAGTCATACAACATCCTACAAGTTAGTTTCATTCCTAGAGGTTTGCTTACATTATTGATGATGCCATATACAAACAGGAAATCAAATGAGGGGGCAATTTGGCTTCTGCTTTAATCATAACACAGTGGGGAAAAGCGTCTGCCAAATGGAAAAGGTACACGACAAAACTAAGGAATGAAGAATAACATTGGCAGGACAACTCTTAACCTCAGGTCCAGAGGCTGCCAAAATTGTAGAGCCTGTGTTTGATGAATGAGAATGGCTTCTAAAGCAAAAGTAATTCCAGATCAATCCTCTTAGCCTTGTAATTGTTACGCCATGCCAAACACACAGTAGCTTGCAGGTGATTTTTCTTGAGCACTGGCCTGGAACTACCCAATGAAAGGCAAATCCCTTTGCAGATCTATTTTCAATAATATTCACATGTGTGCCCTTCTGGTCTTGAGGATTTAATAGGACATACCAATCTTTACTGGCTCTTTCAGAATAATAGATTGCTCTAATTTTTCTTTTAATTAGTTCCTCAGGTGTTAGCTGAAGATTAACACTACTTAGAACACCAGGCATGGAATGAGAAGTTGCCTGTCTGATTGGAAATTTGGCATATTAAGAGCACTTGCTTGTAGCAGAAAATAAGCTTAGACTTGCCTGTGTGATAACATAAAATTAAAACATGTCAGCTGTACTTAAGTAACTTTGTTAGCTGATTACAAGCAATTGAGCAGTTCTGGGTTTAACAGCAGCTGTCACCATGATTACAGTTCCTGGAAAACTCGGTAAGGCCTTGGACTTCGATTATTTTAAAAAGTTAAATGAAATAAATTACACGTTGTATGTAGGAAGGGTTGAGGGAAAGAATGGGAATAGAATAAGCTTCATCTCTAGGTCACCCAGTACAAATGCAGTCCTAGGTCATTAGCAGTTGTGAAAGCCTTTATCCTCTTGTTAGTTAGTCATGTATGTATGTTTGAAGGTCTTTGTCTCATTCTTAGGAGATCAGAAAAAGACTAGCACTGCAACATACCAAATGATATCCTTTTGGCAGCTTTAAGAGAGATAATGTGGAACAAATGGGCATGGAAACTGACCTGCCCTCTTGCCTCTCAATGTGAGCCCTTCGCATTGTCAGGGGAGTATGAGGAAATGCTTGCTGCTTCTGCCTTAGCTGTTCTTCTGAGAAATTTCAGTCTCCTAATCATGCGTAAGCCCAAAGCTGTCCTAATTTTAATGAAGACATTCTAGATTTGTATAGGATGTTAAACCTTAGCTGCCTCTCAAGTGTAATGGAGGTGATATTTCTATGACTGGGGGCGACTGTGGCTGGGAATGATGACAGAATGAAATAAAGTCGATGTTTGGCTGCCTATAATAACTTCCAAGAAGTTAATACATATTGAGAGTATTAACCTGTATATCTAATCCTCTCTCTCTCTTTCATACACAAATTGCACTAGCTGGAAAGCCAAAGAAGCAGCCTGGAGGTTTTGCACTATGTTCTTGTGCTTCCAAATTTCTTAGTGTGAAAATTTATTTTAGCCTTTGAAAGTGTTATGAAAATGATACAAGATGTTCAGGGCCCAGGATTAATTTCTGGATCACCTCTTCCCTTTCAACCAGGGCTGGATTATGGATTGAAATGTCCCAAGATGACATGTTATATGTAACTAGGTCATGAACTTCCTCTGCTTATTCCAGCAACAAGAGCTTGAAGAGCTAAAGTAATGTAATATGCTTTTAAAAAAAAGTAAAACAAGAACTTTATCTTTTAACATTTTGGCAGCCTGTGCTGTTAAATTTATTGTCCTTCTCTGTTGTTGTTTCTTTTCTTTGCCTTGTCTCAGGGAAAGAAAGCACAAAGGAGAGTGTTTGGGGAAGTTGTGTGTTTGGTAGCCACAGTACAGGGCTTTATAGGAGCTGAAATGCAAGAACTTGCTAAGTTTCTTTTTCTGTAACAATATAGGACTACCTGGAGTAGCACAAGAATTTAAAGACACAGCAATAAGAATGAGTACAAGAATTTAAAGCCACAGCTCTGCCTTGCTACACTTGCCAAGGAGGCCCTAAAGGGAGGGCAGCAGGGTGGGGAGCCCAAGCCCTCTGTGGGCAGACCACATCTGCTCCCACCCCACCACGGGCTCCACTCTGGCCATGCCACCCATGGGGGAGAAGAAGCCTGGTTCTGTGCTCCATTTTGCTGCAGCAGCCACCACCTCCCATGGGTGGCAGCTGGGGCTAGGGTGCGGAAGTGGGGAGCAGGGGGCTGCAGACCTGTGCCCCCGGCCCCATAGCCCTGGCAGCTGGGGGCCCCCTCCAGCAAGGCTGGTGAGGTTGGGGGCCCCAGGTGGGGAGTGAGGGGTACCAGCAGGGCCTGGAGACTGTGGGTAAGGAGTGAGGGGCACCAGCTGGGCTGGAGGCCTGTGGTTGGGGAGTGAGCGGCACCAGCAGAGCGCAGGGGTTGTGGGTGGGAAGTGAGGGGTCTGGTCCTGCATCCTGGTGAGCTAAAAGGGCATGGGAAGCTCTGATTTTCCCTGATAAAAACCCCCAAAATCAAACAGGTATTTAGAATTTATTTTATTATAGTAATTGAGGCACTGGTAGGCTTCCAGATTGCTATAAAATTGTACATATATCAATAAGACATTGTGTTCAATTGATTCATATATACACACACACACACACACACGCACGCACATTATATATATTATATATGGTAGCAATTCATTTTAATTACAGATTTCAGGTTTTCTAATAAGAGAATTTGTGATTTTAAAAAAAGAGAAAACCAGGATCCTTGTCATGAGGTTTCTTTTGGTCCATCCTCCAATTTGTCTAGGTCTCTCTGAATCCTAACCCCATTCCCCAGCGCATCTACTACTCCCCCCCAGCTCAGTGTTATCTGCAAACTTACTGAGAGTGCACTGTATGCAATTTTCCAAGACCCTGATGAGGATATTAAACAAAACTGGCCCCAGGACTGACCATTGGAGCACTCTACTTGATAGTGTCTGCCAGCTAGACATTGCGCCATTGACTACTACCCTCTAAGCTCAATGATCCAACCAGTTTTCTATTCACCTTACAGTCCATTCATCCAACCCATACTTCCATAGCTTGCCTGGGAGAATTTTGTGGGAGACTGTATCAAAAGCCTTGCTAAAATCAATATATACTGATAATCTACTGGTCTGCTTGCATCCACAGAGCCAATCATCTCATCATAGAAAGCAATCAGGTTGGTCAGGCCCTTGGCGAATCCATGCCCTTGGTGAATCCATGCTGACTGTCCTAATCGCCTTCTCATTCACATGCTAAGAAATAGATTCCATGGGCATTTATACACCTACCTTTGTCTTCTCTGACATGTGAGAAATCCAGTGCATCAGAGCAGAATCGATTAATCAAGTGTGTGGAGCACACAAGCCGACGTATCTGGCACTGCATTGCATACATTTGTATAAATGACTAAATGCACACCAGTGCGCAGAAAATGGCGGCAGCACACTTTTGAATTAAAACACTTTCAATGCGTTTTAGTTCAAAAGCACACCACTGCCATTTTCTCAGCACTGACATGTGTTTCACCATTTATACAAATGTACACACTGCAGATCTGGGCACTTTTGAAAGCAGGTGCTTTTACATACATGTGTACAAATGCCTTTGGAGGATCCGCTCCATGATTTTTCCAGGCACTAAGGTGAGGCTGACTGGTCTGTAGTTCCCTGGATCCTCCTTTTTCCCTTTCTTCAAGGTGGGCACTATATTTGCCCTTTTCGAATCATGTAGGACCTCTCCTGATGGCCATGAGTTTTCAAAGATGATGGCCAGTGACTCTACAACATGATCAGCCGACTCCCTCAGCACTCTGGGGTGCATCTTGTTTGGCCCCATGGCCTTGTACACGTCCAGTTTTTCTAAATAGACCCTAACCTGTTCTTTCAGCACAGTTGGCTGCTTACCTCCTCCCCAAACTGTGCTGCCAGGTGCAGTAGTCTGGGAGCTGACTGTATTTGTAAAGACTGAGGTGAAAAAGGCATTTGAGTACTTCAGCCTTTTTCTCATCCTCTGTCACTAGGTTGTCTTCTCCATTCCATAAGGAATCAACACTTCCTCTGATCTTCCTTTGTTACTGACATACTTGCAGAAACCATTCTCCTTACCCTTCATATCCCTTGCTAGCTGCAACTCCAACTGCACTTTGGACTTCCTGACTTCATCCCTGCATGCCTGAACAATACTTTTATACCTCTCCCTAGTTGTTTGGCCAAATTTCCACATTTTATAAAAGTTTCCTTTTTGTGGTTTAGCTTATTGATGAGTTCCCCACTAAGCCAAGCTGGTCTTGTGCCATATTTTCTCCTCATCCTGCACACTGGGATGGTTTGTTCCTGCACTCTCAGTGAGGCTGCTTTAAAATACAGCCAGCTCTCGTGGACTCCTGTCCTCCTCACAGCATTAAGTTTGTTCCTCCTTTGCATCAAAGCTTAAACAAAGTAAGCTTAAAGCAAATGAAATCAAATCACAGATGGGGTGTATCTGAGTAGGCTTGCAAACGATCTGCCTTCTTGGTTTGTATAGAACTGAGCTTTGAGATGTACACTGTGCCACACAGATAGGGTGAAAATGTATTTCCAACATTTTAAGAAAGCCACTCCACTAGCTGGTTATTTGCTGGTAAGAAAGTCTGTAACTATGAGAACTATGAGATTTTCAGTATGTAGCTAAGAAACACCTTCAGTGTGGTGCCAGATAATAACATGATGCTATGTAGTTTAAACACAGGCAAATGGGGAAGGAAAGCAAGGGTTTAAGAGCATTACAGCCTTTTATTAAGAGTCTCTGAGCAGAATCCTAGGTAGCTATGAAAAGACCTGATGAGAAACACGTGAGTTAACCTTTTTCTGAATAATCGTGCCATCTGCAGGAGTTTCCCAGCATCAGTGCTTGTCCCTAAAGACCATTTGTACTTCACAGTATTAATATTCATTAGGTGTAACACCATATGTTGCACAGCAGGATGCACTGCCAGCAGACTGTTTGTCATAAAGCCAGATTTAATAAAGCATTGTAAAACAAACATTATGATGATAAATACAAAATGACAGGCTAATTAAGAGAATTTTAATTGCCATTTTTCCATAATAACATTTGTTTAGTATGTATCTGTCTTGTGCTAGTACTTTACTTGTTCAGTTTTCACTCTGTATCCTTTTTTTCCATAAGAAAATCTGTGTCTTGTACGATTTAAGGCATTTAACATTCTGTTTTGAGGAACTGATTAGAGGCTAATGAATTACTGTTATACTATGGATGTGCAAGGCATTAATTTCTAAACCCAATAAGTACCAAAAAATAAAGAAGATGTAATACAGGATAAAAAAAAAAGTTGCAGACTTTCTATCAGTTGCATCTATTTTAAAATGCATGCAGGGAAGTCCAGAGGAAAGTTCAGACTGATACTATGCAACTCCATTACAGTGGAGAGACACTTCTCAGTGGGCAGCTTAAACGTAAGTAGAAATCCACTATAACTGAAATTGCAGTTTTCACATAGCAATCCCTGGGAACAATATGGGCTTTTATTCTACTTCACTAGAATGGAATTTCATTACATCTATGTTCCCATGTATGATGTTTCCACTAGAGAGGAACAAACTTCCAGAATGTGAAACTGATTGTGAATTAATGCGAGGAAGTGGCACCTATTTTTCTTCTTTTCCCTATTATCCTTTATCATAGCATATGCTGTCAGAGTGGCAGTAAATGAATATACTTTACCTCAAGCCTGTCAAGATATTCTCCCTAAAACTTTTCTCCACATTTATTTATTCATTTGTTTCTACATTGCGCATTTGTTTCTATTGTGACGCTGCCTGTTCAATTGAAAGAAGTAGAGTAGTCCTTAAGGGCTCTTAAAAATCATGGTCCCACTTAAACCCTATAACAAAACTCCCTCTGTCCCTGCAGTTTTCATCCTTGTTTTATTAAAAAATTCGATGTTCACAAATGAATGCAACTGCAGGTGCAAATGGCTCTCACAGTTTAGATCTAATTTCTTACTCTATTCATTCTGAAGACACCTGAATGATGTCTCAGTCGCCACAGCTAAGCACAGGCTAGAAATGGCTCACAAAAGTTGAAGCCAGTAGATAAAATTGAGCCGTTCTGACCTGTTCCAAATTCTACCATGGTCTTACTTTGGATTGTGGCATGTGGGATAGTGTGTGGAGTTTCTTTTCTTTGTGCATATTTGTGTGTATAATCTGTAATCCACTTTTAAATTGAATGAATTTGCGAGACAACTCAATGAGGAAATTGCCTCTTTTCAGACCAGCATATACCAGTCAAACTTTAATATTAATATTTTTATATGCTAAAACTACTTCTACTATAACAAGCTTTGAAGGTTCACAACTTAACTGGACTCACTCTGCACAACATTCAGAAATGCCGTTGATTCACGGGTTCATAGTTCTGTTCTGTATACACCAGCTTTTCCAAAGCTATCTTGGTGGATGGGACATGAGAATTTTATTCTGCATATCACCGAGAACACAGTACAATATTGGCCAACTCCAAACATTCAAATATCATGACTGAGCCTCTTCAAATCTCCTCCTGTTGAGATTAGCCTATAGCCCTTGAGATGTTAAAACTTGGGGAGTGGATTGTATATTTGTTTATGTTTTGTTGTTATTTTGGAGCTTTCTAAAATATGAAAAACTGTGATAAAATGGCAAATATTGGCTATACTAATAATAGCAGACATGGAATAAAACATACTGCATTGTAGAATCCTCCCCCACCCCTTTTTTGGGGAAGAGTGGGAGGGGGGCACAATGATTTTTATATATCTCGTGCTATGACATAATATATTTAGAAAAGATGCATTTTATAGTTGGATCTCAGTCTTCTGCCTCAATAGATCTCTCACAGATGCTGTGAGCAATAAAACCTTGACTTTCTAACTACTTGCATCCTGTCTCCATTGTTCTCCTTTTCCCTGACCATTGGTTCAGAATTCTTTGTTTTTTCCAGATTTCTGTTCATCTGTTGCTTTTGCTCCATATTTTAACCACATGGCACCTGACATAAATATTCAGAAAATCCGACTTAGAACAAGCGGGTGGTTGGGTTTTTTTAAGTCACCACTTCTTCCAGATAATTTTCTCATAAACGGTAGCTGAAACAAAAGGATATGCCTTGACTCTCAATCTTAACCTTAACCTGGACAAAATATTCTGAAATCTGTGCGTGTGAGAGGAGAAAGAGGGAGGTAGTTTGGCAGATCTGATAACTGTAGTTCTCCTGTTGTATATACTCAAATTCATAACGTCTGGGGTTTTCCCAGTATCAGAGTTGGGACAATAGGTTCTTGATTGTTTTCTGTCTTTGTAAAAGCCTGAGGCACAAGCATCTGGATTAAGTATTCAAACATAGTACTGCAGATGGCTTAGCAAAATACCAAGAGAGAATATCACTAATGGTAGAGGGAAGTGTTAACCGAGGAGAGGAGAAAGGATAGCATTGGGAAAGAATAATCTATGGTGGTTTCACTAGAGATGTGGGAGGGAAGAGGCATATTCATTCCTGGCAGTAAAGATAGGGCTATCTTTGGAGATGGAGAGAAATGGTGAACTATACTGATCACTGCCAAAAATGGATGAGATGTGGAGGAGCTTCATCATACAATCATAGAAAAATAGGGTGTGAACAAACCTCAGGAGATCATCTTAGTCCAATCCCCTGCTCAAGGCAAGATCCACCATATCTAATGTACTTTGTACATGAGTCTGTCTAATCGACTCATAAATCTGCATGAACAACTTGCTCATCCAAGCTGCCAGCAAAAGTAAATCAAAATTGGTTTCTGTGCTGAAGAGTTACAGGGTAACAAATGTAATACCTGTCCTTTAAAAAAGCACTTAGTGGATTTGTGAATTCCAAACTGATGACGCTTACTTCAGGCAAGACTTTGTAGATTGGCTTGAAATTAAAATTTAAAGTAATTTTAAAAACCCGTAGATGAGGATAATTAGCATAATCAGTGTATAGAAACGTGTGTTGAATTATGAAAAGCTACTTCAGTAAGCCATGCGGTAATTGCAAAACATCCTTTTAAGTGAGGTTGCTTTCATTGTCCATTGTAGAGCTAAGGGAAATGTTGACCTTTTTCTTCACTTGAAAAAGGCAGGTCTTAGACACTTCCCCTGGGGCTATTGAACAGCTAGCTTGAAGGGCTGCTCTGTGTACTAGAGACTTGCTCTGGGGCAGAAGAGAAATGCGTTTTTGCTTTTACTGCAATTTCAAGCCATAAAGGTTGCAGTGGTGATAACCTGTGGCCACTATTCCAGTCTGAGAACTGAAGTAACCTTCATTGAGGGTTTTTTGGGTTTTTTTTCAAATGAGTGAAGGTGCAACCAATAGTTCTGTATTTTGGTGAGTTTTGTCTGAGGTCATCATTATCAATCCCTTACAGTGGAGGATGATTGTCTTCCCCAATTGCGTTATCCATGGGTCCAAAGATGGTTTACAAGGCCAATCTGGAATCGGCAGGTTTTATTGCAACTGAGGCATGTATTTCCATGCAGGATGGATGGCTCTGGATTCTTGGTTCGGTACATGACATGCTGTTTCTGGTGCTCCCACTTTTCTATCTCTTGTTGTCGTCATAAGATTTCAGAGCACTGAGAGGCCAGCAGCAGACTCGTCCTCCATTTGGGGCAGTCCTGGTTGAGAGTTGCCTACAGGTTGATGTCAACTTGGCATTTTCTCAAGCTGGCCTTGAGGACATCCTCTAAGTGCTTTCTCTGCCCTTCTTTTGAGTGTATGCCTTGACTAAGCTGGGAGAATAGAACTTGCTTTGGGAGTCTGGAGTTGGACACTAGATGTCCAATTTGTCTGAGGTAGAAATGAGCTTATATGATTTATTGTACCAGTGTGATAGGCTAATACTTTCAGAATACGTTCATGGATTTGAATCCAAGCTCAAGTACTTTGAAAATACATCATTGTGAAGTCTAGTCATAATTATTCAGTCACATAATAAAAGATTTGTTTTCAATCAATCAGTGAATAAATTAATTAATAAATAAAGCTACACAAAGAAAAAGGCAATTTCAGCAAAATGGTTTGTGAAAAAGAGTTTTTGAACACAAATAAAATTTGTTCGAACACTTATGTCTTTGACTCTTACATAAGTGGCATATAAGCCTGTCCATTACTTGTCCATGTGCTAACTATAAAAATACACTACATTCCAGTCAACCTATCAGATAAAATCTTTCACAGTTTGTTTGGGTCTGTTCATGGGTGGTGGCCCGAAGTGTTGAATGTGGCTCAGAATATAGCACCTTCTCTAGATTTAACCTAAAATGATTGCCTCAGTTTGGTAACATGCTCTGCTGAAGTTCATAGTTTTAAAGTGGCTTGAGCTCTGAACAGTTTGAGCCAGTAATGATCCTACAGTGTTTTGGAAATACAGAGCTGTTCAGCCTGACCTTAATACCGAAAGTCAACTTGGAGCGCTCAATTTAGCCTTTGACCTGAAGCATCAACTGCAGTATTTGCTTGCTACCGTTAACTGTGATGTAATACTATTCTATCCTATTAAAAGAGAAATTATTACCTCTCCAGGGATGGTTGTGCCTCATTGCCTCAGGAGATAAGGCAATTCATACATTTATTATGGTCTGTGAAATCTGCTTATTATGGCACATATGTAATATATGCTGCCCTGAGTATATAGGCAACCATTGATTCTCTGGATCATGATGTATGCATAAGAGGTCGACAACTGTCATACCATGACCTTTGATACGTACACCTAGACAAGAGTATAGAGGAGTGGAGGCTGCCCAAGACCTACCATCCCTCCTTTAGACCATTGAGACAGTATCTAAAAGCCAGACCAAGTCCAGATGTTCAGTGTCTTGATGGCTGTAGCTTCGGCCAGAGCAACAGTTAAAAACTGCTCGTGATTGCCTAATGCCTCAGCAAAGGTGCATTTCTGTCAGGATGATGTCCCTTAGCCCTTCTCCAACCAAGGGGTACCCATGAGGCAGTGGAGGATTTTGAGGCATTCAAAATCAGTCAGTGAGTGTGTAATCTCCAAGCAATGCAATACCATCCTCAGTGGCCATGTGCAGTTCCCATAGTCCACTGATTAACTGAGACAGTGTGCAGTCATCGACAATATGTGACATAGTGTGTGTTTTGCCACAACTGGTCTGGGTTGTTGTGAAGACCTCAACAGCAGACGTTAGCCACGCACACACTTTGCTCTGTCCAGAACCTTTTCAGCAAGGCCCACTGACAGCATGGCAGATTGAAGCGGTGAGCAGACTGTAGGGTCTGTTTAAGGAGCTTATTTGATGGTGATGTCAACCTCCTTTCCTCCCACCAGAGCATCTCTGCCATGAGGTTCTGGTGAAGCAGCTTGGACCACCGTAGGCGTTATGATGGTAGACATGCAAAAGGTGGATTTAAGAGATAATCATACAGTAGCAGGCTTAGATTGGCAATGAATCAGCATTCATGTTGTGGCAACCATCAGTACCTGTCCACACAAGGGAAACTAATGATCCTCCTAGTGAACCAAATTCTGTGATCTTTTTGAGCAATCCCAGCAACAATGCCATTGACCACCCAGATGTTGTGCAATCCTATGACTTTCATGACACTAGGCCTGCACTCTGAATCTTACAACTTAACATTGAGAGTTTGTTGGCTGCTAAGTGAGGCCTAATCAGTGTTAAGACACTGTAGCAGAAAGCCCCCTTTTCCTCTTGCCTGCATTTGCTCTCCCCTCTTTGGATATGTTTCTCTTCTTCTACCTTTTCTTCCTTCCTCTTCCTTTCAGTATAAGATAAGGAATTGTGTTGTAAAGTTTGTACGCGTGTACTTTGTATCTCCCCTTGTATTTTGGTATTTTTATCTATTTGTACCATTGCATTACTCTTGTAGCATATATTTTATACTCCTCGCCTTTCAACTAAATGCGTTTAGTTTCAGAAGTAAGTTATACATTGTAACAATGTTAACAAGGGCAGGAATCAAACTACCACTTCCCTGTATCAGGCGGGCCTCTGAAAGAGCGAGTAAATCAGTGATTGAATGTGTAACACAGTAGCAGGCACCAATTAATACCTAGGAAAACCACAGATCAACCAATGGAAGAAATCAATAGAAGACAACGTAGCAACCGAGATTTCGCTAAACATTACTGTTCAAGGGCTAGAAGCCTTGATCTGAGTTAATCAAGCTGGGGACCAACTTTTGGCCTGAATATCTCCAGATCAACCACTCCCAGAGCCCTATTCAAAATTCATCAACGGACTCCCAAACCTGCACATACATGTGGACGACCCCTGGGGCTGACAGATGCCATCCAGTAGCCACTGAGGGGGAAGTCCCATGATGGTCAACGACCCCTGGACTGGGCAAACCTGAAAACTGGGGAGTCACCAAAGTCTGCCAAGGACAGATAAAAAGCAGTGAAAAGTGACCCTCAGTGATGCCCTCTTGATCTCCAACTTGACCAGCACCCGTCCAGACTTAACCTGTCCAGCCAGAAGGACCAGCCGGCAACCACACTGAAAGAAGCCTCGATGGCAGACTCCAGCACCTGTGGGATAGATTAATAGATGTTAGGGTCGGAAGGGACCTCAATAGATCATCGAGTCCGACCCCCTGCATAGGCAGGAAAGAGTGCTGGGTCTAGATGACCCCAGCTATATGCTTATCTAACCTCCTCTTGAAGACCCCCAGGGTAGGGGAGAGCACCAC
>JAGPOW010003316.1:1004153-1116702 GCA_030014935.1 Caiman crocodilus | reverse complement strand
TCCAGACCTTGGCCACTCTAACTGTGAAGAAGTTCTTCCTAATGTCCAGTCTAAATCTGCTCTCTGCTAGCTTGTGGCCATTATTTCTTGTAACCCCTGAGGGAGCCTTGGTGAATAAAACCTCACCAATTCCCTTCTGTGCCCCCGTGATGAACTTATAGGCAGCCACAAGGTCACCTCTCAACTTTCTCTTGCGAAGGCTGAAAAGATCCAGGTTCTCTAGACTCTTCTCGTAGGGCTTGGCCTACAAGCTCTTAACCATACGAGTGGCCCTTTTCTGGACCTTCTCCAGGTTATCCTCATCCCTCTTGAAGTGCGGCACCCAGAATTGCACACAGTACTCCAACTACGGTCTGACCAGCGCCCAAAAGAGGGGAAGTATCACCTCCTTGGACCTATTCATCATGCATCTGCTGATGCACGATAAAGTGCCATTAGCTTTTCTGATGGCTTCGTCACACTGACAACTCATGTTTATTTGGAGTCAGCTAGGACTCCAAGATCCCTTTCCGCTTCTGTGCCACCCAGCAGGTAATTCCCTAGGCAGTAGGTGTGCTGGACATTTTTCCTCCCTAGGTGCAGCACTTTGCATTTCTCCTTGTCCCATTTGTTCAACCTGTCCAGGTCCGCTTGTAGCTGTTCCCTGCCCTCCGGTGTGTCCACTTCTCCCCACAGTTTTGTGTTATCCACAAACTTGGACAAAGTACACTTCACTCCCTCATCCAAATCGCTGATGAAGACATTGAAGAGTATTGGTCCAAGGACCGAGCCCTGTGGGACCCCAGTGCTCACACCCTTCCAGGTCAAAACTGACACATCCACTATGGCTCTCTGGGTGTGATCCTGTAGCCAATTCACCACTGGACTGTGTAGTCATCCAAGTCACAGCCTTTTAACTTGTTCACTAGGATGGGGTGGGATACCATATCGAAGGCCTTCCTGAAGTCTAAGTATATGACATCCACCCCTACTTCTGCATCCAGGTGTTTTGTAACCTGGTCATAAAAAGAGACTAGATTAGTGAGGCATGATCTACCTGCTACGAACCCATGCTGGTTTCCCCTCAGCATAATTTGTCCTGCCAGGCTCTCACAAATGTGAGCCTTGATAATTTTTTCAAAGACCTGAAATTTTTTCAAAGACAGGTATACCTGACTCTTGTAGCTCGCTACTGTATGTGTGTGGGGGGGTGGGGGACCAGCCTCAAGGTTTATGATTTAACTTCATTACAGTGTTTCAATCCGCCTAATAAACCAGAATGTTAAAGATCCCACGTTGGACATTTGTAGTCAACAACACACTATACTCACCTTACTCTGGAGGTTGCAGAGTTGTGATATTCTATAGGAGCTACCCTACCACAAGTAGCCCCACCATATTGCCACCAGGCCCTCCACTTGGATGCAGTCAATGGTCATATCCAGGACTTCTACCCCGAGTAGCTAAAAGTAAACACATCTTGTCTATCTATGCTATGCTTTACCATTTCTTCTCAGTATTAAAGTTAAAAAGGAAATGTTACAGGGTATAGGTTGTAGCCATGTTGCTCTAAGGACATAGGCAGACAAGGTTCCTCTTTGGGTAAGTCTGATAATTTTTATTAGACCAAGTCAAATAGTTGGAAAAAATCTTCTTAGTAAGATTTCAGGTAAGAATAATTTCTTGCTAAGAAGAACTTTCCCAACTATATGAGTTGGTCTAATAAAAGATATCAGATTTACCCAAAGATCCTTGTCTGCAAAAAGGAAATGTGCCATTTGAAGCACCGTTTAACTCCATCTTGACTTCCAGTAAATTAGATGCTTTAGAAAAGGAGAGCTGAATTTGTTTACAGCTTGTTCACTTTTTGAGTCTTGTAGCTTGTTGATTTGTTTGAGTTTTGCACAGCATTACAATTGCTTTGGAAAGCAGGGCCCCTAATTCAGCCTACAGCCCACTCAGGCCTCAGGTGTCTGTCAATGTGCACAGACCCTACCTCGGGCCTCATTCAATGGGCCTGGGCCCTGTGCTTTTGTCATGTTGTGATCCCCTAGCCTTTCCCCTCCATGGGATACCCACAAGAAAGTGGGGGCTGAGGCTTTCTGGTGCCCTATACCCATCTTTCACTGTGCAGGCACCAGTGTAGCATTTTCTGGAGACTTCCCCACCACAGGCCACCCCACCACACCATCCTCACCAGTAGGGTGTAGTTTCAGATTATACCGCAGGATCGGGAACTTCCTTCATCCCCCTGGTTCTTACCTGGACCTCCAGGTATTCTGAGAGCTGCATACTGCAGGTCAAGTGGTATTATTCCTCTTGCTCCCTAGGTGTAACTACCAGCTCAACTCCTAGGGCCTGGACTTATACTGAGGCTGCCCAGCCCTCCTCCAACTGGTGGCCCTCTTGCAGTAATTAGGTCTAATTGCAAGCCCCTTAAAGTGGCAGGCACTGAAGGTGCCCTGCTGCACTTGCAAAAACCTTAGTTGCCACAACTTAACAGTATAATTGGATCACTGGGGATTGGCATAGATTGCAAATACGTTCTACTACTGGAAACGGCCATTCTATGTCAGGGCTGAACCGTATCAATGAAAGAGAAACTAGCTTGACTGGATAAAGAGCAGGATTTATGTTCTGGCATTCTGTTAGTCCAGCAAAACTCATAAGTAATTGAAGTCTCAAGACCAAAATCAAGTAAGCAAATAAGATTGTAAACTTCATCCCTAAACATTACATCCAATGACTCTGAAGATGATCACACAATATAAGTGGGTTTGTGGAGAGATAAGAAGTTTACACTAATTAAGCCTTCCTATCTTACAAGCGCTTTTCAAAGGCTTTATATTTCTAAAAATCATTGGGAGACTGCAGTGAGAACCATGACAGAATGGAATTTGAAACCTATAATGACAGTCTTAGGTGTTTTCTTTTTGTTTTCTTTTTTTTCAGATAAAGTTGAGGCAACAGGGAGGACAAATGTATATCAAGTGCCAAAGGGCCCACAAATGTAACCTCAAGGTCCATAAATGTTCTCTGCTAAAATATGACTTTTTAAAAGGAAATTCTTTCCATGTTGAAGATAAGCTCTAATACACTCTACAATGGATGTCCTGCAGTCGCATCCTGTACACATATCCTGTGCCATAACAAGCAGTCGTGCTGGCCTGTTGGCTGTACATATTTTTCACAGCTCAAGAATAAGCAATAGTCTTTCAGTGAGAAAATAAAAGCAGTACCTATCAAATTCATGTGGAGGCAAAGCCATAGGTGTTGAAAGGAAAATACTTTCTATGAAAAAAATAATCTCAGCTATCAGGGATCTAACTTTGATTTCTGATTGTGCTTTATAAAATGGCTGTGATAAAACATTTCCCCACCTCTGTGCTCCTTGGACAGATCTACTGAATATATCAGTTAGGTCTCTATTATGATGAAGAAATTTTAATACCCTATGCCTATCCATAAATTATGCAGAGAGGATAATCATATTGCTTACAGGTGATTTGACTTCAAAGGGATTTTGTGGTAAACTTTTTGTCGGACTGGGATTCTTTACTACACAAACCTCAGGGCTTGAATTAATGTAAGACAGGACTCTTGCTTCTAAGTCTAACTTAAGTCGAATTGGCTGTGTCCAGACAAGTGAGCACATGCCTGCTATGGTGTCTCAAACAGTTTGAGATGCCACAGGAGGCACACTGGGAATGAAAAAATGTTCACTGCGCTCTATATTTGCAGCGCAGACTCTAAGTTTGATGTTGGGAAATCCTGGTATAAAAAAAAATACTCTGGAAAAAAGCAGTACAGGGCACACTCCTGGAACACACCCTGAAGCAACTGGAGTCTGGGTCCTCCAAAGAGATGCTCCAGCACCCAACCAGAGTGTCTTTATGCCTGCCATGTGCCCCTGCTGTTCCAGCACACTGCCTCAGTGTGCTGGAGCAAAAAGAAGTGGGAAAAGGTTGGCAGCAGTGGCCTGGGACCTAGGCTCTGTCCCCAGTAAGTAGGGACTGTGGGGGTGGGAGGGACTGTGTGGGTAGGGTGGATCCCACACAGCGCATAGATCCCACCAGCAACAGCCAGCAGAAGGCCCTTGGAGCTCTCATGGCCCACTGCAGGCAAATACCCACAGAAGCATACTGTGCTGCCTGAGACCCAAGGGATGCACGTGATGCATAGAGCTAGCCTAGCCCAATGACATGAAGGGCACATGGAGACAGGAGCCACCCTGGCCCAATGGCACATGGCTCCTCCATGCAATGCCAGGAGCCCCAGGTGGTGGTAGGAGCTGGCCTGGCCCTGCCTGAAGGCATGCACCACCAGAGGGCCGAGTTGGCTCTATGCACCATGTGTCATCCCTGGGTCTCATGTGATGTGGCATGCCACCAGTGAACGCTGCCTGCCATGGGCCATGAGAGCCCTAAGGGCCCACTGCTGGCTGCTGCTACATGCCATGGGTGGATGGGGGCCCCCCGCAACCACCCCATGAACTCCGCCACACCCAAACAAGCCCCACCCTACCACACACCCCATACCCCCACATACCCATTTACAAACCCCACACCCACAAACCCCCAATCTACCCACAAACCCCACCCCCATGCACAAACTGCGCACCAATGAATCCACCATCTCTGCCCACATACCCACCCACAAACCTCATACCAACAGCCCCTGACACAGTCCAACCCTCCACAAGCCCGACACCCATACCCCCACAAATCTCACACCCACCCTTACACCCACCAACAAACCATCCCAAACCCCCACCACAGCCCCCCCACACACACCCCACACACCCCCACACCTCTTCTCCACCCCCCAAACCCCACCCCCCACTCACAAATCTCATACCCTGCATGCCCAGCCACTTGATGGGACAAGACCTGCTGGTGGGAACCATGGCTGCAGGGGCAATTTTCATGCTGCAAACCTGTCCCATGCCCACACCATTGCTGGGACATGTGGCCCCAGCCTGCAGGAGCTCCTAATCCCAGGAACAACTTGAGGGGTGTGATGGGCTGGGGGTCGTAAATAGAGGAGCACTCTAGGTAGGAGAGGGCTCCAGAGCTGGGTTTAGAGCCCCTCTGCACCCCTACAGCAGCCTGGACAGGATCAGTTTGCCCCACACCAAAGTGCACGTTCAGGCACATATGCTAAGGCACAAATCTCTGACACAATTTGTGCAGCTGCTATTTGAGCTGGTTTAAGAGCACATGCCTGCATGTGTGGACATGCCCGTTGTGTAGTGGTGACACAAACAATCGTTTTAGTAATCTTAGTGCTTTCATGTGAAAGTGTCTCAGACATTAATTACCGACATTTTAATGTTACTTAAGTATGATACACATAAAACTTCCTAATTTTCAGTTCAGCTGATATTGTATAATGATGCTAAAGGATTTATGCCCTGCATAAATTTGTCTGGGGAAAGTCTGACCTAAATGGATGGAATCTTAAAAGATTAACAATGAATCTATTACAAGAGGAAGATTAGGAGGTGATTTTCTGAAGGTAAAATTAACCTTCAACTTGTGCTATACGGCATCCACAGGTGTAGTCACTGGGGAATATCCAGCTACATTTGCTTAGGTGTTTCCCTCCAACATCTGCCAACTAAATCAGAGACCTATACACAAAATGTAGCATGAACATTAAGTGAATTTGTGACACTCTCTAGAGGACTTAAAGACCATTAAAAATAATGAACAGATTAGATGGACACATAAATACAGCGCTTTACTTTTATTTGTGACAGATACAGATTTTCACCAGTGTTGTCATGCAAACCACACTAGTCTGGACTGTAAACTTACCAGATCTTGTTAGCTAACTGATCTATCTGATATATGCACTAGGATTAGAAATCTCCAAGTAAACCTCAAGTCCTTCAAAAAGTGCTGTGAGTGATTCAGTAAATCCTTCTTTCATTTTTATTAGTATAGAATGGTACATTACAAATGTTCCAACATTATGCACGAGATTTCTGTGACTCTGATATTATCATCTGCCAGAGAGGGCAAAGGAAGAGGTAGTGTAAATACCTCAGTTCACTCTTCTTCAACTACCTCTTTCTTCAGTTTACTTTATCCATATCTTTCTTTAAGTGTGGGGCTCATGCTGGATACCAGGACTCCAGGGGAGACCTCACCAGTGCTGAATGGAATTAAAGAATCCTTTCTTGGATCAGATATAATACTTCTTGGTGACTTGGATATAATAATTCTATTAATAGATCCCAATAGGCTACTGGGATTTGCAACCCTATTATACTGTTGAGTTACAGTCAGCTTGCATTCCACTATAACCTCCATGACCTTTGTATTACGGCTGTGTGAAACAGCTCTGTTCTGCTTCAACTTCTGTTTTGATGTTTCAATGGAGCAGTGTTTCATTTCAAATTTCATTTCATTTTGAAAGCACCATTCTGTTTCATTTCGTCGAAACTGTTTCGTTGTTTCAAGGCTGTTTCAATGTTTTGCCCAGAAGCTATAATGGGGAAACAGAAAACTGCCTATAACTTAGTCATTTCATGCCTGATTCAGATCAAACTCACAGGGATTGTAGCCCCTTCTGAAGGCATGAAGCCTGCCAAGTTTCAAGGAAATAGGTGCAGAGGTTTCTAGGAAACTGCTCCTTAAGTTGTTGACAAGTAAAATTCCTATCACTTGCTGGCAGCAGCAGCCTCCTGTCATCCCGTGCGCAGATCTGGAGGCCCACACACCGGGAGGGCCATGGAGCTGTGCTGGACTCATCCTAGGGGTGCAGGCACCTGATCTGCCTGATGGCTCACAGGGGACTGCTGCTGTCACCTAGGACTGGCGCTGGGCACAGCCTGCACCCAACTCCGGGAAGATTAGTGCTACCACTGGCCCCAGGCAGCAGAACCAGCCTCCTGTCATCTGGCATGCAGATCAGGGGCCCACATACCTGGAAGACATCCAGCCCCACAGCCCTCCCAGGGATATGGGCAGGATCTGATCTGCCTGCCAGATGACAGAAGGCTGGTGCTGTCGACTGGGACTGGCGCTTGGCACAACCCAACGCCAGGAAGATTGGTGCCACCTCTTACCCTAGTGGGCAGCAGCAGCCTCTTGTCACACGGCACACAGATCTGGGGGCCTGTGCCCCAGGGAGGGCTGGGGGATGTGCCAAAATCTGTGCCAGACGACAGTAGCAGGCTGCTACTGCTGTTGCTGGCTAAGATCAGCACTGAAGGCAACTAAGCCCGGCTTCGAAACTTGAAATGTTTTAAGTGCTCTTGTTTCATTTTAAAGCTGTTTCAAAGGCTTTTGCTTCATTTCAATTTCACTGTTTTGAACTCAAAATGCATTGAAACAGCTTCAAAACAAAACACCTGGCAAAATTTCACACAGCCCTATTTTTTATGCAGTACTGTAACCTAGCCAGTCATTTCCCCATTTTGTATTGGTGCATTGTCATAGCCAAATTTTATCTGATGAATCTCAAATCTTTTCTCCAAATTATCAAGTCTGTTTTTAATCTTAATCCTGTCCTCTATGGCTGCATCCAGATGAGCACAGCCCTGCAGTATGTTGCGCTGCAAACACATCTGAAGTGCCACATACAGCACATTTAGAGGTTCTCTGCATTGTAAGAGTGTACTGCCCATGCATGTGCTACTCCATACACTTGGGTCTCAATGGCTTGTGCAGGTAGTTAGAAACTTGGCCTACAAAATGATAATGTGAAAAATGGCCTTTGTGAGATACACTGGACAGCAAGAAAATGTATCAGGTTGGGAAGACAGAAGAACAGCCTTAGAATCCAACCTGATGACTCAAAGAAGTCATCTTCCTTCAAAGAAAGGAAGGTTTATATGACTTAGCTCCCTAGTTAGAAGGAAGTTCTTTTCTTAAACTAATTATGGCAATGTTTATGATTTCAGCACCACTTTTGCACTTGGTTTGATATAAAATTGGGAGGCAAGTACACAAATGTGAACTAATGGTAAAGGAAATGCTTGACAGAAATGCAATAGTAGCAGCTGCAGTAATTCTTAAATTGCTGACCTCTAGGACTTATTTTAGTTTGCATTTATTTGTGTTTAATCTCAAAATATGGTCATGGACTTGTATGTAATGTCTTTGAAAGTGAAGTGGTGGGAAGAAAAGGAATTGGACCATTTCCAAGCCCTCTGGGCCACCCATGGTATTGCATTACTCTCTGAATCAATAGAATAAGAATTTCAGAAAGTCTTCCCTCCTCCTCTACCACCTCCTCATTTCTAGTCTGTCTTAATCACTAAAAAGACAAACTTTTGGAGTACAGAGTTCTGTAATAATGCAGCAGGTCACCTTTGAGGCTCTTAAACATCTCCCCTTGTGACTGAATTCTCAGCTGAGATTTGAGCTTATAGTGTCTGAAAGCATTTGAGCATGAGAACAGAGAAGCTAATGGAATGAGTCACTCTGCCGATCATTTTTCAGTAAACACTGGGGTGCCTAATTGCTTTTATTTGATGTGATGTTGAGGATTCTTCTATTCACTTCCTCCAAGGCCAGCTGTTTCTTTTTATGAAGGCAAGAGAGCACCCCTTCTGTTTAAGGGAATATTGGACTTTGTTGTAATACACTGTGATGCATAATCTTTCAGTAATAAATTTAGGAGCACCTACAGTAATTACAAGTATAATTGTTTTTGTTGCACAACTTAAGATGGACCCAACTGTAATGAGCGAGTTACAGAATGTGCCAATAAGTTGTCAGAGAGGAAGGTTTAACATAGTTCTCATTAGGTAGTCACTTCTCAAACCAGACCCGTAAGAGTAGTGTCTTATAATCAAAAGCCATTGCCACTTCATTGAAGTATAAGAAGGTGATAGCTGTGTGATCAGCACATTTATCTTGCATTTTGGATTGCCTCACCGGTCCTGTGCCTTCGGCATTGCCACTGGCTCGCTTTTGGGCATTATCCTAATATTCTAAATCCCTGAGCATCTTCAATCATCTGCTACTTTGGATCAGTGTGTGTCAAAGGGGTTTCTCCCCAAAACTCCTCCTGCTTGAGGATCTAGGATTGGTACAATTTTGTCTTAAAATCAGTGGCTTCTTCGAACTATAGAAATGGTAGAGATTTATGGGCTAAGGGATATATTATAACATTTAGTACTTGAGATTTTAGGGCTTCATTGCCATTAAAAAGTAGGGATTCCAAGTAGTAGTAGTAGTAGTCAATATTTGCTCCTTCTTACCTTTGATATTTCCAAGGAAATGAATTCAAAGCTGGCTATAGTGATAGGAGCTGTAATTTCAACATGCTCCCTAACTAAGGAGACTTACAAAGTTTGTAATTGGGAGATGTTCCCTCACTTAAGTTACTAGTTACCATAGGCGGATGGAGACAAAATTATTTGCGGGGGTGGGGGGGTGCTAAGTGTATGTGAGCTCACCTCCCCCTCCCCCCCACCCGAGGTAATTGTGTGGGGGATGGGGCAGGGGGAGGGGAAAGAGCCTTGGTGGGGTGAGGAGGGAGTGGGGCTTGGGCTGGGGTAGGCCCTACACAGCTGGGGTGGAGGCAGGCATGGGACGGAGCTGTAAGCAGCTCGTCCAGGGGTTGCAGGGAGGGGGTGATGGCTCCCACTACTGCACACACCCCAGGAGGGCATGAGGGGCATGTGCCCATGGATCTGTGTGGGGCACAGCAAGATGCCACTGTGAACTGGGGCTGGGGCTGTGCCAGGTTGTTACCAGTGCAGCCTAGGCTGAGCTGTGCCTGGGGTGGGCGGCAACGGTGCTGGAAGAGGGGATTGGGGGGCTACGGCAAATTTTGGGGTGGCTGCAGCCCCCTGGCCATAGCCCCAGTGCTGCCATCACCCACCCTGAGCACAGCACAGCTCAGCCCCCCTCCCAGGAAGAACTCCGTGCTGCCCTGGCCCCAGCCTGCAGCAGCAGCCCACCTCAGTCCATGCAGAACTGTGGGCACATGGGGTGTGCGTAGCAGCAGGAGCTGCACCTCCTGGATGAACCACTTGCATCACAGTCCCATGCCCCACCCTGGCTGTGCAACAGCTGCAACACCTGGAGGGATGTGGGCAGTGGGGTCCCCCAGGGCTCGGTCCTCAGGCCCACACTGCTCAACTTGGACAAGGGGGTGAAAAGCACCTTGTTCAAATTCGCAGATGACACTAAAATGTGGGGAGAAGTGGGCATGCTAGAACGGAGGGACAGGCTGCAATTGGATCTGGACAGGTTACAGGGGTGGGCAGATGAGAATAAGATAGAATATAATACCGATAAGTGCAGGGTATTGCACCTAGGGAGGAAGAACCAGCAGCAGACCTACAGGCTGGGGAAACTCCCTTCTCATCAGCAGAGGCAGAAAAGGATCTTGGAGTCATTATAGACTCCAAGATGAACATGGGCAACCAATGTGGGGATGCGGTCAGGAAGGCCAACTGCACCTTGTCATGCATCTGCAGATGCATCATGAGCAGGTCCATGGAGGTGATCCTCCCCCTCTATATGACATTGGTCAGGCCACAGTTGGAGTACTGCATCCATTTCTGGGTGCCACACTTCAGGAGGGATGTGGACAACATGGAGAGGGTCCAGAGGAGGGTCACTCACATGATCGGGGGGCAGCAGGACAGGACCTACAAGGAAAGGCTATGAGGCCTGAACCTGTTCAGTCTCCACAAGAGAAGGCTGAGAGGGGATCTGATGGCCGTCTATAAACTAGCCAAGGGAGACCAGCAGGCAATGGGAGAGTCCCTGTTCCCCCGAACACTACTGAAAGTAACAGGGAATAACAGCCACAAGCTGGCAGAGGGTAGACTCAGGCTAGATACAGGAGGCACTACTTCCCAGTCAGGGCAGCTAGGATCTGGAACGAACTTCCAAGGAAATTGGGGCTCACTCCTACCCTGGGGGGTCTTCAAAAGGAGGCTAGATAATCCCTTTGTCGGGATCCTTTGACCCCAGCATTTTTTCCTGCCTATGGCAGGGGGTCAGACTTGATGATCTGCTCAGGTCCCTTCTGACCCTACCAACTATGAAACTACTATGAAACTCCCCCAGGCCTAGCCCCACTCTCTCCCTCACTGCAGCATGCGTGTCCCTCCCCACCCCTGCTGCAGCTGCCAGAAGCCTATGGCCAAGCTGCCTTGTGACCCTACCGTAGTAACATCACCCTATGGCAACGTGTAGACATGCCTTTATTTAACTAGTGTAAAGAGAAAAAATTAGGCCAGCCATGATAAGTAGTCTGTGGAGATTCTTCCCCCATTACCACCAACCTTCTCCTAAAGTGACTTCTTCAGTAATACACATGGCTAGAATGTGGGGCACATTTAAGGTATTATTGGCATTCATTTGAGCCATGCCACTCTTGAGTAATGTGGTTATCCCAAATGCTCATTAATAAAGTTGGAGTCTGAGCAAAAGAGGAGAGAAATGGTGGAGAAAAAAAAAGAACCACCCCCCACCCAAAAGCAGAGGTTGCTATTTTCTGCAGAAGTCAAAAGAAGCTGTTTTAGTTTCAAAGCTTTTCGTTATATTTTAAAAATCAAAGTATTCTATTTTGGTTTTCCAAATTCAGTTTTTGAAAAAAAAACTATAAAAAAATAATCTGTGTATATTAATAACCACCCCCTAATAAAATTGCTTTATTTTTTAATAGGAAACAAATTATAATTCTCTTAGAGAAAGCCATGTTCTCACTATTATGTGATTTTCGTATGTGCAGTTTTCTTTTGAACATTTCAAGGTAACGCTACCTTTTGTATTCCTTACCTTATCCATATCTGTCTTGCTCCCTGGAGCAGGAGATGTCTTTGACCCAGATTCTACAAAGGGAGGCAATGCCTGTATGCAATCCTACTATTGTCAAAGTAATTCCATGCAGCACTACGTAAATTATCTGTCCCCGTGGCCGGGTAATTGATTATGTTTCATTTTTTTCCAATTATAAGCATTCATACAAAACCAAAGTGCAAAACCCACATTATCTTTCCCTCCAAAATATTCAGGTTTAATATTTTCACAAGGTATCTTTTGGATAATAATACAAAGGGAAGGTTGTGATTCTTACTTCCTAACTACATTCCATAGGGGATTCCTTTGTAAAAGTATATATGAAATCTCAAGGGCCCCCAAGTGTATGCTGCAGGCTGCGTACTCCATTAAACTAGAGGCACTGAGAATACTTTTTAGTATAAGGTTACATAAGCATTTCTTAGAGCTTTTCATTAAGATAACCTAAAGCTGTTTTATACAGTGAGGTAATATTTAAGGATGCATGTCATCGTTGAAGCTTAGGAATCTGAAGTTGCTTTCCTATTGGATATAGAGTGAACACCAAAGTGGCTGGGGGTTGTTTTTTTTCAACCCAACTTTTATTGTGCAAATTGAACTAGAATAAGCAGGCTTTTCCTTAGGACTAGTAATCAGATATAACCCAACCAAAGCCAGTTATCTAAACTGCTAATTTAAATATATATGTATTTGTGCGTTTTGGTGTCCAAAATGTGTTTAGACCACAAATGCAAACTAAGATAGTCCCTTTCTTGACAAGCTTGAAGTAAAAACAAATACCCCTAGAGAAATGGCTTCAGGAATACTTGCTTTCAACATGAAGCTTAGGCTAAGAGGACAAAACAAATAGTTGTACATAGTCCAGGCAAACCTGTTTTGACTCAGCACGAATTTAAACTAATTGGATTCAGGAACAAGAGAAAAATAATTAAAGCCATCAACAAAACAGCTTAATGTATACACTAAAGGCAAGGCTGTCCAAAGTCTGAGCAGACAGAGGCCACATGCTGCCCCCCACCAACTGTGTGAGCTGCACAGATCCCCACCCCAGGCGCCCTGCCCTCTCTCTCCTACCCCCTACCTCCTCCCTGCCACACAGGCTATGCTGCTCTATCCCCAGGGAAGGAGCAGGAAGCAGAAGCTAGAGAAGGGAGGGGGAGCCCAGAGACCCTGGCACCAGCAGAAAGAGGGTATGTATGTGCAGGGAGTGGCAGCCAAGTGACAGCATGTCAACCTTGGAGCGGGCCACAGGTTGGACATCCCTGTTTTAAAGGGCTGGAAGATGACTATAATAATAGAAGTTAGCTTAGGGAAAATGCCCAAGTTTTTGGATTTGCCACCTCTTTTCGTCACATCGGTCACTTTGCCATCTGTCACCCCAACCCAGTAGTGTAACTTCAGCAGGAGGGAGCCTGGGAGCTGCTTTGAGGAAAGAGAGTGCAACGCATAGCTACTGTCACTCCCTCATGCAACATTACTGCCCTAAATCAGATCTCCAGCGTAGACAGGGGAGACCAAGGGTCAGCAACATTTTTGGTCTGAGTGCTGAAAACACCCACAACCTCGACTTGTAAGATGTTGGTGTGCTAGGAGCAGACAGCACGGGAGCTGCAAGGTGCCCAATCCCTGTTGCAGCAACCCCAGCCCCTTCCCACCATCCACTGCAAGACATGCATGGCAATCAAAATGCCTTCACGTGCCACGCTCCAGTATCTGCGCGGGGGTTGCTTACTCCTGGGATAGACTGTGAATGGTAACAACAGCCTAGTTATTTTGCTGTTATGTGGTCTTTGCTTTACTATAATACATGAGGATTATGGTCTTGTGTATTTCAGCCACAGAGTATCACTAAAAGGCTTAGTTTCTACTTTGGGGGCTGCTCCTACCATTAAGAAAGCTCCAATTCTTGACATTATCACCATGTAAGGAATCATTTTAGCATGTGTCCAATATAGTTCTTGATTTGGAGCCAAAGGAGGGAGGTTTGCCTTTGATCCCAAGGTAAACTGGACTGTAGCATTTGTGATGTTGCTGACCAAGTATTTGTTGCAAGTGAGGATAAAGATATTATTTAATAATAATTAAAGGGGAAACACATACATGAAAGACAAGGTGAAAAATCTATGGTAGGGTTTTTCCCTTCTTTTTTTTAAGTTAAGGAAGGTGGGGGGGGGTTATTTCCTCAGAATCATCAAATGAGCTGGGTTTTTTCTCGAAGAGATTGTTTAAGCAAAAGCTAATCATTGAACTGCTGTTTGCTATTAACTTGTACCTGTCGATAAACAAGAAGCACCATCTGTTGTGTGGAGTCATTTTTAATATAAACCCCCCCTCTCAAAAAACACATATGCCACATGTCAATGTTCATAGAGTAAATAAGAAAGGAGACTTCAGGGCCACCCAAATTCTTTAGAAATGTAAGATTTCTTTAAAGTAAGTAGAAGCAGGTCCAAGGCAACAGTCTCATGCACAGCAGCACTTTTCAATTTCTTCCTATTATCTTATTACCTCACTAGCAAAACTTTTCCTCTCTTCTTCCCTCCCTCCTCCTTCCCTTCTCCCTCCCCCATCCACCCCCCTGTACTTTATGGCACCCTTTTAAAAATTCTGCATTGATTCATTATTGTTCTGATTTTATCTCTTGTTCTTCTTCCACTGCTTGTTTCCTTTGCACACTTATATTTTCATTTGGCATCACTGTTGCAAATTATTCTATGAAATTGGAACTGCCTGGACATTTCTGATGTCCAGGCAGCATCTGCTATGTAACCACTATAAAGTTGCTCGTTTCCTTAGTTCCCCCAAGCCTCATTCGGCCATCCCCGCTTGATATGGAACATTCTTCTCCCAGCAAAAGGCCAAGTTTCCTAATTTTGAACAATGCTGGTGGGGTGGGGGGGAGTCATAGAGGGTTAAATCTTTTTTTATTGGTTTTGATTTTCAGCAGATTTAACAGATGTTGCAAAGAAAATAAACCATATGCAGTGGTTGTCAGACATTACTCTCCACATAATCCCTTTATCCAAATGTAAAAGTTAAACGCATGAAACCATATCCTCAAATAACTGGAGAAGTTCAGTATATGTTCAAAAACCATCTAATCTGCTTTATTTGGTTCAGTATATTCCCTGTTAAGCAAGGTAGGCAAATGGGGAGCAGGGATTCGTGGCCATGCTTTTAAACAAAGGCAGATGAACCACACTAGGCCAAATAGTAAATACATCCATGAACTAGCACAATTGGTTCCCATTGACTTTTACTAGGGATAAATGGAGCCCTTTTTCTAATATGTACATTTTCAGGCGGGACAAAGATATAGTTATTTAAATTCAGAGCAAGATTTGCTGGCGCGCACACGAGTTAAAAATTACTCCCTTCTCAAACATCTGTTAGCAGGAATGTCCAAGCCTTGTATATCTGCCACAGGTTGTTATAATATAGTTGCATTACATTAACAAGAAAACAATAACCATTCGGTTTGTACTTTAAACAAGAGCTTATAAAAATGACTTTCAGGTGGAGGGAGTGGCAGTTTCATGACTTGTTTTGGCAAAGCTGAAGATTATACATCGGGGAAGTCTTTTGCTAGCGGAGTAGACAAATTACTTAACAATTAATAAAAAATAGTGTCTTATGTTTATGTAAGACAGTTCATTTCTAGGTACTTCACTCCTTGTTTATACATTGGAATTACTTCTCCAAGTCTTTACTTTGCCCAGTATTAAAGTGCACCTACCTTGAGAGTAGAACAAAACAACCTTTTAATAGTCTGTATACTAAACCCAACAACAATTTGCAAAAAGACAATACCGTGTTCTTTGGAAATTCCAGGAAGAATTATAGGTTGGCAAAACTGTGATTGTACAAGTTAAAGAAACTGACTACCACATCTGGAATCAACAGCCTCCTCCTGAAAAAGATTTCACAAGATCTTTAGGGACCACCCACAGACAGCATCTTGGTTTTACATTTTGTTCTAAAGACAGAAGGCCAAATTCTGCTGACAATCAAACTGGTGTCAATCCAGCAGACAATAGTGAGGGTTATGAACTGGCTCTGCACTTACACCAAGATGGATTTGACTTATCATGAAGTAGGAGATCATAGGGTTTCTTTGTGTCTGAGTACAGTACATCATCTGAAGCAGGATCTGAAGGATGAACTTCCCCTTTTAGAAATCTGTAAGGTGAAGATCAAGTGAAGAAAGGTGGCTCCATTTTTTCAGCATACCCTGTTTCATTATATATAATATTATATATGGTCAGGGAATAAGTTTAGAAGCAAGAAATAGTGCATTTCAGTGTGTGTGCGTGCGTATGTATACACAAACACACAGATGCACGTGTCTGTATGTGTATACACACACACACAAACAAAACACAGACTATGTGCTAGTTCCTGCCCCTATATATTCTTTGGTAGAGGTGATGTTTTGTATTAGACCAACTAGATAGTTGTAAAAATTGTTCTTTGCAAGCTTTCAGGCACAAACACCCTTTTTCTTTTTGCCTGAAAGCTTATAGAGAACAATTTTTCCAACTGTCTAGTTGTTCTAATAAAAGATATCACATCTACCCAAAGACCCTTGTCTGCCTATGTCCTTAGACCAACACGGCTACAATCAACTACCCTATATATTTTTCTAACTTTTGGTCAGTGTGGTTTAGTATTTAACACCAAATACTTGATAGAAGAGTCAGTAATTTTCAACATATTGAAGTAACTTAGGAACCTAGCATCCATTTTCAAAATCAACTCAGACCAAGAACCCAAAGTACAATTAATATGCAATGGGATGTAGGTTCCTAAGTCATTTTGAGAATAGAAATTAGGTCCCTGTATCTCGTAACAGCTTTTGAAAACTTGACATGTCGTTTCTGATGCAGATCTAATGGGTCTTCAGTTCTATAAGCTGCCTGTCCTTGTGGGAAAGACCTCCTCCTCAAACCTCAAAAATATAGCAGGCTCCATTAAGGTAAGTTCCATACGAAGAATGGAAACGTCCACTTCCATTCTTACTAATATGTGTTGCAAAAAAGACACAACACAAGTTTATTTTGCAGTAAAATGGGTCAGCAACCAAGCATCCTTCACTGATAATGCCTTGTAATTCACTCCAGAGGTTCCTCATTCTTGGAATCAAGTAGGTCCACTGTACTTAGAAACAGAGCTGCCCCAGGGGTGTGCAGGGCCTGGGGTGTATCAGCCTATGCGGGGTCTGTGCAGAGCCTATATGGAGGTGGGGGAAAGGGAGTGGCTGGAACATAAAGCCAGCGATGTCCAGCAGCCACGTGAAGTGGTGGCACCCTTGGCATGTGCCAATGGTGCTGTCCGCAGGGCCCCCCAAAGCACAGGGCCTAGTGAGGTCACCCTGATTCTCCCCCCCGCCTCCCCGCAAAGGAATTGCTTTGCTTAGAGAGCTCCATTTCCATGAGGAGATTTCTTACTTTAAATTTTAACACTAGTACCTTGAATGTTACATGAACTTCCGCATTTTTTTTCTTTTTTCTGGAAGCAATTCTTCAGCTATGTTCTGCCAGTACTGACTGTTTCTGTTGGGGAATAAGAGGCTTCCTAGAATTGTTGAACAAGGTGAAAATGGCACTGGTGTGCTGTCTACAGATGATGTTGACCTCACTATGAAGAAAACCAGGTTATGGGACGTATTTTTACTTTCTAATAATATCTACACTGTTTCCGTTGCCTTGACATTTTATATTAATGGTTCATAGAAGCAAGACACTTGCAAGCAATTCATCCTTCTGGAGGAGCTAATAGAATATGTAAGACATGGGGTCTTTTTAAACTGCACCCACTACATTTGATGCAAAATTATGGCATTTTTGGACATGTGGCGCTGTCACTGTGAATTCCTCAGGTTTAATGCATGAGGACAAGATTTAGAAAACAGCTTGAAGGTCAGAAGTGGATGTAGTTACCCAAAATTATTACTAACTTATTTATCCAAGAGTCCCTTGAAATGTACTCTCTCATGTACCTTTGAATTTCCTAATTTAAAAGTATCACCTTTCTATGGCTGTCTACCCTCCTAGCTAGGCCTAGCACAACTAATTCAGATTAATAATTTTTTAGGACAAAAAATAAGTGCCTGTGCTATAGGAGTGGGACATAGAATGCCCTTGTTATCTGTGGAAAAGCACGAAATCATGGTATTCAAACTAAAACAGCCCGACCTGTAAAATACATAATTGAGTAGCTTATGATGAAGAACTCAGAGTGACAGTCTGAATTACCTGAAGTGTGGGGGGAAGAACAAACTATTTCTCCCAGCTCACATCAAGTATGAGTCCCATTTTAAAAACTGATATGTTATCCCTCCAGCTACCATAGTCACATGTAAAACGACTTGTGCACCTTTACACATTGGTAAACATATGAGTACGTGTAAAAAAAAACAAACAACAGAAGCGTTTGAAGCCTATACACTGAAAAACAAGAAGGTTTAAGTGATGTCCAGGTAGACACCCTAACACACCAATGTTTGTCTACACTAAGTTTGTCTACACTAAGTTTCACGGATGTAGTATTAAAGCAATTCATATATAGCTAGCGAAATGCTGCATGAACATTTATTTCCGTTTTAAGCCAGGCTTATTTTGTATGATTTTAAGTTAATTAGGAAGAGGGTTAAAAATCAACAGAAATAAGAATGGCTGTGCAATTAAACTAAATAATCAGAGTTTTCAAACGTGAATATGACAAGCTCTGATTTAGAATGAGAGAATCTAAGTGACGTTAACTTGCACAAGATGTTTGAATTTCATCCTAGGCTTTAACCAGGCAGGAAAAAAGACCAGATAATTTACCAGGTCTGTGGAACTCTTTACCAGGTCTGTGGAAGACTGGATCTTCAGATCCTGTTCCCTACCATTATAGGCAACCACTTCTTAAACTCTGTCATCATCTGATCAAACTCCATTTTAAAATCAGTTGGGTTTCTCTACTACACCACTTGGATGGTTATTTCAAAATCTTGCATCTCTAATGGGAAGGACCTTTCTTTGTCTAACTTCAAACTAAATGTATATGAGCCAAATTATACCCATTTATTCTTCTGCCAGCATTTCTCATGCTACACTCCTAATTCTGTTTCCCTGTTTATTTCAGAGCCCTCTACCAAACTGTACAGACAGTACCAATATAAAAAAGAAGCACTGCATTGCTACATGTTACCAGAAGGTGTCACTGAAATATGTTTAAAAAAAAAAAAAGCTTCCATTCAGATGGATTTACATAGTTTTAATAAGTGGTGCTACATTATTTTAACATATAGCTCATACATCTGTTATGATACAGCTTTTTATGGCAGAATTATTTGAAAAAAGATAATGTAAGTCATTTTATATTGTTAATAAACGTCAATGTTTTCTTCATTTTTAACCCATACGTTTCAACTCATATATTCAGATTTTTTCAAAAGAAATGTATTTGTTTTGATTTCCCCCTAATCCCTTATGCTGCCCTGCCCAGCATTAGCTGCAAGGTTTTCCTTTAGATTCTTGCTTAGCTAAAGTTCTTGTCACTGGTTATATTGAACTGGCTATCTACAAATTGCCAACAGCTCTGATACTCCTCTAATTATTTAATTCTATTTTTAATCCAAATTAGTCCTTTTCCATGAATTCTCAGTGATGCATCAGGAAGTTTACATTAGTCATGTGCCGTCTCTATCAGAGTTCTTTGACAAATGGAGGTCCGCTCTTCAGACTAATAATCTCTTGCATTCAAAATACAGTGCAGAGGGTATGGTTTTGTAGACCTACAAAACTTATCATGTTCTGCAGTGCAAGGTTAATGCCCTCAAAATGGAAATTAAAATTCTTTACAGACATCCTCTAAACCTCCAAGTGGCCTGCTTTTGTACTCTCAACACGTACTTAATGAATTTTGGAGTTTAAATATGTACCAAGGTGCAAAAGGAAAACATGGTGAGAATGACAGTTTACTTCAAATGCTGACCTAATATTAGCCTCTGAAGAAGAGATTAGTATAGACTCTTGTAAAAAAAAAAAAAAAAAGAAAAGAAAGAAAATATAATATCCAAACTAATTTGTCTGGAATATTTAAACTATCTGGATATATTGGAATATTTGAACTATATTCACCATTTTTATATAGCCATTTATATGTCCAAAACCTCCAGACAATAACTATTTATGTTAACAGTGAGCTGGAATATGTAATAAAAATCTCTTTTACAAGCGGGAAAGGCAAAGGCTGAGAAGTTAAGTGATAAAGCAAAGGTCAGGCAGCTAGTTACTATCTGAATTGAAATCACAGTTGAGGAGATCTAGCTTTCAAGCCTGTGATTATTTTGGGGGGCATGTTCTTTTTTTTAAAAAAAAAGGAGTGGTTAATGGGTGTGCATTAAAAATTGGTCTTAAGTTATTTTCTATAACAGGGGTGTCAAACATACAGTCCATGGAGGTGGGTCATCTGACATGCCATCTTCTCCAAATGCAGGAGTTGCTTGTTTGTGGGGGCTATATCCCTCTTTCAGTCTCATATTGGTGCAGGGGGAGGTGTCATTGCAGCACCCACTACGGCCACCATTGAATTTGCATTTTCCCCCACTGTCGGTAGCCATGGAAATTGGCAGGACTTGGAGACAAGGTTCAGTGGCAGCTCCAGTAGCAGGAAGAACAAGATCCATGTTAACCCCCAGACTGCAGGCCATTTTGGCATCTTCCCCACAGTAGTAGCTCTGGCTGCAGTGGTGGGGCTTCTTGTAAGAGCTGGACCTCTGGTAGCCCTAGTGATTCATTATGAATAGAGTAGGTGTGACTGGCAGTCCTCTCTAGAGCAGGGGAATATGACCCTGTCATGGGCTGGGGCCCTTAAAGACAGCCATGACCTCCCCAAAGCCCCTTTACTGTGCCAAGTGTGGCCAATGGGCACCCTCTATGTGCACCTGCCACGTCTTTGATGGTATGATTGACAGGGAGGCTGCCTTTAAGTCTTCTTGAACATGGTCTTAATTGATTCACTGGACCCCGTGGGTTTCCGGACTTCTGATCCAAAACAGATGTCACAACGGGTGTTTTGGGGCACCCTAGCCTTATAGGCTATGCGTGGCTCCAACCAGCCCTTTACCACACCCCCCCCAAGCCTTATTGATGGTACTGACATTGTTTGTTCCGGGCTTTCTTGTAATTTGGCCCCCTTGCCCACCCTGAGCTCTCTGCAGCCCTGCAAAGTATTGCACCCTCCCTGGGGTCTGTGCACCTCAAATACCATGCCCTCTCTGGTAGTGGGGTCCCCACACTGCCGTGGGCCCCCTATGGGGCCTCCTCCATCCCCCAGTAGCCTCACCCAAACCACTGGCGATACAACAATAAACAAAACACAAGCCCATGGGCTGTAACATAAACTCGAGCTGCCCGGCTACAACATCATTCAAACCCTACCGGGCAATGTTCTCTCCCTCAACAGGATCAGAAGCTGCTTCTGCAGTCTGGCCTCTCCCCGCTTGCTTGCTCTGGGAGAGCTCCTTTCCCCTTGGCTGTTGGCCGGGGACTACCCTCCCGGCCTCAGCCCTGGGGTTTATATGTGAGCCAGGCCCCGCCCCTTCCGGTCAGCTGACCACTGGCAGGTGTAGCTCGTTCTGGCTACCCTGGTAACTAGCAGCTGGGGCTTTCCACTCACCACTAGTGCTCTTCCCTTAACAATTTCAGCTCTTTAAAGGAGCAGGGCACCCTAGCGCCCTGCGACAGACCCATGGACCAATTTAAGTTTACATCCCTATTCTAGAGGAAATGTGACTACATAGACTATGGGTTATATAAATGCTTTCGCATATAATAGTTGAGGGTCTGAAATTGTTCAGTGGTAATGCTTAGTGACTTTTGAGACCGAGATCAAGGAGAAAAGGTTCGGGCTTTTTACAGCTACTGGTATACCTTTGGCAACCAGTGAGACTGCTAGCTTGATCTAAAACATCAAAGCCTTCAGTATACACTGGCTGGATATGCTTATGAGTCGTTTTGCAGCCCTGGAAGTTGACTTCTTGCCATTATATCTGATAAGAATGGCTGAACGCTGTGTATGAATTTCAATGCATACCAAAGACTCACCTTGATTTTCTTCAATAAGGGAAGAGGCTGTGAAAATGCTGGAAGTCCCTTGAAGACAGGACTACATAGTGGAGGAATGGAGTACAGTTTGACATGACTTGAATAGGCGTGGTGGCTGAACAAAATGCAGCACTTGCAACTTAGTGAAAAGATATGAACGGTAACAAGGCCGTACTGGATCATAATCCAGTTCCTCAACCTTAACCAGAAAAACATAGCTGATGATCAAACAGAAGGTACTGAAGGGTTGGAAGCAATGGTGTAAGGAACAATTCAGAAATACCACATCTACCAAGGTTTGAACCACGCAACTTTTCTCCTCTTTCTCAATATGTAGTCTTTCTCCTGCATAAAAGACATCAGTGATAACAAATAGGAAAAGCACTATTTTAATAGCGCAGTACATATGCCGCAGTGAGTCTTTTCATCCAGCAAGAGCAAAACATGCCATGAAATGATAGACTGCCTGAAGGGAGAGGTCATCATGTGCTCTGCTTAAAGCATAAGCCAAAGGAGAAGACTTCACCACAAAAATACCAGGAATTCTCTCTCTCTTCAGTGAGATTGCATGGAAATAGCTCTAGTTATGACTCATTTCTATATTCAGATTTCTGTGGTAGGAAACATCTAAATTGCGGTAAGTCTAGTCTTACTGTGTGTCCATCTTGCAGCAGGACACAAGTTATAAAATATACTTTGATTCCCTCTGATAACAGTATAGCCTTATTTATTATTGATTTGCACTTTTTTATACATTCACAGGTGTTAGAGCTCCAATTTTTCCTGACTTTTCAGACTCTCATAACTCTACTTTTAACTTATTTTTTCCTCAGCCCATGTCCCTATAGAGCACAATCTGACTTCTCTCACTGTTCATTTTTGTCCCATTCCTATTTTATTATCATTCTTTATTTTTCCATTCTCTTATAGTTGGAATAGCTCCTCAATGCTTATATACTTGTGTCTCCCACTTGTATGCAGGCATTTCACTAAGTAATAACAAATTTAACAAATTTGGCTTAACTGCACTCTGAGGCTGGTAAATTTAAATGTTTCCTTATTTTAATTTTTAACTTGCATTTACATGCGAGGAATCTAAGCCATACAAAGATGAATTCCAGATTTTTCAAACTTGGACCTGTGCATTAAGTTCTTAAATCTAAGTTCAGATTGGAAAGTCTTTGATATTTAGATGAGATGAGAAAGTTCAGCTCCCAGTGACTTCAGTCAGCCTTTGCTCAGCTTTTGCTTTTCCATTGTATCCTACTGGAGTAACTTTTTGGTGGCCAGATTGGTCAGGTTTATGGCTTGTAAGCAGAATGCATAATCAAGTCCTAATGAATGTCTTGTAGGGGTGCTTGTACACATGATGCCATTACCATTTACACTTGATGAAAATGTCATTTTGTGAGACTTCACATGACATGTGCAAGAGTTTGAGGGGGTTTTAAATGAGTTTGCATCGTTGGAAATTGCAATGATGTAGTTGTCAGCTCACCCCACAGCTGCATGAGAGGTGGGCAGGCTCCACAGAAAAAAAGGATCGGACCCCTGATGTCTTTTGCTTTCAGCAGAGTCCTGCAGCTAGCAGAACACCTGGGCCACCCAGGAACAGGATGACTTGCCCCTGCTGTAGTGCAGGAAGGTGGCAGAAGGATGGCTGGGTTTGCTGGCTGGCAGCTGGAAAACGATGGTGCATGGGGCACTGGAAGCCCAGAAAGGCTCAGGGAATTGTTGGATTGGGCGCCTCGGAGCTGAGGCAGTACCCAGCCAGCTAGCAGTCTGCTCAGGCTTCTAATAGCCTGTGCACCGTCCCCAACACTTTCTCCAGCCACCCTCTTGCCACCTAAATATGCACTACTCCAGAGGCAAACCACCCTGTTCCCAGGTGGCCCCAGGCAGAACCAGTGAGGGGCTGAGCAGCCCCTGAGCGGTGGGAGCCCTGGTCCTTCCCTCTGTGATGGTGGCACCCCCTGGGGCTGCCCAGATGTTTGCTCCTAGTGGGCTGGGTACTGCCCCAGCTCAGGGTCAGGGAAGAGTTGGATTGGGCCGGGTCCTGCCTCCAAGCTGGGGCAGCACACAGCCCCCTACCAGCCTGCCCGGGAGCACTGGGGGGTGCCACCACTGTGGCCCCGCAGTTCAGGGGCCACTCAGCCCACCGGCAGCTCACCTCCTGGCTGCAGGCAAGCTCCGGCTCCGCCAAAAAAAAGAAAGGATCAGGCTCCTCACCATAATGTGACATTAAATTTGAAATGGTGGGTTTCAGTTGAAAACTCACCATTTCAGTTTAGGGGGTGTAGAATAAAACCCTGCGGACTAGACCCCCATCATGCGTACAAGTGCCAGATGTCTTAGTGCCAAACAGGAAATATCCCTTGTGTCCTCTTTTTAAACACATGCAATCACTGAGCTGGTAAGTTGGGTGTGTATCATTATTACCCCGTGTCTTTACAACTTCTAACATCTTTATACTGTTCAATTTGCCATTATAATTACAACACTTATACATTATTCAATCTAAATCCATTCCCTTTTTCAAGAAAAACACCAAAAAGTTTGTGTGCTGTAAAATTTAGTGCCACTTCTTTTATGTCACTACCTTATGAACATAAAAAACCAGAAATCCATAAAGGACACTTAATTATGGAAGGTATGAAATGAAACACCTTTTTTTTTTTTTTATCAAGGTTAAAAAAACAGGATTGGAGTAAGTTTATGTTTCTACTTCTTTTCCCTGGTGGTATTCTTACAAGGTGCTCACCATGGCAGCTGCATCTGTGTATTGTCTTTGGAGTATAAATCATCTGAAGGATTTTTCTTGGTGATGTATTACCTTTGCCTTCTAAGATGAGACCCAAGTTTGCTTACCTTGTTTCTTTTTTTGTTTGTTTTTGTTACAGGTGTCTTTGAAAGAGGGATTGCTGAATGCAAAGAGTTTCATTTGAAAATAGCAATGGAGGCAGAAGAACTACTTGAAAGGAACTGCATTTTTCCTGATCTCTTTGTGTCTGGTAAATTGTGGGGAGGGTTGTTGGTTTGTATATTTAGGGAGTGGTTTTCTTGGTTTTAAATGCTAGAATGCTAGTTAGTAATGGAATGCTTGTGCAGGGTTGGTAACAGCAAAAACCAATTTAAACTTTCAAACAAAATATTGGCATTGATTGGTTACCCACCAAAGTCTCTGTTCTGCTGCTGTGGTCCTTAGAGTGATCTGTAAAGTACTTATAGTATGAAGGTTCATGAGCTAGCTGGCTACACAGTGCTGGCTTATCGCCATTTCTTAAATTACACTAACAAACAGTGAAAACATTGTTTTCCTAATGCCTTTTCCGTGGTACTAGTTGGTGTAGCTGCTTTGGGAATGTGGAATTGCATATGGGGAAGGAGATGGTCTGAACTATCAGGTGAGAAAGGAGGTTTGTTCTGAGACAATCTTAGTATTAATAGGGATCCAACATTAACAAGTCTTACAACACCACTGACCACATCAATAAAACCCCTGCCACAGCTGGACCCAGATTTAAAAAAATAGACAAGAAGGCGATCTTCCATTTACACACCTTTTTAAAAGGTGGCAGTGAGAAAGGGGAGAATTGGAGAGCAGAGTTTGGGGAGAATTGGAGAGCAAAGTTAACCTGGAAAGCAGGGTTGAGTAAATGGTTTCAAAAGCCTTTGTCAGTGAAAACCAAATCTTCAAACTATTGTCAGTATTTTTAACCTTCTTTAAATTGTTTTCAGCTGACTTTTACATTATGCACGTGTATGCTGTATTCCTACCTGGCACTCATGGATGTCTTGATACTTGCAAAACTTGGAAGAAAATGTAATGCTATGTCTGATTTGGAAATTGATCACTGTCTAACCTGCTTTGGATGGTGCTATAAATCCCATTAGACATCTTTAGATGTATATATACATTTGGAAACCTGGCACTGTACCACTTCCAGATATTTAAAAAGGGAGGGTAAGGGGGCAAAATCCAGAAAATTGAAAGGAACAGGATGTATATTATATTATTACAACATAGTTTCCCCAGCACTGCTACCTGTCTTACCTGTCCTTTACGTACTTGACATTTTGGAGTGACTCAGTAGTGCTGCATCTGTGTAAAACTGTTGTGAAGAAGATGTAGGGTCCAACATGCCTCTGTAATTTCTTGTAACTGCATGTTGCTACCTCCTCCTTTTGGGCTCCATTGCCTCTCAGGCACGAGAAGAATCTACCCGAGTGCTACAAGATTCAGCTTTGCTTTCCCCTTTTCTTCAAAGTTTTTCTTTCCATAATTTGACTTGACAGATATCTTAAGAAAAAAGGAAAAAAAACTTCCTCAGTTACTGAAAAACAAAAGCAATCATCAGAAACTTATGGGAAATTGACATTTTCTGTGAGGTCTTTCTATCTGAGGGAGGAGAGGAGTGGATAATTTTTTATTTGAGGGAGGAGAGGAGTGGATTGTTTTAAACTTTGACAAGTTGTATGGCTGTTTTCTTTTGAACATCCGGTCTTGTCTGCTAATCTTGAAATAGTGGGCAGTATTCGGAGGGTTTTAAACCATCACCAGGTTTAAAAAACAATCCCAGAATACCCGTTCAGACATTGTCATAATGAGCACTCTAATGCGGTCACTCATGTCACTATTAGTCTGGAAGCATTACCTCTACTCATGTTGTCTAGGTGGAAAAACATCAAGGGCTTGTGCATCTACAACTACTATTAGCTTTGACAGGAATTGGGAGGAGGGGAGGAGTAGATAATTAGATTTTTTTTAAATCATAGCTAAAACCCTTTCCTTAAGTTTTCAGTTCAGTGTAAATGACTATAATGCTGGTTTATCAATCTTCTCTTTATGTTCTTTATAATGTTTGTCCCTAATCTTATCTTCAGTGCTGAATGTTTTTGTTACTGTTAAGCACTATGCCATAATGACTTCCTTTTTCCTATCTCTCTTAATGGTTTGCTCCTTCCTTTCTTTGTGATTATTGCTGTCAGTGTGTACATTAACACTGAATTTATACCTAACGACACTGCAGTGCATGTGAAACAGAAAGGTTGATTGCCTCTCCTGAGTGGCTAAACAATGGTGTTAGGACTTTAGAACCAATAATAGTTTACTGTCGTGATGTAGTGCTTTCAACTTAATGGCCCTCCTAGATCTGGAGTTTAGAGAAAACTTGCCTGAAAACTTGTCTCTAGGTCAATTAGGGACCAGGTGTCCTACTTCTGTCACGGGCCTTACTACTGCTATTAGTCAAGCTTATACCCTTGGCTTCAGCCAAAGACAGCACAGTGCACTTGGGGTAGGATGCAATGGTGGCATCACAGTGCCTTTCCACTCCTATGGCTCCGTGTCATCTCAGCACTGGGCTGGCTAAAGCAACCTGAGTGGTGACACAAATGGGCATCAGTTTCCATCAGCTCCAAGGGGCTGAAGTGGTAGTCAGGTTTCGATAGCGCATAAGTGACCTGGCAACAAACCCTCCTCCCCAATCCAAGTATACTTCTTACACTGAGAGCAAGGAGAGTGGCAATATAGGGACACTATCTAGTCAGTCACTAGTGGATCCTGGTAGACTGGATGCTCCCATGTCTGGCCTATTTCTCTGACTTCACAGGTGGCTTGTACTGGCAGACAGCAGCTACTTTACTCACCTAACTCAGACACTGCATTTTCTTCTTCTTCATTCACCTTTTCCTCTTCCTCCTCTTCTTTTTCTTTGCCTGTTAACTACCATCAAGTTACTCATCTTTATATGGACAAAAAAATAACAAATACACACCTACACTATTCTCGTTGACATTAAAGGGGATTTGTGTTAATTGTGCTAGCTGAGTTAATTGACATGTTCAACTGTACATTTGTATGCAATTCAAGGGGAATCAAGAGGATCACAGGAAAACAGGACTGAAAGGGACCTCATGAGGTCATCTGGTCCATTCCCCTGCTCAGGGTAGAATGATGCGATGCGTCCTACTGCACTTGCTAGAATTGGAAATATCTTATAATGTTTCTTACATGGAGAAAGAGCAGTCCAGATACAAAGGAACAAACACACACCTCCAATAAGGGGTCAGCAAAGAGGAACACAACATAACTAGGGGAATATTAAATCAATGTCGCCCTCTGAAGATTAAGGTATTCTGCTTTAATTTGCCTCCATTTTCATTAATAAAAGGTTAACTAAAAAAATTCTGAAGCTGAGATTTAAAGAAAGTACTACAGGCTGACCTGGAAGGAAAGGAGTTGTGTTTAATGCAGCAAATAAAGGATATGTAATGGTACCTCAGAGTGTTATGGGGTGGAAACAGTGTTGTTCCCATCAAAACCTTAGTTTGTTAGCTGAGACATTGAGGCCGTCTCCGTCCAACTGGGATGGTTATTTTGATTCATAAGGAACAAGAGCAAGGCAGACTCATTCATTCATTCCCTGGATGCTACCAGTAGGATAGTGACAGAAGTGGATCCAAGATTTTCAGAAGAGGTGCAGGAACAGGAAACAGCACTGCAGGGGTGGCTGCACCCCTCCTTACAGCTACCTTCCTATCAACTCCTGGCATGGGCAGAGCATGCCACGGGAGCAGCCACTGGGAACTTTTTTAAGTCCCCAAAGCAGGTAAAAATTTCCCCTCCCTGCTCAGAGCCATGTCTCCTCACCTGCCTTCCTCTTCCAGTCCCCACCTGGTGCTGCTTCTGTCCCCACTGTCCCGGGGGTGAGGGGAGCGCTAGAGCTGCTCTAAGCCAGACTTTCGGGAGCCAGGCTCAGCCCAAGGTAGCAGTTCTCACGGGGCAGTTCCTCTCCCCCTGCCTACTTTCCAGCTGGTGGGGAACACCTGGGAGGATCAGACAGGGAGGGGGGAACTGCCTGACCACCCCTGGCACTGCTGCTGCCCTGGGCTGAGTCCAGTCCCCATGAAGCCTGGCTGTAGTGAGACAGGAGCTTTCTCTACTCCTGGGATAGCAGCTGCAGCAAACAGAGGAGGGGAAGAGATGGGAATGGGATGTTCCTCTGAGCACAAAAGAGAAGGGAAGGGGGGAATCTTACCTTCATCAGGGATTTAAAAAAATCCCCAGCTGCTGCTCCTGCCACGTGGTCAGAAAGGGGGCTACAGCTGCACCAAAGTACCTCCAGGATCCACCCCTGGATGGTGACCTTTTCAAAATACTGAGCTACATAGATACAAATAGTTGATTTTGAGACACAAGCTCTGTGTTTCCATTAATCCCTAGAGCCATCCAATCTGCTTCCAGCTTAGGAAAGTTCTCAGAAGGGGCCATATGGTAATTCACAGGGAGTGAATTATGATTATAACGAAATGAAGTGCTAAGTCTTCTGACTAGATAATGGTGATTCTGTGGGGCTAGAAACCTGCTCGGCATTCCTTTTTTACATACAAGAGTTTATCAGAATTGGAAATAGGTGGAAACAGTTACTTCAGTGTTGTTCCCGGGCCAACGTTGAAGCACCATATGAAGTTCCAGGGGATATGAGCGAGATGGATTTGGGTCATTTGTTTAAGCGTTTAGTATGCACACTGCAGCTGAACTGGCAGACTTTGGTAAGAAGACCTGAGCCAGTCAAAAAAAAAAAGACTGAATTACCTCTTTTCCCAAGAGACCATCCTCTCTCCCTTGATCAAGATTACACTCACTTCAGGGTCAACATGGAGCAACTTGTTTAATGTCCTTTTGGCTAGACCCCAAACCAATGAATAGACTCCATCAGTTTTCACTGCCACCGCTTACTTAACCTCCACCAGCACTAAGATGAGTAAAACAAAATAAAAAGCAAAGAAAAGAGCAATCCAGATGCAAAAAAATATGGCCAGATGTTTCAGAAAGGCTTGGACAGTCCCTAGATAGTAGTATACTCTTCTGTTGTCATAAATTTGAAAAATAATCTATTGAAATATACCGATTTTCAGCACCATAGCATCCCTCATTTTTTTCCAACAGACGTCCCAATTGGAAGTTGTGCCCTGCATCTCTTTGCCTCACAGGTGTAAGCAGAGCTGAGACTCCACTCACTATCTGACAGAAATAATACCCTTCCAGAGAATTAATTCCTGTACAGTAATAACTTTTTATATGGAAGTTTATACTGTGTTTCTAATGGATCTTGCATTATTAACTGCATTCCTGTTTTCCATTGCTATTAGTCTTACAAACCTCTGATAAAACAAAGATTATGTTTAAAAACAGTGAAAACACAAACATTACCACAAGTGATTATTTAACTTAATTGAAATAAAAATGGCATATTAGCTTGCAGAGTTATAAATCTTTAACATATTTCCTGTTCACATTAATGTAAGGCTTTTTTTCTTATTTCAAAGGGGAAAGAGATAACATGGACCCAAATAGTTCAAGAACAACCAGCAAGTGGAAATTTATTTGCATAAAAAGTCCACACTACTTTTGAAGAATGTATTTGTAAAACTTGAGGTCCATTCCCCTAATTCATAGGTAACAATGAAATTAAATTAACTATTTCAGAGTAGCTTGCCTAGCACTGGCACCTAACTTTCCCGTTTAAATAGATGTAAATCAAGAGTAACTCGCTTGGAATAAATGGAAATATACCTCTTTAGTGATACTGGGTCTGGCTACACATTCATTAACATGCAGTAGTTAGCATATTAGCATGGTTTTTGCCTGGCACACTACTGCAGTGTTATTAGGCTATTGCACATTAAGCATCGCATGCAGATGCGCCTGAGAGAAGAATCAGGCTCTTGGTGAGTGCATCTACATGTTCAAATCCTGTAGAGCGGGTTTACTCTATAGTAAATTACTCTGGAGTATGCTCACCCTGGGCAAGCCTCTATACATGTGGGGATCTGGGAGCAGATTTGTTGTTCTGGGCAGCAGACTGCTGCTGCCCCCTCTGGCTCCACATCATCCCCTGCAGAGGCCAGAGGGAGCTCTAGGATCTCCCTGGGTGTTAGCCCAGAGGCTCCCAGGGAGGATCAGGCCAAAAGATAGCTGTCTACTGGCAGGGGCTAGGAAATTGCTCCCTGCCCCTGGGAGCTGCGTGCAGGTTCCACAGCTGGAGCCCAGGTGGAGACAATGTCCCCTGCCCCAGCATCAGGGAGCTCCTAGTCCCAGCTCCCCAGTCAGGGTCAGGGGGCTTGGAAAGAGCTGCAGGGGAGGGGCAGGTCCTAGCCCCCTGCCCTGATCCACCAGGAGGGGCAGCTAGCACAAAGCTGCCCACCCAGCTGGGGGCTTGCTGCTAGCTGGCACACCAGTGGATCAGGTCAGAGGGCTGGGACCTGCCCCTCCCTGCAGCTCTTTCCAAGCCCCATGCCTCAATCATCCAGTTGGGGCACAGGGCTGGGAAAAATCTGCAGGGCTGGGACCTGCCCCTGACCAGGGCAGGTCCCAGACAGTCCTGGGCTGCATGGGGAAGTGTGCATGGGAGCTTGTTCCCAGCTCCCATTCTGTGATTACAGAGCTGGGGCAAGGAACAAGCTCCCCACCCCTGCTCCGGGATCCTGGGGCTGGGGGCTCCCTGCTGCTGGGGAAGGGAGACATTGTCTTTGCCCGAGCTCTGGTGACAGAGCCTACGCTGGCAGCAGGCAGCTCCCAGGGGCAGGAAACAACCTTCCGCCCCCTGCTGCCCAGCAGCAAATTTGCCATTCTGAGCAGTAATTACTGGACAGTTAATTTGCAAATTAACTGCCGAGTAGAGGAAGTTACTGCATAGAAAGGGTCAGCATATGTAGACTGTGAGGCTTACTATGCAGTAATTAACTCCACTGTGCAATAAAACGTCTTGTGTAGATGCGCCCAGTTAGGCCCACATTTGGTCATCTGACCTCAACACAAAGCCTATAACCTATGTTTGAAAAATAAGAGGAATATAGCTCATCTTTAACAAAAGCTCTCTGCTACAGGTTTTGTGGGATCTGGCAGGCGTTGAAATCTGAGACAGAACAGATAGCGAAGACCATGGCCAGCTGCAGGATAATTCAGAGGATAAATCTCAGAGTCTAGCATACTTGTGGATCAATTTGCCAATACTTCCTTCGAAATAAATCACAGAGGTGCTCATATAAGAAGGAAGACAATTTGGCTTAACCTCCAGTGAGGAAAAATTAACAAGAGCAGGATAGTAAGAAAGCCTGGATGCCTGTTCCAAATCTTAATTGAAATGTAAAACATAAATATGGAAATCACTTGCTGAGCTATTGCATGAGCATCCTTGGAACAGAATGCGAGGGTTAACTTTAAGTCCTCAACCTCAGGCTTGTCTGAAGGTCAAATCCACCCTGGACTGTACCAAGCAAAGTAGTGACCAATCTAGGAGAAGTGAGGGTTGCATAAAAGGTTAGGAGGCTAAAACTTGATTAATGTAGTCACCTTCTATTTTCTGAATTGGGTATCTTATCAAACCTAATCCAATCAGGGTGCATTATTCTGCTTGACTTGGAGGTTGACAAGGTGATCAAGGGATGCAGTAAACAGATCAAAAGGTAATGTCATAAATTGTAAGAGAAAGAAATAGTAAGATTGTCCTGAGCTGCTGCACATATGCTAATCTGTGACTGGATAAGTCAAAGAAGGATGGATGAATAAACATGTATGTTTTCAGGGGAACCTTAGATTTTTTTTTTATCCTGGCATTTGTGCCCTCTATCAATTGTTTTTAGTATCCAACAGACAATGAACAAGGGCTATCTGTTTGGTATTCACAGTTGAACATGTGAACAGTTGAACAGTTGAACATGCAACTTTTGGGATGGAAGAAGTGTCCCTGGAAGCTGCTGGAAATTATTTCATGTCAGCCTTTGCCTCTCACTTACCCCTTAACGTGTCAGTTACTAGGGCTGTGTGACGCTTCGGTTGCTGATTCAATTTGATGCCTGATTCAGATTTGGCGACTGAATCTCTGAATACAAATCCGTCAGAAAACCCTTTAATCTCTCCAAATTGAATCTGAATCCTCTGAATTGATTCAGAGAGATTCATAAAGATTCAGAGATTCGGCCATAGACATAGCTTTAAATGTTTTTTCTACATACCTCAAAGTACCAGGTGGCACATCAGTTCTGCGATGCTAGGGTGGATGGAGTGTCCCACAGAAGTGTGGGGGGCTCCCCAGCACATTTGGCAACAGACCCAGAAGTGGATCAGAAGCACTTCCAGTCCACTTCTGGGCCTGCCAGGGAGCATGCGGGGGGGGCCACTGTACCCCGCCAGCTTGGCAAATGGTGCCTCCTGTGTCTGGATGGGCAACTGGGGTCCCTCCACAGCTGATCACCAAGCTGGGGCAGGGCATGGGGCAGGGAGCCCCGCGCACTCCCTGGTGGACCCAGAAGCAGACCAGAAGTACTTCCAGTCCACTTCCAGGTTTGCCACTGAGTAGTTTCATAGTAGTTAGGAGTCAGAAGCGACCTGAATAGATCATCTAGTCTAACTCCCCACCACTGGTTGGAGCACACTCTGAGATCACAAGACCTCAGACAGGTGTTCATCCAACCTCTCTTTTAATTTACCCAAGGTAGGAGTGAGGACCACTTCCCTAGGAAGTTGGTTCCAGATCCTAGCTACCCTGACAGTGAAATAGTGCTTCCTAATCTCTAACCTGAATTTATTCTCCAGCAGATTCTGGCCATTGTTCCTCATCACCCCAGGTGCTGCTGGGGAGAGTGTGACTCTTCCTATTTGCTGCTGATCTCCCATAACAAGTCTGTAGGCAGCCACCAAATCTCCCCTCAGCCTCCATTTGCTGAGGTTGAACAAGTTCAGGTCCCTCAGCCGCTCTTCATAGGGCCACATCCTTCTTAAAGTGCAGTGCCCAGAAATGGACGCAGAACTCCAATTGTGGCCTGACCAATGGCACGTAGAGGGGGAGTATCACCTCTCTGGACTGGCTTGATATGCATTTTTGGATGCACGACAAGTTGTGATTGGCTTTGCTGGCTGTGGTCTGGCATTGGCAGCTCATGTTCATCTTGGAGTCAATAATGACTCCAAGGTCCCTTTCTGCCTCTGTGCTCACAAGGGGGGAGCTCCTCAGCTTGTTTGTATGCTGTGGATTCCTTCTCCCCACGTGCAGCACCCTGCATTTATCTCCATTGAATCCCATCTTATTACCATCTGCCCACCTCTGTAGTCTGTCTAAGTCTAATTGCAGCCTCTCTGTCCCTCTGAGTGTGCCTTCCTCTCCCCACATCTTGGTGTCATCGGCAAACTTGGACAATGTGTTTTCCACCCCCTCATCCAAGTTGCTGATGAAGATGTTGAACAGTGTAGGCCCTAGGACTGAGCCCTGGCGGACCCCACTGTTCACATCCCGTCAGGTCGAGTACAACCCGTCCATCACCACTCTCTGGGTACGCCCCATCAGCCAATTTTTGACCCATCCAACTGTGTAGGCATCAATGCCACAGTCACTCAGTCACTCTGGTCTTCTTAAAGTCCAGAAAGACTACATCCACAGTGACACCATCATCCATGGATTTAATTACCTGGTCATAAAAGGCAATCAGGTTGGTCTGGCAGGACCTGCCTTTGATGAACTCACGTGATTTCCCCTGGGAATGATCTCCCCTGCTGATCCCTCACAGATATGCTCCTTAATGATTTTTTCAAGGATTTTTTTCAAATATTTGGGGAGCCTCACATTCCTGTGGGACTCTACATCCATCCCACCATCTCAGTGTTCACAAGCTGGCACCCTGAGGTATGTAGAAAAAACATTTAAAGCTGTGTCTAAGGCCAAATTGATGATTCTCCAAATCAGCATTGAATCTTCAGATTCAGATTCAGCCAAATCGAATCCAGGACAGCGATCTGAATCAATTAATTGAATCGCTGTCCCCAATTCAGGCCAAATCTAAATCCAAATCAAATACAGGCTGCGTCGCACTCCCATTTCAGTTACATTAATTTAGATTTCCTTAGGGTCTTCTGCCTAATTCAGGCTGAAGTCAAGGGCAACATGAAAGGAGCGTGTGTGGTGGAAGAGGGGATAGGATGAGATGTATGGTAGATAGTAGAAGTTAGTTTAAAGGAATAATTGACATCTTCAACCCCCTCTGGATAAATTACACATTTAGAGCCCTTCCCTTCCCCACTGCTTTTTTAATGAATGATTTGCCTGTGATTTGGGCCCTGTATGTACAAGTAGTCTGAGCTGCGTTTGCCGTAAGATTAAAAAATTCAATTGTTTTTCATTTATTTGGCATCTCAGCTCTGATCTTGTAACAGCATAGCTTTTACCTTGAATTTGAACAAAAAAAACCTAGGCTTGTGCATCTACAGAGTCCTATTCAGATGAATTTTTGAATATTTCCATATGGAATAGTGTATACTAATAAACACCAATAGCCAGGTCTTTGCAACCCTTTCCAAGTTCATATCACCAGGGCTTTGCAAAGTTTTGTAAGGGATCTAGTTCTCAGAGATTAACAACCCCAGAAGTCCAAAATGGTTCACATCCACTGTTCTCATGGCTGATTCTTGCTGTGACCCTTCAGGCAGTTTGTATTCAATATGTGCATGCTTATTTATAACGGTTCACTCATTTGCTAAAACTTTTGAGTCTGATTGTATCTCACCCCTGTACAGTTACTCACTTAAGCAATACTAAATTTGGAAATAGTAGGTATATTTTAAAGCTTCTTATGATCTCCTGAATCAGTCTATATAACTTTTGCCCTTAAGTGAAATGACTGGAATCTATCATTTCATTTTAATCTATTGAAGACCAGCTGCTCTCAGTTAAAAGAACTGCCATTTCCCTGTGGTATCTGCAGGTGGAAGTGAGGCTACCTGGAGTAAAAATTGTCATTATTTTGCATTTTTTCCCATCACTATGAAGATGGCTACTCTTATACTCCTTAGTTGGGAAACTAGACAGGAAATTGTCCCCAAACAAGGAAAGACAGTGACAGAAGAGAGCAAAAGGGAGTAGAAATAGAAGTCCAGAAGGAAGGCACAAGCAATTAAGGCATAAGAAGTGTATAAGGGGTAGGAGGATTTGAGACAACAAGCTTTGGGAGACAGGTATTGGACAAAAGTGTGTATGGGAATACTGCGGGAGATTGAATGGTTGCAGAGAGGTAGGAGGAGATAAGGAGAAGTATGTGAATAAGCGTGAAAGTAAAGAAATGTGGAAAAACAGTGGTAGCTTTCCCTTGCTATGGATCAGAGGAGTGTAAGCGATTCTCTTTGTGCACCAAACTCAGACTCTGCAAATGTCCACCTGACAACTTTATCGTGTGTCTATGCCTAGACTTCCAAAAGGCCTTTGATTTGAAAGTTGGAAGATTGAGGACCTAACTGCTCAACAGTCAGATGGGTAGGGGCTGGCTGTAGGGTAGGACCTAGAGAGTCCTAATGAACGGATCTGTGTTGTCCTGGTGAGAAGTGGTCACTGGTGTCCCTCAGGGGTCAGTGCTTGGTCCAGTGCTTTTCAACATCTTTATCAATGATTTTGATGTGGGGGTGAAGAGCTCACTGGCCAAGTTTGCAGATGACACCAAATTATGAAGGAGCATGTTCATACTTGAAAATAGGCTGCAGACACAGGTGGACCTAGACAGGCTGGCATGTTGGGTGGATCAGAACCAGATGAAGTTCAACATTGAGAAGTGTAAAGTGCTCCATCTTGGGATGAACAATCCCCAACATATTTACAGGCTCAGTGGTGCCAAACTGACTAGCACCATGACTGAAAGGGGCCTAGGGGTAATAGATCATAGTGTGAACATGAGCCATCAGTGTGATGCTGTAGCCAGCAGGGCAAACAATACTCTGACATGCATCAACCCATGCATCTCAAGCAAAACCAGGGAAGTGATTCTTCCACTTTACTCAGCATTGGTAAGACCACAGCTGTAGTACTGCATCCAGTTCTGGGTGCTACATGCCAACAAAGATATGGAAAAGCTTGAAAGAGTCCAGAGAAGAGCCACCTGTATGATCAGTGACTTGCAAGCAAGTCATATGAGGAAAGGCTGAGGGACTTGGGTCTCTTCAGCCTAAAAAAGAGAAAGCTGAAAAGGGACTTGGTAGCAGCTTACTGCTACATCATGGGAGTTCATCAAGGACTTGGTGAACAGCTGTCTACCAGGGCACCCTTGGGGAAAACCAGGAGTAATGGCCATAAACTCCTGGAAAACCATTTCAGTCTTAACACTAAGAAAAACTTCTTCACAGTCAGGGTACCCAAACTATGGAATAAGCTCCCACCAGAGGTTGTGCAATTGCCTATCCTGGAAATCTTCAAGAGGAGACTGGACGGCCACCTTGCTGGGGTCACATGACCCCAGTTGTCTTTCCTGCCTAGTGTAGGGGGGGCTGGACCCGATGATCTTGCAAGGTCCCTTCCAGCCCCTAACAATCTGTGAAGCTATGACTCTATAAGGTACTGCATAAAAATGAAGAGGGGAAAAAAACCTCTTTTTGAATCTTGCTTGGACAAGTTTTCATGAATACCAAAGGATGGAATCCCACTTTGTGGTTTAAGGATTGCCAAATGCTTACATACATGGATTTCAAATTCAACACCTGAGATACTTGCAATCTGTACAACTATAGCGATAAATTTCTCTCTTTATAGTGAAATATGAGGTGTTCTCTGTGCAGCACTCATACCATAACACAGTAGAAAGCTGGAAGCACCACACAGTTCAAAAGCGTGAGGTCCAACAGAAAGAGCTCCCAGTCAAAGCCGAGGGCCTCCACCCTCTGCAGAAACTGGCATGCCAGTTGTTGCCAAGGTAGGGCTCCTTGCTGTACAGGAGTCATTGAAGGGCCTGAAGACAGATGGCAACCACCTTGCTCGCAAGGTCAAGCAAACTCTTGCCCCCCTCAGCTACAGGGAGGTAAAGGACAGCTCATGGGAGCCAGTGGTGCCCATGCCAGAAAAAATTGACCAGGAGGCACTGGAGTCTCTTGAGTAGGTCCTGTGGTGGATCAAGTATGGTGCACCAGTGCCACAAGGTCACCACCACTAGGTTGTTTGTGATGAGGACATGTCTACGGTAGGAGAGGCTGGGTAGGCGCCAGTGCCACCTTTGTAGGTGGGCCTCCACTCCTTCCTCAAGGCCATCTCAGTTGCGTACCATGAAAGTCAAAGGCCCTAGTAACATGCCCAGGACCTTAAGGCCCTCTCGGCACCAGGTAAGGCCCCCTGGCAAATCTGGGGGAGTCATGGTGATCCACGCACCAAGCAACAGAGTATCACTCTTGGCCCAGTTGATACAGGCTGAAGAGGCACATTTGTAGGCTCGCTGGCAGTCTATCAGGGCCCCCACATCTTCCTAGGTGTTAAGGAAGATGGTCATGTCATCTGCATATTCTGATAGCTGGAGCAGAGGGGCAATGGACAGACCCATGGCCAGTGGCAAAGCCACACCACCCAGGCAGTGCCGCAGTGCATGCAGCAGTGGCTCAATGGCCAACGCATAGAGCATGCCCGACAGGGGGCAGCCCTGATGGATGCCTTTGCATACGGGGAATGGGGCACAGAGCACCCCATTCACCTTGAGCAGACTGGAAGTGTCTTGATACAAGACCCGGAGGGTCCCGGTGAAAAGAGGCCCAAAGCCAAAGGCCTCCAGGGTCTGAAAGAGGTAGGTATGGTTTACCCGGTCAAAGACTTTCTCCTGATCCAAAGAGATGAGACCAATGTCTAGGCCAAAGAGTTCACTGGCTGTAAGCAGGTCACACAACAGAAACAGGTTATCTTGGATGGTTCTTCTCAGCACGCAGTAGCTCTGCTCAGGCCTGGTGATGGAGGCCATGACAGTGTGGAGGTGGGTGGCCAGCACTTTGGCCAGAATCTGATAGTCTGCACACAGCAGGGAGACTGGCCACCAGTTCTTAATGCAGCCAAGGTCTCCCTTCTTGGTCAGCAGCGTGAGCACTGCACAGCAGCAACTCATCGGCAAGACCTTATCAGCAAGACTTTTCTGGAAAACGCACAGGATACAGGGACTGAGAAGAGGCCAGAAAGTCTTGTAGAACTCAGCAAGTACCCTGTCAAGGTCTGGGGCTTTGCCGGAGGCAAGGCCAGCTATGGCAGCTGTCAGCTCCGCCAGAGACAACTCCTGCTCAAGTTCTCTGGCCTCCAGGGCACAAAGGCGAGGCAGGCCTTCATGGAGTTCCTGCGTGGACTCAGGGCAGGAGGGCTTAGCCACAAACAGGTCACGATAGAAAGCAACGGCATGCTCACATACTTCACCTGGGTCAGTGACTTCCTGGCCCTCAGGGGTCTTGAGGTGATCTAAGACTTTGCTCGCTGCCTGCGGTTGCTCCAGGTTGAAGAAGAAGCAGTTTGGGGCATCTGTTTCAGCCAGCTCTTGGCAGCGGGTGTGGATCCTTGCTCCATGGGCCACACTCTCTGCCAAGTCATGCAGGCACTTCCTACGGAACCGGAGGCTCTCGCGCAGCACCACATTACTGCTGGCAGCCAGCAGGGCAGCCTTGAGCTCTACCACATCTTCCTCCAGCTCTCTGATACAGCGGCGCAGTTCATTTGTGGCCAGCTCCGTGTAGTGCTGGCAAAAAGCCTGGATCTGTACCTTGTCCACATCCCACCATAGCTTCCAGGAGGAGTAATTCAGTCTTGTGGCCTCCCAGCCCTGTCAAAAGTTGGCAAAGCAGTCCCAGAAGTAAGAGTCTTGAAGTAGGCTGACATTGAAGCACCAATAGGGTGCTCATGCGCAGGTTCATCCTAGCAGGCTCAATTCACAGCATACCATGCCATGATCTGATAGGCTTGAGGGAATGATGCGATCACTGCGTAGGAGTGGCATGTGGTGCCTGGTAACATAAACGAGTTCAAGGAGAGCCATAGTAAGACCACTGGTACTCATCCTGGCCCAGGTGTACTGGCGTGTGTCAGGGTGCAGGGCTTGCCAGACATCAGCCCCAAGATGGACTGGAGCTTGTGGGCTGAGGGCAGGTGAGGCTCAGTCCCCATATAGTCAAGTGGGGTGTCAATAGTACAATTAAAGTCCCACCTACAAGGAGCAGGTCATCATTCTCACTAGCATCATGCAACAGGGCAGTCAAGGTCTCGAAGAAAGTGACCCTCTCCTGGCCATCAGTAGGGAGAGGAAGAGTGAGGTAAAGTGTAGATAGAAGAGCGAGCCCCCAAGAACAGAGCAAAAAGCAGAGACAGGTAAAGAAAAAAAGGGCCTATCATCCCCTACTCTACTCCAGGGACTCTGCCAGGCCCCATTCATCTCTCACCCACTGTGTGAGCTTCTCCAGATGATAAGCCATCTGCTAAGTGCCTAGATCTTGTTGCATAAGTTTGGCCACAGCTCTGGCAGCCTTGATAAAAACTTTAGGATCTGCGCACCATTGGGTGATGTGCCATGCTATGTTCTTCTGTCCCTTAATCTGTTTCAAAAATGTCAAGAGCCCTCCATAGTTGGGACTGATCCAGGGAGGACTCTGCCAACATGGGTTGCACATTTCCAACAGACGCACGGTCAGGCTGCACTTTAGTTGGGAGCTCAGCTTCTACACACTCAATTGCTAAACCCATCAACCTTGTCTGATTGTCCAGGTCAAGGTCTGGCTCTTGAAGAGCAAAGCCCACCTTCTTGGTGGCTATCCTGCTCTCGAGGTCACTTGCAACACTCAGAAAGCTGGATCTCCATCTCACTAGCCTCCTCATCTAATTCAGTAGTCTGGGGTATGACCAAGAGGTCAGCAGACTCCTCTGCTGCCCCCTGGGTCAGATCTCCAGAAGAGAGACATTGTGTGTACGTCTTACTGCCACACACCTCCGGAAGCTGGGACACAGATGAGGGATCAGTGACCCCTGCCTTCACCTCCCCCACCTCCAAGCTGCCATCATCCCCAGTCAACAGGGTCATTAACATGATAGCCGGAGCGGGGCCGGGCTGTCCAGCAGGGCCCTCCCCCCCCAACCAAGCACCAGCTGAAGAAGGTCTCAGCGGGGATGGGGAGTCCTGAGTGGTTCCTTTCACTTTCTTCTCTTTGTTCTTCTTCTTTGTGTCAGATGGCCCACCCTTCATAGAGGATGGGTCAGACTGCTCTGGCCTACCTCCCTAGGGTCATTCACCCCAAACAAAGTCATGGTGGAGGGCAACTGGGAGGAGGCCTGAACTCCATCATCTGACAGGGCCTTGGTGCCACAATCGCAGACCACCCCAGCCACCTCAATTGGGGTGCTCAGGGAAGGCAGGGGGGAAGTGGAGGCATCAGCCTCTCCACCTGGTGGCATCTCCATACTGGTGGGGGTGGGCACTGTAGGTGGAATGAGTGGGGGGAGGGTTGGGGCCTAGTCCCAGCCCCTCCGCTGGATGGCTCTCTCACACCGGAGACGCCATCCCCCTCTGATGGAACAGGGTTAGAAGGAGGTCAAGAAAAGTTCCCAGCCTCACTGTGTGGGGCCCGCATCCCAGAAGTGATTGTGCCATCCATCGGCACCGATGTTCTGGCTGATCTCCCCCGTGGGTAGTGGGCTGCAGAAAACACATCGTCTCCCCAAAGGGAAAATAGATCACAAACCTCCGCCCATTGAACATGAGGCTCAAGGGCTGAGACAGAGACTGTGGGTCCTCCCTGAGAAGCATGAAAACCTGCCTTTGAAAAGACAGGACATGCCTCAGTTTGGGGTTCTTACTTCCTATTGTCAATCAGCAAAAGGGACTCATAAGAACCACATAGGGCTCGAGTGCCTTGGCCAGCTTCCAGCTGGTCACATGTGGGAGCACATTAGAAACCACCACCCTCACTGCTGGAGTGTCTAGGGGCATGACAAAATACTGTGTGCTCGCAATATCCAGGCCCGCTGCGCACACCCTGTTAACTAGGGTGGAATTGCTGAAGTAAACCATTGGGACCGTGTTAACATGACCTGCGTAATATATGTTACGCTGTTCCAGGAGACTAGCAAGGGCATCGATGCAGACCTCGACCCCGATGTAGGGAGGGGTGTGAACCCTCAAGCCGTGGGTAATGGGGAGGTTCTGAGAGGCATCCTCATGCCGGCTGCTGGGTGGAGGAGCAGCCATTCCTGCTAGGACAGGGTTAATTTGAAGCTATTACTAAGCAAAAGAAAACAAAAAAAGTTTATACTAATTGAAACGATAAGTGTCTGGGAAAGTGGCCACAAAACTCTAGATGAGAGGGGGAAAGGAGTGGAGGGGAAAAAAATGGCAAGGGGAGAGGGGGTTGAAACAGTGAAAAAAGGAAAACAAAGGTGGGGTGGAGCAATGGGTAATTAAGAGTACCCCTCAGAAGGCAAGCTAATGTAAAATATAACTCCCCAGAACAAGCAAACAGTAAAGAAAGCAAGAAAGGAAAAGAGACAGTAAAAAAGAAGGCTTTAAGGAAGCAAATCACAGACAAAGAAACCGGAAATACAGGGGGAGGGGAGAAAGAGGAGAGAAAAAGGTGGAGAAAAGCTACAAAAATGCAAGGAAAGAATCAGAAAGCAAGATAAACAGAAGCCAGAGACCTTTAGACAGGTGGGAGTCAGAAAAGAAAAGAGATAGGAAGCTGGGGAGTCTTGCGCTCAGGATCGCCCCACGCAGCTCCAAGCGAGCCTGGGCCACTGCGTCCCAAGCGGAAGGAAGGAAGGAATATTTTCATTTAATTTTCCAAACCAAAAAAATTCTGTGAGCAAGCTTGAGATACCTATTCTTTTTTGTTTTAAATTAGCCTTTTAGCTAAACTGTTGGAACATATAAGCTGAGCCTAGAAATATATGACACGTAACTAGAATACTACTATCCCAACCTGCTAGAATAAAAATAAAGCAAGTACCAGCTGTGTTAAAAATACAAGGTTTTTCTTCCAAATACGTTCTAATTCTAATCCCCAGATTCATCCTTAAAATCTATATCTCACCTGTCTCTGAAGTAACTTTTGGGCATATATATTTAGAAATTTGGGAATGGGGTTGGCTTTGGAAGGTGGCCTTACCCATCATTTTTATGTGGGTAAGACCACCATTGAAATCAATGGGAATCACACCTGTGCAACTTGAGCAGAAATTGGCCCTACAGATTCTTTGGACCAGCATTTCCCTTCTCATTTGGAAATATGAGCAGTTATATATTTCCCGTTTTCTTGGCTGTTCTGGCACTTGTCCCTGGAAGGGAGGAAAAGCCTTGTAAAGTTTCCTTTGGCCCAGAAAGCAGAAACATCTGTTGCAGTCATGAGTGGCTTGTTGGCTGGGTGCTGCAGCCAAAGCCTGCTGTTGATTAGCTGTGCTGTGTTCGCTGGTGTTACAGCAGTCAATGAGAAATGTGTTTGGTCCTTCATGGGAACAAGAGACAACTGTAGCTAGGTACAAATAAGTGAAGGAAGAAAAGCAAGGACGAGAACCCTGCAAAAATGCATTGGGCCAAGCAATGTATCAGACCTCTAGAATCAATAAATGTTAAACCAGAGCTGGTTAGAGTTTTTTCAAAAAGTGAAAAAAAAAATAAATTAATTGCTTTTGTAAATACAGCTGCTTGGCAAATGCAAGTAATGAAAATGACAGGCTATGTTTTTCCCCCCAGGAAGGAACTTCAGTTATTTTAAGTGACACTGGGGAGAAAAAAATTGGTTGCTGACCTGTCTTTTGCTTGCCAAATAGCATGTTTCCTCACAGCAGAATTGGCAGAAGGCAGCATATTCTGGCCTGAATGTTTAGACAGTTTTGTTCTTCAGAACAGTTTAACAGGTGCAAGTTTAGGTCCTGTTGCGAGCCTTACATGCAGCGGTTTTCTGGTCTTTGTGATAAAGCGATCCACTTCACCTACTGTACAGTGAGCCAGTTACAGTATTTTGTATCTCTTCTGGAGAGGTAATCAGGTTTTATAAACAGAAATCTCCCTGGTGCTTCACACTATACAAAAACCAGAACTCTGCACCAGCTCTCCAATAAAACCTTAAAAGAACGTAGCGAGCAAAACTAAATCAAAGGCATTTCACAGCCGTAGAACTTGGGAGACCAAAAAATCGGTTCCAGTGCTAATGGCAAGGAGAGGCAATGTTTTACTGGTAGTAGCACCTTAAACAGAATGATAGAATGGTAAAGATATGATCCCCAGAGGCGCTGAAGCGAAAGACAAGATAGTATTTCAAGAAGATGCTTGGTATTTTATCAGCAGTTCTGGGGCACATGGTAAAACTATGGCCAACAGTCATGTACTTAAAGGATGGATGGGTATGACATGATGCATTCAGGGTACAGTGATGTTTAGAACATGTTACTTTATGTCATGATTTATATGACTTTACAGTCTTGAGGAGCTCATGAAATTACAGCTGGATGGCTTCATTTGTTTATTCTCTTAATCTTGAATCTTACAAATAAAAGTTCAATATTTTTGGTCTCTTGTATTATTAACTGCACAGTTAAAAGAGTAAGGGTCAACTGTTCCTCCCGAGAGCCCCTGAGAATATGCAAGAAGTTAGTTTCCCAAATGAACAAAGCTGCATGTGTGTGTTCAAACTTACACTGAGAGCAAAAGTGAGAAACAATTTTGTACTGTGGTGCGTTACCTTCTCAGTTGCAAATGCAATATGCTGCACTTTCTGTCTCTGAGCTATTTAAGTAAAGTTTATTAAGGGGAAATGATAACAGGAGATTGAATTCAATTTTCTGCTGTGCCACAGGCTATCTTTTGACTATGGGTATGTCACTCGTTGTCTGTGCCTCAGTTTCACAGTCCAAAACTGAGGGCGATAGTACCTCAGGAGAGTTGCAAGAACAAATATATTAGAAGATTGTGGGATTTTTGGATGTTATGCTGGCCGAGGACTGAAGTAATGTACGCCATGTAACATTAGTCTCAAAACCAGGCAACTTCTGCTCGCAAGCTTCGTAGGCCAAGTTTATAGACCAAACATTATCTTTCCCTATGCTTGTACAGCCCTACTTCCATCTCTAGATAGGTAAAGATGCATATATATATTTTTAGGAAGAAGAAATTTTAAAAATTAAGTTTTAAAATTCTCATGACCAGTATTGAAACTCACTTTGGAAGTTGTGTCCTAGGACCTTACATATCATCTTCAGTGCACTTTACACAGAGGTAAGAAAAGCTTTAGCATAGAAACATCAGCATCATACATCTAGCATACCTGCATTGCCCAAGCATAATGCATTATAATTCATCAACATGCTTTTGGAGTATACAAGGCTGTACTCTACATGGAAGCCACATTAAAGCAATTATTAAATGACTAAAGAGATAAATGTAGCTATTAATACTGCACACCTGCAGTTCTTCCCTGTGCACTTTGATCTAACAACAGACGATAATTTGTAATGGCACAACCTCAGCCTCCACCCCCCTGTGGTTTGTTAGGATGGCAGCCAAGGAGCACTACAGCTCTGTTACTGGCAAGTGGGAGGTGGATATGTTGCCAGTCAGTTCTTGTCATGTCACAGGGGACACCTTCATCCAATCGGTGCTGCTGGGGCAATGCCTGTGCTGCCCACTTCCCTCTCCATCCACCTTACATGCATCCTCAATGACAAGCAAATTGAACCAGTGCTCTATGCATTCATGGTTTTAGCACACCAGTAGTTTGAAGTGCTTTAAAAATAGGGCATGTATGAATGGTTTTCTCAGCAGGGGTTGGACTGCCTGCTGCTCCAGAGTGGTACTCCACAGCACTGCAGCTGACAGAAAAGCTGCTTAACATGCAGAGGCACCAGGAAAAAGGCAACTTTCTGGTCATGTTTTCTGGCAACCTGGCAGGAAAAATAATCAAATTCATTCCAGGGACAAAAGGAGCCTAATTAAGGTTGAAGGTGCTCAAGTTCATTAAATTGGTTTTAAGGCACCGATTACAGGTAACTAAATTATCTCAAAATATTCACAGTTTGAACTGCTACTGCTCTGTGATGAGACTTTCTGTCAAAGGGCTGATTACCCCCTCCCAAGAAAATTGCTGATCAAGAGGATCAGCTCAGAGGAAACTGCAAGGATTCCTATGGTAAAAGTTTCCAAGGAACATTAAGTCAGTGAGAGATTTGTTCCCCTTTCCCTTCCTTATGGGACAAACTTGAGTTTCCACCACAGCGGCCATGGATCCCCTTTGCTATGGGAATGTCTCAGGACTTTCATGGTGCCATGGCTCCTGACAGACCTCTTTCATTCTTCCATCACTCCAATTCTGTCCCTCCTTTGTTCAGTTCCAGACTTCATTCCCCTTCCCCCAAAAAGAGGGGTCTTTCTTGCACCAATTCAGCACCAAAAAAAGTTGCCACAATTGTCTTCTCCATCTACTGCAAATGCAAACATCTTTCCTTTTCCCTCCCTGTACCTGTATGGAGCGATTTCTTTCCCCACTCTAAGCCTGTTGGCAGCTGTCTTAAATTAGAGCGTCCTTTGCAGGGGGTGTGAAAGTGAGCATTATCTTACCACATACCCCACGCTGCGTATTCCTCACTGCAGCCAAGAAGCTGACACAATATATTTAAGTCTGCTTGTTCCTGTAACATCTTCATTCGTAGCTCTTCATTCTTTTCCAACAGGTGGTGTTCCTAATATCACTTATGTGATTTCCAAATGACAGAGGTATACATTCCCTTATTCACCTCTGCTTCTTAATATCTTCTCCATTTGTGCTGACAACAATGATTCTTTAGCAGTTGCAGCTCTAGTAAACTACAGGACACACATAAATAAAAAAACCTGTCAAGATGATACCATATATACACCACACACAGACAAAGCATGAAGAGTGACCAGCGTTATAGCAGGCTTTGCTTCAAATAATGGGCCCAAGTTGTATATTATGGGAAATGGAATGCAGATGTGTAGGACTATATATTATAACCATATTAGTGATAGGTCTCAATCACAACTGTGTGCGTGTGTGCCCATGCATGCGTATAGTGTTATGTAATACATATCTTTTGGCAACATCTTGTATTAGGCACGTACAAAGCTGACTGCTCAAACATTAATAATTAGTGGAAGATCCTAGAGAAACACAAAAAGTGGCTCTATAGTTTGGGAGGGAAATTTCCCCTATTTTTATGACCTTTGCAAATCTTTTTTTTTTTTCCTGTCCTGACCTTATTTAGCATTCTTTTATAGAGAAATAACATTCAGTTTTCAATTGGCTTCCAGAATGTATTTTATTTTAGAGATAATGATGCTTCCTTTCTACTGAAATTTATTATCAACCTACAGGTAAGAAAAGGAAACCTGAAAAAAACCCCTAGAAATACATAGATTTCACCTTAAAAACAAATAAGTGCTAAACTAGAGATTGCATGGAGTCCAGTAGGACACTTGTTTCTTACTTTGATTGTAGAAGGAAGGAATTTAAAACCAGAAGTAGAGATTCACAACCTCCCCTCTCAGATACCTTTTAGCCCTGTAGGTGCCAAAATTCACTAGATGCCTATGTATTTCCCCAGGAACTTTCTTTAGGTGCTAAAATACCTGCCACCGATCATGTGTACAATTACCCACATGCTGATGGCAATCCCCCAAAAGGGGTCACAAAAAGGATCAATCTAGCTTGCCACCGGAGCTTGGTACAAGTAGGTTTTCTTTGAAGACCCCTGTCTGATTACACCTCATACAACACAGTGAAGTGGTGGTGTAGTGGTTGAGAGAAGAGGCTGGTTCAAAAGACTTATCTGACTAATTTAAGTAGATACTTGAACCTAGTTAATATCTCCCCTGCCAGACGAGTGCCCTGACTATTGGGCTATGGAGTCACTCTCTTCCTCTGGGACCCACTGCATATTTAATAAGATATCTAGTGTGAAATATCTTCAAGGGTGGGGATTAAGACAAAGCCACTATAAAATTCTGATTTTAGGGTGTTCTTTTGAGTGGTGGGAGATCTGGGTTAAAATCTGGCAGAAAACGTTGCATATGTAACCACCAAACGTCTAGGTATAGCAAAGGGGGAAACGGGGGTAATAGTAATACTAGCATTTCCTCTTCCTCCAGACTGGTTATTGTGAGAGGCTGACCTAATTCTAAGAAAAGCACCTAATTCTGGGAGAAGGTTCACAGCTGTGAATCCCAAGGGAAGAGGTGTTCCCCTCCAGCCCAGGCTTGGGCACCTAACTGTCTTTGGGCGTCTACACCAAATGCTTTACTGCTTAGTAGGCTAATCACCTGGGCACGTATGTCAAAGCCGACTTGACACTCACCAATTAGCACACTCCAGCATCCTCTGCGTCATGTGAATTCAGTGTCCCCATGCTTCAAAATGTTGGCAAGTTTGTTGAACAAACTTCAGTTAAAGTGCCTCTACCATCATTTTCAAACATGGGATGCTAAATAAAAGTGATACTGCTGGTGCTTTAATTAGTGGCCATCTCATTGCTGCTGTAATTCAAGAGCCTCCCTCCACCCCAGAGCACATGTAAAGACACCCTTTGTGTGTGTTAACTGCCAAATAAGCTGACAAAGTATAATATACCTTCTTTCCAATGCTCTGTTTCACTGCTGGAAAATAATACGAACTGAGGTAGTGACATGATAAAAGGAAATAATTATTCCTAGGATTCAGACAGAACAGGGCACAAGAACACATCCCATAAGGAGGTTCTCAAATAAGGTGTTGAAAGCTCTGTTGCCTGGCACTTGGGCAAACATATCTCAGCAAACCACTTCCCAGACCTGTTGCTGATTCCACTCTACATGAGACCAGAGAGACATATTAGGCCAGGGTGGCTCATTGCTAGTTTAAGAGAGCAAGACACAGAGAAGAAAAAGATAGTGGTTATTTCAGCCTGCTAAATAACCTTTCAAAAAGAATGAAGGAATAATGCACTGGGCTTAAAGCCCATACCTTACTTTGGTTGATTTGTAGTTTCCTACATTAGAGACTTATAGAAGAAAGGGGAGTGGGGAGGGACCCAAAACATAATCTAAGAACTAAGGAACAACCTATAATCCAATATTATGAAATCAACTCTCTCCCTCACTCAGCATCTATTAAATTAAAAACAAAAAATATGCTTCAGGAAGAATAGTCTCTGCTTTCCCTAAAGTAATAAGATGTATAACACTAATAATAATGAATTTCTGGGGTTCCATGAGAATAAAATGTCATTGGATCTACTGCTTACCAGATGTACTGAAGAACAAACTTGGTGCGTGTGTCACTATCTGGACAATTTTGAGGACACCTTTTTCTTTTTTTCTTAAGCTTCCTGATTCAAATGAGAAAGGAAAGCAAGAAAGATGTTTCCTCCAAGTAGCAGTTTATTTAAAATACAGTATCTCCAGTTAGAAACTTTTAGTATTACATTAACATGATACAGACAAGGAGAACAATTGTATATTATCAAAAATGTCTTTCAGCCAAAACCTCACTTGACCAGATCTGACAGTCAGCTAATGGTGGCTATGTGGCTTGACCAAATGTAACAAAATACTCCAAGAAAGATTTTTGGTAACAGTCTTTTTAAATGCAGGAGTTTATCATGTACTCTTAGGACAGGACAATCTACTATGCTTCAACACACGAAGGCCTGTTCCAGCAGTCTCTGTTAAATTTCTGCTTTTCTAGGTTACAAAAATCTTGCATGGCTTAAATTTCCCAGAAAAGCTCTCAGCCCAGAAGTTACTTCCCTATAGCTGAAACAGGAGAAAGAATAAAAAAACCTGCTTTGTCATTTTTATGCTGGAAGTGCCCCAAGCTCACAAGTTTAAGTTTATTTTCACTGCAAAAACTTGTGTTTTGAGCTAAATATTTAAGTTCAAATATGACTTGCTTCTTTTAGTTATTAATAATTTCTATAGAAATAGATGGAGGTTCTTAAACTTTGTATGGCAGGGACGCTTCTTGTATGATCCTATACACTTGCTAGTACAAAACAGAGACTTAATGGTTTTTTTTATACTCTAAGGACAAAAGTCACAAATGCGTATTTAACTGATTAAACTAATTCATTCTGGTTTGTCAGATAATCTATTCCCACACCATAAATTAATGTTTAACTGTACCCTGATTAAAACACCTATCACACCCCATCCCCATCCGGATTGTATTTGCTAAAATAGGTAAAAATGAAACTTTATTTTTAACATTCCTTCATATATAGCCTGACTTCAGTGAAATCCATAGGAACCCTTCTAATGATTTCCCTGGGCACTGAATTAGGCTTACAGGGCTTGATTCATAGGTTGTGAGGCTGGAAAGGGCCTTGCTGGCAGGAAGGACAACTGAGAGTCAGGTGACCCCAGCAAGGTTCAAAGGAAAACTTTCACCTACGGGAATCTGCAGCCATATGGTAGGTGCCTGGCTCACCATGCAACACATGGGGAGAAATGGGCGTCTGAGCAAGAGAGGTTCATAAATCTGAGAAGGAAGCTACCTAAGCCAGCCAAGAGTCAAATACAGAGGAAAGGGAGATAGGTTAAGTATAGAAGCAGCTGCCTCACTGGTCAGGTATGTGCTTCCCTCCCCATTAAAGATCCTGAGCTGATTTTACCTATTATGTGGTACTGTTTTTTAACATCCATACCCCTCCCCACCTTTTCCTTGCTACCCCTTCCTACCTTTTCCTTGCTACACCTCTCCCACAACACACACACAAAAGATCACAGGTAAGAACAATGATAGAATACTTGTACCAGGTAGTAGGGAAACAACCTCTTGTTTAATGAAGAGACTATTTGTCTTTTTTCCCCCCAGATGTGCATTGCAAGCTAAAAACGGAAGCACACCTTACCCACATTTTCTGTTTTCTTGGCTGATAGTTGATTTTTAAATGAGAGAAGCTGGAAGAAGACAACTGGCATCATCCAGAACCCAGAGAAATTCTGTAAATATACAATGGTGTTTCAAAGTAAGATGTACAAGAAATTTAGTCTGAGAGTAGAAGGAAAAAGGGCCTAACAGTGAGCTCCCTTAGTCTGTGAAAGCATCTACCAAAGGACGTGGTGGATGTTCCAGCCCTTGTGTCATTTCGAGCCAAACAGGATGGGACAGTAAAGAATATATTGTCGGGACCTATGTTTTATTGGCAGTGATCTAAGATGAAACCCTTAAGCAATAAGGATCTGATCCAAATAACTCTGTCTCATTTCATTCGATTGTTTAAGTGGCTAAACTTTTCCTTAAGTGCATTACTTCTCTGACTACTGCAACTCTATCTGACTTTTCCTAATGTGGGGTGGCAAGGGCGTTTTGTTTTGATTATACATGCAAGATATTATTTTGCGCTTTGGATTGGATTTGAGAAGGTGACAGTTTCCCAAATGCTTTCTTTTTCAAATAACTGCAATAGCCAAGACAATTAAATGAGGGGCTTCCTTTGATAATTTTTACTCAGTTGCCAGTCTCCATCCTGAGGAAATCAGTAAAAATAAGCCTGACTGATTTACTTCCATTCATAAGTGTTCTGAGCATACGCAGGGACTGTGAAGGGAGACGTGTTTTTAAATTCCTTTTCTGGGCTTCCTTCTTGTGTCTGCCTCCGAGTTTCTGAGTGCCCCTACTAGTCACTAAAACCTTTCTCTTCTTTTTTCTTTTTCTTCTTTTTTTTGACAAAAAGCAGCAGCTTGATTTTTGGGTTGCCTCAGATTTTGTGCGTCCAGCTTCGGACCCAAAGATTCAGAACTGAAAATCAAAGACCGCATGTGAAATTTTGGCCTTTCGCTTTTCTGTTTCGCTCTCATTTCCAAAATGAGGAGAACTCATTGACATACCTACTGCTTTGAGATCTCTGGAAGGAAATTTTTACACAAGTGCAAAATATTCTTAATATTTGTAGTAGTCTGTAGACTTACAGTGCTTGGGCAGAGAATGAAATGAAACTACAGAAAGTTCTCTGGAGAACTGAATGTGTATTCGCCTTAACAAAAACAAACTTTAATTGGATCTAAATTTGCTTTTGGAAAGAACAATGGCCACTTCCCAAGGTAGCTAATGTTTTGGGGATCTGAGGTTTTGGGGTTTTTTTAATCTGGGACAATGGCAAAGGATTTTATTTCTCATATGGTAGAAGCCCCAGGGACTTTTAAGAAAAACTGGCAGGACTCTTTAAGGTCTCTAAAGTTGGACATCGTAAGTCACTGCAAACTTCTAAATTTGCAGATCTTGGCCAGTATCCAACCTGTGAATTCTAAGCCATTTTCTATTCTGTTAGCTGTGTGATGAAGACCATTCTCTGTCCTTATGCGGAAAGTGACTGTTTGTCCACTCTGAGACAAATCAGTAGACTGAGAGAAAAAATTTTCAACTCCGTCATGGTAGTCTATCAGACCAAAAAAATTACAAGGGGAATCTGGCAGTAACAGTTCCTAAAAAACAAAGACAAGGATAAATGATGGATAAGTCAAATGACAGATAAATGACAGACAAAAGAACTCAAGCAGCTAGGAAAGTTTGAAATTCTTTCAATTCATGTGGAAATGATAGTTGCCTGAAACCAGAATCTGGTAATGGCATGTGCAAAAAGGAAGTCTAATTAGCCTGTATCCTCCTTAGCAAGGGTTAAGTCTCTATTTCAGTTTCCATAATTTTCTTGAGATGAAAAGATACACAAACGATGCCATGATCTGTGTCTAACTGGGGTTGTTACATGTGCCTATTCTTTACCACACTCCTTTGATAGGGTGACATGGTGCCAGATTTCCCAAGGGTTTTTTTTTTCCTGTCATCTCTTTTCTCCCAAAGTTGAAGATCAAAAGATTTTTGTTGCTTGTTTTGTGGGAACTTGCCTATTTTCTCAGGCTCTGAAATATTTGCACAGTGAAATAAAGAAAACAGCAATTTCAGATTGCTGGGGAATTTTCTTGAGTGAAACAGGGAAAACAGGCTATTTTTGACTGGCAAAGCTTCCAGACGCTCTATTCACGCTGGCTATACACACTTCCTCATTTAGACTGATACCACTCTTTGTCTCATTTCTGCTTTGAGTATGATCACTGATAGCGTATTTGATAACAACTTGACAGTGTTTTGCATGACTGATTTATAGAAATAGCCTGCTTAAGAAATGGATCTTGGAAGGCATTTCTAATATGTTAGCCAGTGCTTTGTGATTAAATATAGTCTTGCCAATAGATGGTATACTAATTAACTCCTGGGGTGATGAATGAGAGTGAAGAAACAGGACAGAAATGGAGAAGGATGGCAATAAGAGAACTAGAGGAAAAGTTACAATCTTAAGCTACTCCTTGTACCTGGGTTTTTTCCAAACTGTTGAGAGAGCAAATAAAGAAACTACTAGAGCTGCCAAGCCTCTGTACTGAAGAATTTCGGGGGAAGAAATTGATTATTCCACTCAGCAGGACTATTTGGATGTTAATTTGTCCAGTGATGAATCTGACAATGCAGCTGATATCCATGAAGATTTATATTCTTCTGTTTCCTCACAACAGTTATCACATCTCTGAGAATCCATATTTGGATTGACAGCCCCTCAGTAAAGATTTTTTTACAAAAGAAAATGCAAACTTCCCTGAAAAAGACATGACTCACAAAAACATAACAGATGTAGAAGCACTACCAAAGTGTCTAGATAGAAAAGTCTTTAATGACTATCTGAGCTACCCATTTTGTGGCAACTTAAGCTATCTTCAGTGTCATTACAATTAAATTTAAGACAAAGTCATCCTCTACAGACATGTTATGGATTCTTATGGAAGCTTTTTTAAAAAATAAATGAGCAGTAAGGAGGAGTCGGTCTATTGTATCCTGATACTAGAAAGCAAAGGATGAGTGAAGTGTTTTTTGTTAACATTTAAACAAATCCTAGGCTATGCTGAATGTGATCATAAATAATTTAAAATATAATGATCACTAATGCTGTATGAAATATAAGGCCCTGATCATGCCTAGGATCTTACTGCCTTTCAGACGACCTGATCATCTACTCCTAACAGCTGGAAGGAAATTCCAGTGGTGACAATGTAGAGAGTGCAGTCATGCTATTCTACATAGAAAGAGGAAATCCATTGCTCCCACTAAATTACATGCAAACCCGTTAAGAACTCAATGAAACTAGCTTTCTCTAGACATGGTAGATTTGTTTGCTTGTTTACTTGGGAGAAAAATACATCTTTTCAACAAAACTCTTCTGAGAAAAAGATTCTCAGGTCTAGGAGAGGGGAAGAACAGGCAGACCCTTAGGCCAGGTATCGACATTACACTTTTATGGTACAAGTGATCAGAAAACGGTCTATATCCAGAACAGAACAGAAGTTCGGCACACATAGACTGGTTTAAAAATGGTGGAACCTAGTCTAAGATTTGCCCCCTGCCTCCTCCCCCTCAAAGGGCGAATGTTTTGTTCACTACCAATCTAAATTATACCACTTACAGAAAACTGTATAACTTAGATCAGATCTTCCTCAGGCCTTTTGAATGTATCTAGTCTAAAAGACCGAGGTTCAGACCCCTACTGTGCCTGATTTAAGACAGGAACTTGAAACAATCCAGGTACAGGCCTGACCTTCAGCCTTTTGGTTACCAAAATTCATTTTAAAAGGACTTGACTTTTCTCCTGGTGTAGCCTGGGAAAACTTGAAATCTCGAAGTTTTACAGGACAGGAAGACCGCTTCCCATTTAACTGTACTTTATACTGCGAGAACAAGGCTAATTGATTTTATAAATAAATAGACCCATTTATAAACAAATAAAAGTGGTGTTATGTGTATAGTAGCCATGTGTCGAAGCTGAGCTTTACTCGGACCCCATTCTGCTTGGCAGTAGATGTACACAAAGCCAGAGATAACAAATTAGGTAGAGAATGGGTGAGAGGGAAGAAGTAGTTACCCATCTATAAAACAGCTATAATGAGGCGCAGGTTTGCTCAGGCCTGGAGCCGCTTCTCGTTTAGGCTCTGACGTGCCTCCTGGAAAACAGAAGCATGCGGGACAATCCCATCCGCCCTGCATGCCTCTGCTTCTGGGAAACACTGCACAGGGTCCAGCTGGGAGGGGCTGTGGCAAGAGCCTGCACTCCTACCACAGCTGCTTCCCGGTCCGGCTTTGCAGGAAGCACTCAAGGCGATCCACATGGCTGTGGCAATGGTGTGGATATCATATCTAATCAATGAATAACAGTTTAATTGGTAATAGAACCATAATGCCTATGTTACAATATTCGTAATGTGTTTCTATTTGTTTTTTAAATGGGGTGTCACTCCAAGGCCAGAGTTGGAAGTTAAGTCATAGTGGTGGGGAGGACACTGGGTGGGAGAAGTGAGGAAGAGGAGGTGTCATGGGGTGCCTTGAGTCTCAAAAGCTTGAGAATCACAGATTGCGGGGCATCCATGATTGTTTTATGAGAATGGAGTGAATTTCTCCAACACTGGCACAGATATGGACTAGATGATCTCTTGAGGTCCCTTCCAGCCTTACTTCTCTGTGATTCTCTATGTTGTCTTCTAAGCTGTGTATATTTCCCCAGCTGGCTACACTCCTGTCTTGCTGATTCTCAGGTGGTGAAAGTCCTTGATGGCAGACTTTAGTCACTTGGCCCAAAGTTTTAGTACGGATATGGATGTGGGATCAGCAAGAGATGTAGACCTACGTGGCTGGAAATGTTTAATGGGATCTGATTGTGCTCGGATTAAAAAAAACAAACATGAGCTGGACTTTCTACAGTGGAAAAAGTTGCCTTGAGGACTGCAACCAAAGTAACAACCTGACTGACTGAATGAAAATATCTGCCCCTCTGGGCAGCAAGCTTTGTGAATTGACTTGTGCCAACAGCAGCGAAGGGTCACATAATCCTAATTTGTAACTGATTTTCTAAAGCTATAGCCACAATACAATTTTAAAAAATCATTTGTGGGTTTCATTGATGTGATCACAAGTGTGTCAATAGTGCTATTAACTAATTAGCTCATGTGTTGTGGTGATTTTGGTTTTTTTTAACTACAACTAACCAGATGACAGTAATATAATTCTTGCATCATTCTCTCTGGCTCTGTTTCTTGGGATATTTTTCCATGCCTGAAATTTTGTAGTACTTTTTGTATTAGCCATGATGCTTTAAGAATGATTCAGCTGCTTCTGCTTGTCTGTTTTTTTATGAAGTCATAATCTTTGTTTGCAAAATAAGTTTTCATAGAGCCAAGTGTGTTTTTCAGAGAATCAGACCTTTTCATTTGTCTCAAATGGCAAATTGTGGCTCTAGGAACAGGTAAGCCTTCTCAGAAATAAAAGCAGTTTTGCAGAAGTCCATAGGAGTAAAATAAATGGAAGATTTTTTTTTTCTTGGAGGACTGGGAGTGGAGGCAGAGAAAGGGAAGGAGGTAGGGGGTATGTAGAAATATATTGTTCCTACATAAATTGTTTTTCCAAATTTTTCAGAAGACATCAGCAACCTTTTTTGTTTGATAAACCATTTTTGTTCCCTTTATGAACAACTAACATTTTGGAAGATAATTGCTGTTCTAGGTTTCTAGAGCACTTGGCTGTCTTGAAAATAATAATTTCTACCTCATAAGTAACAGGAAAGAAATCACAAAGTATAATGGAATAAATGGACTTTTATCAGCAGCTATTTTATAAAAATAAAAAGAAAGTAAGGAAAAGTTCAAGAAAATTCCTTTGGGATAAATAAACTATAAAAAGTAATTTCTTAATTTTCTGAAATTTACTGTCTGATACTCATCATAATTGTGTGTTTACATAAAGACACCAAAGAACTAGTTGGGAAAGTATTTATCAAAACATTTTTTTGTAAATTCTAGATATTCCATCACCTTTCAAACTGGAGAAATATGTACCCTATATATTTCCATCCAAACACTGGAATTTTAAATAGGCAGGAGGGGGCAATGTGACTGTTGGACAGGTAAACATGGAGGGCTTATTAAAGACTGCAAATCAAGACACGGATGGAAGATTTTGCTGTCGCCATAGAAAAAGTTGGCAATTAAATGTGCTGAGAAGACTGCAATGACATTAAGGAGCCGGTTCAGCATAAGGGACAAGGAAAAGCAAAGAGTCAAAAAAGGAGACTGAGACTATGGAGTGACACTGATCAACAGTGACAGAAGAAGGAAAGTAAGTTACATTTTGGGCCATATTAAAATTGATATTGGAAAAGAAGGAAGAAAGAAGCTCTGAGAGAGTCAGGCACAAAATGTGGAATTGGATTGAGGAATGACAGGTTGGAGGTAGAGAAGTAGAACTGAAGGACATCCGCTTGCAGACGACAATGAAACCAACAAGCTTGTAGTCAGAGTGGAGCTAAACTACCGAATGGATGGTAAACTGTTTAATCTCAGCCAACTCTGAGCCAAAACCAAGACCACACTGACCTCAGTCATCAAGCTCCACTGCACTTCAGTCTGTGCTCATTCAAAGGCAGATCTTCAGGCAATCATCAACATCAACATCTTTACTGAGGTATACAAGAAAATGGAACTGATGCTTAACATTCAGAAAAGTATGGTCCTCCATCCACAAGCTATTAATGAGCAGTCCCCAGCTCCAATCTTTCAGATTTGCAGTGAGACTCTGGAAAAGGTTGAGTGTTTCCTATACCTTGGAAGCCATCTCTTGCAGAAGGCTAACATCAATGAAGAAATCCAACTTCATTTTAAAAATTCAAGCAGAGCCTTCAGATGCCTGAGGAAACAGGTGTTCAAAGATTGTGTGCCAGTCAAAGGTATGCTGACACTTGGAGCCTCTATGCCTGAAGTGCATCTCCTTCCTACTTACCCACCATGACTTGATGGTTTTAAGAAAGGAATAAGAGGTTCTTCTGAAGATCAAATGCCTTCCCACCCTCAAGCTGGCTAGGTGCAATAGCAAGTGACTTAGGGCTCCACCTCCCCTACACACTGTCCAGTCGCAAACCAAAATATAGCAGTGGCACCAGTCCAAGATTGGCCACCACCCAATATAGATTCAGTCTATCATACCCCTTTAGGGCTTAAATTAACTCTCTCCCCTGCTGGGGGTAATGTCCAGTGCAACTGGCTAAGCTATTCTCCTTTGGCTGTCCCCTTAAATGGGGGAAGTCCATTACTACCAGCCCTCCCTGCCAGGTTTCCTTGGGATGTGCCAGGGTAATCCCTCCTGAGTCAACCCTGTCTCAAAGTAAAGAAAGATGATGACTCAACAATACGCTGGCATCTGACTCACGTGTCTGATGTTGAACTGTGCGGAGTAAACTCACTCCTGAGGTGGGTCCCACCAGTCATGCCTGAGGGCTCTGCTGCCAGATTCCAAACATTGAGATGCTCCTGGTTCTCCCTCCCATGCCAGCTCATGCAGTCTCCTCTGGTGTCTTCTGCAGCTTCTGCCACATCTGCAGGGACACCCCCTGTAGCCTATGCTGCCTTCACTCCACTGCCACTGTCCAGAGCTTACCAGTACCTCAGATGCCTTTTTATGATGTCACAGGTTACATACTTTCCCACATGCAGGAAGAGCATGCTTTTAAAATGCACTGGAAATGCCACACACATCTCTGTGTCTCCAGCTCAGGCTGTTTCAGGGAAGTCATTGAGCCCATACTGAGCTTTGCTCCCCCTTCAATCAGGGTTCATTGTGAGAGAACCCCCCCACCCCACCCCCTGTGCTCCCAGGAGCTCTGGGAGCAAAGTCACCCAGCATGGCAACAGATCATGACATCAGATCCAAAATTAAGCTCATGGTTTATTAAGCTATAATGATCCCCACCTTACTGTATGAAGCTGAGACATGGACAACATGTAGGAGACACCTCAAGTTTCTGAAGAAGTACCATCAATGCTGTCTCAGAAAGAACCTTCAAATCCAGTGAGAAGGCAGGTGCACCAACATTAACATCCTCCTGCAAGCAAACTCCATGAGCATCAAGGCAATGATCATCCAACATGAACTTCACTGGGCCAGCCATGTCATCTGGATGTCCGATGCCAGACTCTCAAAGTAAATTTTATTCACCAGCAAAATCAAGGCATACTTTCAAGAAGAGGGAAAGTGCTTCAAGGACATCCTCAACACCAATTTGAAAATATGCAACAGCGACATCAACTGGTGGGAATCTCTGGCTGATGCCCAAATTGGTCTTGAGGATCAAATTTGGCCAAGTGCTCATCCCATGAGATGTCTGGGTAGTTGAAGTCTCCCATAATGACCATGCACTGAAAGCATGCAGCCTTGGCTAGGTTTCTGGTGAATTCTTGGTCAAGCACTTGTTCCTGGTTTGGAGGTCTGTAGGAGACTCCTACCATTGTATCTCCTTCACTACATTCCCCTCATATTCTAAACCAAAGCCTCTATTCTAAACCTCTTCACATAGAGGTTTTTGGCACAATCTTTCCTGTACAGGGTACAGTCATTTATACTGGTAGTCCAGTAATAGGAAGCATCCCACCAGGTCTCCATGATCCCTATGAGATCATAGTTATTTTTGTTTAGCAGAAGGACCATTTCCTCCTGTTTATTCCCCAAACTCCCAGCATTAGTGTACAGGCACATAAGTGTGCTATTGGAGTCCCTAGGCTTCCTTGTACTCATGGAGAAGCTCTGTTCCTGGGCTTGGGTAGGAGTGGGTTCCTTGTAGCATCCTAACCTGCTGGTTTTGTGGTTGATGCTTGGTGAGCCTGCTTTGGTGGTTGTCTGCCCATCCCCAAGTGAGCTTAGTTTAAAGATCTTAGTCAAGGTCTCTATGTCAAAGAAAGTTATGTGCCCCTGCAAGCCAACATTGGCACCCAGGGTGGATGACTGGAGGCTCTCTGGGTTAAAATCCATGGTGAACATGGCACAGGGGACACAATGGTGGAAGTCTACTACAGACCTCCTAACCAGGATCAAGGGACCCCAAAGTTTGGAATAGACTGGCACTGGAGGTGGTTCAAGCACCTACTTTGGACATCTTCCAGAGACAATTGGATGTTTATCTTGCTGGGATCCTATGATTCCTGCTGACTTCCTGCCCCTGGGACAGGGGGCTAGACTCAATGATCTTCCGAGGATCCTTCCAGCCGTAATGTCTATGAAATTTATGAAGAGTTTAACCAGGAATTCACCAGGGAGATAGCTGAGGCTGCATGCTTCTGGTGTATGGTTGTCATGGGAGACTTCAACTACCGTGACATCTTGTGGGAAGAGCACTCATCCAAATCCAAATGGTCACAAAGCTTCCTCATGTGCATGGATGAGCTCTATCTGACTCAAGAACTCTATCCACCGATGAGAGACAAAGCACTGCTCAACCTAGTACTGGCAACAGGGGAATGACTTAATCAGTGACTTAAAGATCAAAGGCAAGCTGGGAGACAGTGACCATGAGCTGATCACCTTCACCATCTACTGTAAAGCTGGCAAGTCAGTCAGCAATGCAGAAGTTCTCGACTTCAGGAAAACTGATTTTGACAAGCTCAGGAGGCTTGTTGGCAAGGCCCAAAGAGACAATGACCCGAAGGGGAGGGCAGTTCAGGATGAGTGGTTGCTCCTCATGGGAGCGTTCCTAGAAGCTCAAGCAATGTCTATCCCATCTCAGAGGAAAGACAGCAAAAGGGCACAGCAACCCCCTTGGCTCTGAAGGGAACTAGTGGACCTTCTGTGTCTAAAAAGAGAGACCTATAAAGGGTGGAAGGCTGGATTCACCTCAAAGGACAAGTATTCTGCACTGGTCCTGATGGGGAGGAGATTTCTGCACTGGTCTGGCTTAGGGAGATGGGGGCACAGGTGGTCTTCTCATCCATCCTCCTGGTCAGAGCTCACAGTAGGCATCACAGTGCCTGCATCAGAGAGGTCAACCTCCGGCTCAGGAGTTGATGTCATCATGTAGGATTTGGCTTCCTGGACCACAACCCACACCTCCTGGCAAGGGACTTCCTGGGGACACGATGGACTTCACCTCTCAGCGAAAGGTAAAAGTCTTTTTTCCAACAGGTTGGCTGATCTCCTACATCAGGCTTTAAACAAGCTCAGATGGGGGATGGGGAGGCAGAAGAAGGAGAACATCAGAAACCTGCAATCCATAGGACATCCAGCAGTACAGAACAGGTAAGCAATAAGCTTGTAAGCAATAAGGGGCACATTGGGTATCAGAGCCAGGGGGCAACAAAGGCACCAGTCACAGGGGTCAAGTGCCTGTACACTAATGCTAGGAGCATGAGGAACAAGCAGGATGAACAAGCACTCCTGCTTGCAGAAAATACTTATGACTCAGTGGGCTTAACAGAAACCTGGTGGGACTCTGGATGGCTGGATGGTACACATTAAGAGCCATAAGCTGTACAGAAAGGATGAAGTAGGGAGGAGAGAAGGAGGGGTTGTTCTCTATGTCAAGGAGCATTATACATCAACCCTTATCAAATGGAATTGGAGGAGGAGAAAGAAGGAATATGGGTTAGGATATGTGGAGGTCAAGGGGAAAGGGATTTGGTGGTAGGGGTCTGCTACAGACCCCCACACCAAGGGGAAGAACTAGATTTAGAACTCCTGAGGCAGCTCTCAGAGGCCATAAAGACTAGGGAAGCAGTAGTCATGGGGGACCTAAACTACCCTGACATCTGCTGGGAGATGCAGACAGCAAATTCCCACTGTTCATACAGGTTCCTATCCCGGGTGCAGGACCTCTACCTGACACAGGAGGTATAGGGTATCACTAGGGGAAATGCCTTACTGGACCTGGTAGTGGCAATGGGTGATGACATGGTAGGGAACCTATAGATCAGTGGTCACCCGAGGGATAGTGACCACCAAATAATAGAATTCACCATAAGGTGCAGAGTGGGAAAGGTAATTAATAGGGTGGAAGTGCTAGACTTTAGGAAGGCTGACTTCAGCAAGCTCAGACATTTAGTCAAGGACGCACTGCAGAGTAAGACATTTGCAGAGATGGGAGCCCAGGAAGGGTGGCTGTGCCTTAAGGAAGCAATCCTTTGTGCAGAGAGAGAGATGATCCCAATGCGGAAGAAAAGGGGGAAAGGGGCCAAGAGGCTTCCTTGGCTAACCAGAGAAATCCAGAGCAGTCTAAGGGCAAAAAGGGGAGCATATAAGCAGGTGGACACAGGGAGAAATTACTAAAGAGGAGTATGCCTCCTTAGCTTGCAGTTTGTGGGCAAACTAGGAAAGCCAAGGCTGCAGCTGAACTCCAACTGGCTACACATGTCATGGACAATAAAAGTCCTTTTTTAGATATGTGGGAAGCCAGAGGAAATGCAAGGGTAACATTGGACCCCTGCTAAACCACATGGGGAAACTGACAACCTACACCCAGGAAAAGGCCAATCCGCTTAATGGGTATTTTGCCTTGGTTTTTCACCAGCCCCAAGGAACATCCCTGGTCAATATGGTATGGGACAGCCAGGGTGAGGGAGAATTGTTACCCTTTATCAATGTTGACCATGTGAAGGACTACCGTGAGATGCTGGATTCCTTCAAGTCAGCTGGCCTAGGCCGTTTACACCCAGGGTACTTAAGGAACAGGCAGGCATCATAGCTCAGCCACTGGCACAGATCTTCCAGGACTCATGGCACTCAGGTGAAGTGCCCAAAAATTTGGTACCTATCTTCAAGAAAGGGAGGAAAGTAGATCTGGGGAACTACAGGCCCATCAGACTGACCTCTATCCTGGGGAAGATCTTGGAAAAAAAAATCAGAGAGACCATTCTTGACAAACTGGCTGATGGCAACATCCTGAGGGACAGCCATCATGGGTTTGTTGCAGGTAGGTCTTGCCTAACCAATCTCGTCTCCTTCTATGACCAGATGACCTATCATCTGGACAAAGGAGAAGAGATTGATGTCATATATCTTGATTTTAAAAAAGCCTTCTATCTGGTATCCCATGATCACCTCATAGAAAAACTGGCCAATTGCAGCCTCATCTACATCACAGTCTGATGGCTGGGAATTTGGCTCTGTGGTTAGACCTAGAGTGGTAGTTGATGAAAGTCAATCATCATGGTGTTCTGTGACCAGTGGGGTCCCCCAAGATTCTGTCCTTGGGCCTGTGCTCTTTAACATCTTCATTAATGATGTGGACATTGGTATCAGAAGTGGACTGGCCAAGTTTGCTGTGACACCAAACTTTAGGGTAAAGTGTCCACACCCAAGGACAGGATGGTGATCCAGGCCGACCCTGACAGGCTCAGAAAATGGGTGGATGAAAACCTGACGACTTTCAACACCAAAAAATGCAAGGTACTCCACCTTGGGAAGATAAACCTGCAGCATGCCTATAGGCTCAGCAGTTCTATACTTGCTAGTACAATGGCCAAAAGGGACACGGGAGTCATGTTTGACACAAGACAAATATGAGCCACCAATGTGATGTAGTAGCTTGTAAAGCAAGCAAAACTCTGGCTTGAATCCATAGATGCTTCTCAAGCAAATCTCAGGATGTCATCCTCCCGCTGTACTCGGCCTTGGTGAGGCCACAGCTGGAGTACTGCATCCATTTCTGGACTCCACAATTCAAGAAGGATGTGAAGACCCTTGAGAGAGTCCAGAGGAGAGCCACATGCACGATCAAAGGGCAAGAGAGTAGGCCTTATGAAGAGAGGCTGAGAGCCATGGGGCTCTTCACCCTGGAAAGGCGCAGGCTATGCGGGGACTTGGTGGCTGTCTGTAAGTATATAAGGGGTGCACATCAGGATCTGGGGGAATATCTGTCCACCACATCGCCCCAAGGGATGAAAAGGTCAAACTGTCACAAACTCCTCCAAAACTTTTTCAGGCTGTACATAACAAAGAACTTCTTTACTGTCCAAGCTTCTTCCCCAGTGGAGTGAGGTGGAGGCCATCTCTTTACCAACTGACCAACTGCTCTCTAAAGAGTGGACTGCGGTCATAGAAGCCAAATCCTTCACAGTGGCACCAGCACTGCAGTTTTCTGTTTACTGCCTCAGTTTGTCTCTCCCTCCTCTGCCTGTGGCCTGTAGCTGGAAGGATCGACGAAAAAAACACCTGCACCCCCAACTTCCTAAGACCCACTCCAGGAGCCCTGTAGCCACTCATGACCGTGCTGATTGCTCTGAGCCACGTCATTTGGGCCCACATGGATAAGGATAAGGTAGTGGTCAGAGGGCTGAAAAAGTTTTGGGATCCTCTCAGCCACATCCCAAATACAGGCTCCCGGAAGGCAGCAAACATCCCCGGCTAAGGAGACAGATCACTCCCTCTGTCCCCCTCAGGAGGGAGTCCCCCACAATAACCACTCTGCTTTTCATCTTAGGGATGATGGCTGGTTGTGTTTCTTCCTCACTTACAGTAGCTGGCAGCTCTGCAGGCTCTACTGGTGCTGCAGGAGGTTTGTACCTGTTGCAGAGCTCCAGGAGGGTGGTGACCCTGGTACAGTGAGCCTTGGGTCTTCAGACAACCTTTCTCCAGCCCCCTGGCTGGACAATATGGGAGTGCCTCTTGGCCTCCCTCGTCCTGGCAGTTGACCTAGGTCACTCTTCTGTCCTGGGGTGAATGGCCTGGCAGTAGCAGCAAATCTCTTGTTTGCTATCCCTGATGGCATGCAGCCTCTACACCATGGTCCAGAGCTCCACTAGCTGGGATTCCAGAGATTCCAATATGGAGCAAACCTCACAAGGGGAGGTTGTAATGCTCCTGATCTCATGTGCCTACAGTCATGCCAGACAGCCCCCACAGGTGAGAGCCAGGGGCTCCTAGTGAATGGATGCTGGAACCATGGGTTCTGCATGGGTGGAGGCCTCAGAAGTACCAGAGGGGAGGGATCCAGCTGCAGTGGGGAATCTCGGGGTGTGACATGTGCCACCCACCATTGTGCCAGTAGTAGTTTGGCTATTACTGTGCCTACCACTCCCGTGAAGCTTGCTGCCTAGGGCCTCAGGCCCCTCCCACACTATCTCATGTGCTGGGCCCAGAGCACACCTGTTTGCAGGTTCTGTTTGTGAAGCTCTGGGCACGTGGCTCCCTGAGGGCATGGCGAAGTAGAAACCAGGAGAGTGTGATCCTCCTCAGCTCCTTTCACCTGCCTCCCCACAGCTAAGCTAAGTCCCTCCCACCATGGGGCCCAGCTTACCTCCAGCTAGGCTGGGGGTTGTCCAGGGTCTTGGGGGTCCTAGAAGAAGTTCTGGGGGCCCAGGGGTCACAACGAGCTTCCGCTCCTGCATCTTGCTCCTGAGCCAAGGGCCAAGTGTGGCTTTTGCCATTGGCGGGCCCTTTTAGACTCTGCACATGTGCAGTAGGGCCCGCCGGCATTGTGCTGCTCTCGGGGAGCTGGGGGGTCCCTCCTCCACCACAGAAGGGGACAGGTGAGTGCCCACACTTCCCTGCCTCATGCACCATATTGTGTGGCTCCCTGGGGGGTTGGGCCAAGTAGGAACCGGGGGGAGGGGTGTGACCTGCCTCTCACTCTGGAGCCAGGGGCCAAGAGATGAAAATGAGCCAACAAAATATACGGCTACAGGATGGGTGAAAATGACAGAATAAACCCGGGGGGGCAGAACTAAGAAGAATATAATATTCTGCACTATGTTCCAAATTCAGAGCTAGTTGGGTTTTTTTGACAAAGTCTTTTGCATCACAGAATTCCAGTTTTCATCAGAAAGTGTCAATTTTCAGAATTGAAACTTTTACAATAACATTTCAATTTAGAAAAAAAAAGTTTTTGCTTTTTATAGAGAAAAAATATAATTTAGTATTTTATTAGTTGGCATTTTTCTAGTAAACACCTTGAGTTCTCTACCCAGTTTATTTATTCAGGTAATCTGCTCCCTATATGGTAAAACCAAAACTAAGAATCTCTCTCTTGAAATTTTGAGTACTGCGGGCTATATCATTTATGCTGATTCTCATGTACATGTCAAGTGCCAGGAAGTGGAAGCTATCTATTCATTGCTAAGAAACGTATGTTGTTTTTACATTAAAGTAACCAATACAGTCAATTTTATCTATGTAAAATCCTAATGGTGGCAAAACTAAGGCCACTGTAATACAGGGGGCAGCAACATTTTTGGGCAGAGTGCCAAAAACACCCACAACCTCAACTTCTAAGATGTTGGTGTGCCAGGGTAGACAGCAAGAGAGCCATCAGGGGGCTGATCCTTGTTGTGGCAAAGCAACCCCAGCCCCTTCCCCATCATCTACCCCAAGGCACATGTGCTAAGCAAAATGCCTTTGCATACCATACTCTGGGAAGCATGATAGGGGTTGCCTACCCCAGTTGTCATATCTCCCAGCAGGAGTTCTTGTCACCTAGCTATCCTGAAGTCTGAACTCCTCTGCGTTCCTCCACTAAGACTTTTTATCTCCACAGCAAATTAAAATTAGCTTTCTAAAGTTTGAAAACATATATATGTTTAAAATAAAACAACTAAACGTGAGTGAGGAAATTCAGCCTTCTTCATGCATTTTCACTTGTTTGTTCATCTAGTACAGGGAGGGGGGGTTAAAGTTAATTTGTTCATTTGGGCACAATAAAAATGAAAATGTAATTCATCTGTTTAAATTGCTTTTGGTAAGCAAAAATAAGAATGAATTTTGTGACATAAAACATTTTAGGTCTTAGGTCCTAATCTGGACATAGAAGATAGAGAAAAGGCATTCACAAGGCTTTTTATTCACAGTAACATCAGAAAATGTAAGCGTTGAGAACACAACTCTTCTGTAAATACCCAGATGTTAAGCAACACCCCTCACCCCCCAACACCCTCCATGAATCCTGAGTCTATGATAGCCAGTTGATCTGTTTGATGCTTTTCAGAATTAGGTTTCTGGCATTAGAAATATTGTGGTAGTATTTGTTATAACCTCAATTTTCACTACATTCTGACTGTTAGGGAGTTTTCTAGAAAAAGAGACTTGTAAACTCCCTCAATTGTTGATCAAATGAACATAATTTGATCAACAGTTGAGGAGGTTCACAAAGTCAACCAAAAAAAGCAATAAGGTCAGGATAAAAATCATTTTATGTTGGCTTAGGGAAAAACTCATTAAAATATCCAAAACTCACATCATGGAAATGACTGCCCAAGCTATCTCATCCTGAAGGTAGCTAGCAGTAAGGGTCAATCATAAGCAGGATTTAAGAAAGGAAATCTGAGGCACATGTCAGGAAGCATTGCTTATACAAACCATTTGAAATGTTCAAAAGAAAAATTAATTTAAGACTGGAATAATGTCTGCATTCACTTAAGAGATAATCATACCCATGACAGTCATGAGAATTTTAGCATAGAGGAAAAAACCTTAATGTCCCTCATAGGCTTGTTAATAGAGCTAAAGGTATAACTATTTACTCACAGGAAAATGTGCTTGATAGTCCCATCTTGGATATTAATGCTGACCTTCCATTCAGTAATAGCATCCAATTCAAATAACTTAATTTATACCAATGCAATCAGAATTAGGCCAGTAGCAAAAAGTGCTTAATTCAGTAAAATAACCACCAGATAGTTATTTTGAACATACACAAACATATAGAAGATCAGCTTTTGATTCCATTATTTTGGCACATATTTCATAACTTCCTCAATGTGGTGGTGGGAAAACCACCCTCTGCATCTGCAGAAGTCATCTCCCCCAGTAGATCATTCAGGGAGCTATGTCTTTGGGTGTTGTTCTGCTTTTGATTACACCAGATTTATAACTAAATTGATAGGTGGAGTTATTCTGGATTCCCTTTACTTAAACAGACTAAAATTTGGCCATGTCTTCAAAGGGAGCAATCTTGGTGACATCATTGTCCCTTCTGGGGGATTTTCAAGTGTCTTCATCTCGAATACCAGGAGACAACACTTGGCATGGAACACAAGAGTTGACATTAGTTCATTCTATTACGTATTACTGTCTATCTAGTACAATTTGTTCTCCTCTAGGTTGACTGTTAGAGGCTGTGAATTTTCCTTTAAGTATATTTACACACTGATGCCCTGAGTTGGATATACATCACAAACATCACAAATCCATTTGTGACTCTCTTCCTGTAAATATTTACTGGAAAAAAATAATGATTGCAATATTTTCTTGTCATTCTGCCAGCACTGCTCTTCCCTCATTCCACTCCTGAACTGCTACATTACCCTCTGTCCTTTTGCCTGTGTGCTGAATGGTAGACAGCAGCCCACACAAAGGGTGCTGATATATGTGTAGCTTCCTGCTGTAACTCATGATGCTTTACAGGAAGTGCCATGAGTTACAGAGACCCCCTCCTCCCGTGATATTCTCTGTTGGGTCCGGGGAAGTGGGGGATTGAGCTTCACTTCAAAGCCAGCTGCATGTCTGCAGCCTCCTACCCTAGCCCACCTTGATCCCAGTTCCAGTGCTGTCTTCCAGATGGGAGTGGAAGCAGGGAGAGGAGGGAATTTGGTCTGGGTTTTGCCCAGCCTGCACTGGAGGAGAGGGGGAGGGTGGATTGGAACCTCCCCACCACCACCACCTCAAGGGGAGTCCAATCCCAGACTGAGCTCCTTCCCCTCTCTTCTCCCCCTCCCATTCTGAAGACAGTACCAGGGGTCGGGCAGGCTGCATAAGCCCAGCCCTGCTCCTGGGCAGGCACTGACAGAAGCTCCGGTGAAGGCTTTGGAGTGCCTTTATCTGAACCCTCATGTAATGAGGGTTCACTTGTTGCACAATTGAGCATTTTTAAAGCACATTACAGACATGCACTTCTATCAGGGCACAGCTGTAGAGCACTACCAAGGGGGGGCGATTGCACAGCAAAATGTCACTTCTGTCAACACTTACAGTCTCTTCTGTATGGTCAAAATGGATCATTGTGAAACCTTATTAGAACATTTCCTTTTCATTTTTTTTAGTTTTACCTTCTGGAATTCAGGAAGTGGTATTCTGCTGTCATGACCAGATCACAGGTTACTTTTCTATGGGCATGGATTTAAGGTGGAAAACTCAGAGACTGGTTACCAGTGGGCATGTCTACATGTGCATTTATGCTGTTTTAATTTACTGTGCAGTAATGTACTGCACAGTAAGTGAGAATAGGCTGACATCTACATGTGCAGGCAACCTGGGATTAAATTTAGTCCCAGATCAGAGCAACCTGCCATGTGTCCCTGTGGCCACCAGGGGGAGCTCCAGCTTCTGGCCACATGGCTCTCAGCCCTTGGGGATTACTTTACTCCCAAATTAAAGTCAGAGAGGCAGCCAGCCAGGAGCCCGGGGGCTGGACTCAAGCTGCCCCCTGGTGACTGGACAGACCCAATGGGAAAGCCTTCTGGGTAATTAAACAGTAACTCATCTACATGTGCGTTATTGCTCAGTAAATAATCAGGCGTAAATTTGACCTGCACATTCAGACATCAAATTTATGCTCAAGTCACCATAAATTGCCATATTTACTGTGCAATACGGGCATGCACATGTAGATTCATGCCCATACTGTGCAGAAATTATGGTTACTGTGCAGTAAATGCACATGTACAGGCACCCCCATTGAGTTGGTTATACTAAATCCAAGTATGTGAGGTCAATAAATAAAGTGTGACTTTGGTATATAAGGCTTGGGATTTTCACTATACTAATATACGTTCATTAATATGAATTACCGGTTAAGATGTACATCAGCATATCCATGTGCTAGAAATGAACACAAAATCTTCCCATACTAGCGTCATTTGATCCACATATATCAATATGTGGGTATCACATGAGGCACCCAACAGCCTCTTCAGTCCCTGGAGACACCAGATACATTGCATGTATGATTAACAATCACTAAATATCATCCAGCAGATGTCGAATTTTGTTTTATTGTAGGAGAAAAGTGCAAGATGACCTTAGAGATATGGACCATACAACATGTTGGAAGAACCTTCAGGAAGAAATTATTGCCAGCCAGGCCATTCCCCAGTGCCTGCATCTATTTTAAATGCTTGTTTCCTTGGCATGGAAACCAGAGTCACAAACTGTAAGCTGCTGTAATTTATCCAAAGTGAAGCAAGAATCCATTCTTCAGTCTTGTTCAGCACTAAATATGCCAAACTGTGCCTGCAGGAAAGTTCTTTTTTATTTCTTCTGTCAAAGGGATAACTTCAACCTCCTTAATCCAGAAAATCTATATTAATAGATAAGATACATATAATATGGATTTGCATCAACTGCAACATAAGGGAGGCTTTAAAACAGTATAGGAATGCCGTGAGTGGTTCCTTCTTTATTAGTATGAGGCACTACAATTCTGTATTCTACTTACATATTATTTCCCCCCAACCCCTCATTGTGCAGACCCCAGCTAGGGTGCTGGAACGGGACTCCACTCCCCGCCAGCCCCACTGCAGTTTACCTGTGGGAGGCTGGTGGGGGGGTGGGGCTGGGGCATTTGTGACTCAGTGGAGCTGTGCTGTGGTGGGGCTAGCAGAGGGCTGCAATACATCCTGAGATGCTGGGGGACTGCGCGGTAACTTGAATAAGGAGGGTATCTGGGCCAGAAGTTTGACAAACCAGTAGACCTAAACTACATCCATCCAAGTTGATCTCAAATCAGTTCTAGCCATTTTGAAACTGGTCTGCTTTCACTGAACTTCTGTTCTGTTTCAGGTTTACACCAGTTTCCAATCACTTATACCAGTTTATGTGTAATTTCTGTCCCTAATCTTAAAGACTGAATCATAAAATAAAAGAGAATCCCCTCCAGCACTCTCTCGCCACACTCCCTGCCTCCCCTGCCCCAGTCCCATGGTATGAACACGGGACAGTGAGGAGCAAGCAAAGGTTTTTACTCACAGACCGCCTGTGAGGTCCTATGTTCCTGCCTCTTCTTATGGCCTGACTTCTCCCATGATCTGTGGCTGTCTGAGGTTTAGAAGCAGGATATGCTGTCATCTTTCTGGCCGGCTGGCATGTCAGGGATGTAACCAGTGCAATGTCATTCTACAGGGTGCCATCTTTCAGGGCAGCAGAACAGCAGGCAGAGTGAAGCTGATTTGTCTTACTGGCCTTGAATGGAAGCAGTGATGCTCTTTGGGCAAAACATCTGCACTGGAACAGGTTCCTACTGCAGGGCACCATCAATGGCTCCTTTTACTACCAGGCAGCCTGCAGGTTGTGTGGGGCTGTCAACCTTTCCAAAGAGCCATCACAGCAAGCATCTCCCTTCCACAGTTCCAAGACATTCACAGACAGAATGGGTTGCACAAGTCGCAGGTCATAGCCTGCAGGGTCATTACCTGTAAGCACAAAGAGGCATGTTCTGTGCTGCCTGGACTCTCTGGCCAGGGAGATGTCACACAGGGTGCCAAGAATCTGAGACTGGGACAGGAGAGCAAAGTTTTCAAAGAAGGGGTTTTTTCCTTGGAGGTGGGGAGGGTGAGCAGCCTGAAAGTAGGTAGCCAAGAGAGCACGTACCATGGTGTCAATGCACTCTGGTCTTGTTCCTGTGAAAGAACCCAGAGAAGAACAAGGCAAGCCCAATTTACCCTTCATAGTATCTTAAATTTGGAGCAATATCAAGATCTGCTGTAAATGCACCACTCTCTGGGCACCTGTCAGCATTTGTGTAGGACTGAATGAATGGCTGAGTGCATGTAGGGCTGAGTCGGACCATATGAAACAATCTCAAGGCCATTTCTTTTGTTTATCTTCTTGTCTCAACCCCTAAGGTGAGGAGACACCTCTGCTTCTAGCAGATGGTACCATGTGGCATCAAGCAGACACTCCAGCTCAGAGGATGTCCCATAGCCAGATATGTAGGAGGGAACACTGTGGCCAGCTGTTTGATGATATCAATTATCAATATATATGATATCACAGACTCATTTCGTGCCAAGCAGAGACTGCTGAGAGCTGGCTTTCTGCCTATGGGCTCTGGCAGGAAGAGACAGTGCATGCTACTATACAGCTATAGAGAGGGTGGGCACTGCCATGCCCATGGCAACTACTGCTGCAGCCACAGCAACTACTTCTGTGGCCATGGCTATAGAAAGGGCAACTTCTGCTATGGAGTAATAGCCTGGCAATGAAGTCTATCTACCCTGCCAGCCTGTCCCCTACATGGTGGGAATGCTGGAGGGCAAGTTCTCCCTGTTCCATCATCATTGGGAACCCAAAGCTCCCAAACACATGGGCATCAAAGACCTGTCCAGACCAGCCAGAATATATATTAGTAAACTATCCCCAAAGGTCTACGACTGCCTTGAAGGATAGCCGAAAAGAAGCTTTTGTTAATGAAATCCAAGGCATTTTGAGGAGGCCCAGAATGGGGATGTGGTTCCTGTCAATGGCCTTCACAAAGCTAAGGAACGCCAGCTGCTTGGAGCCAGCAATCACCTCACCCAGACCCCTGAGCTGGAGCATCTGAGGCTCCAGCTCCTGCAGTATTTCTTTGCACACTTTGTGCACAGTGAGCGTAGCTGTAGTCTGCCCCATGCCAAACTGGTTGGCCATGCACTAGAGGCTGTCAGGCTTCACCAGCTTCCAGCATACCATTGTGATCCATCCCTCCATGGATATGGGGTACAGAAGCCTGCTGTCCTGGCGCTAGAGTGAAAGGGTGAGTTCAGAGCAAAGATCCATGAACATCCCACCGAATGGTCTGAAATTCTGTCTCCATTGCTCATCATCCCAGGCCCTGAGTACAAACTTCTCCCACCTGTTCAACCTCACAGGAAGAAGCCAGCACCTCAAGGGGATCCAAAATTGGGCATGCAAAGCTGTGGCTTTAACACAATCATCCTGTGCCTTGTACAGTGTGGTCAGTAGTCTGCCCACAGCAACCTCACCTTCCTCAATGTAGTGAGCCACTATGGCAAGCAGCAGATGACACCAGTACTGCTTCTGTCTGAGAAGTTTAACCAGGGCATTGATTACTGTGACTCTGCTGACCACCATCTCAAAGAGCCAAAGCTAGCTGGAACAGTCACCTTGGTCAGGGTAATTATGATCAGACCAGACCTGTGCCTCTGTCTAGCCAGGGGATTCAAATAGTCAGCTGTTGGCAGTCGATACATCAGTGCATTTTGGCTCTGTAGCAGGAGGCTTGGTGTTTCTGCTACTTTAAGAGTAGGCAGGCTGCAGATGAAGCAGGCAGCAGGTGTGTCAGTAGACAATCAGGAGTCACCTCTGTAGGAGGTTAAGCTTGCAGTATATAAGCACAGACCTGAGCTGAGCAGAAGTTTGGCCCTGGGCAGGATGGCTGAAGCTTCTGTGGTAACAACTGGAGGGTGAGAAGAACCACGTAGAGGAGGAGGTCCCAAGAGGCACCGAAGTAGGGCCAGAGTTTGAGAGAAGACTGAGAGCCTGGGTGAAGGGGGAAGATGGGATCAGAGAAGGTCGGGGTGGGGAGGGCAGGAGGGTCCAGTGCCCAGAAGGAACTAGGTACCCAGGAATAGCGTGGAGATGGGATCCAGGACGAGCTCAAGGTCCGAACCAGAACAGACTCAAACCTGGGAGTAGGACAGGAGTGAATAAGAGTTCACTCAGGAACCTCTGGGGCAGCCTCCTTTCTCTTAAAGTTATAAGTACATCAAAGGGTGGCAGGTGAGTAGAAGAGGAGGATAAGGGTAAAGCAAGGGCTGGTAGCCACCAGACAATGTCACAGGCACCCCTGGGACAGGCTTTTGTCACAGCCACTACTGTGTGGTGAAGCGAAACAGCGTGATCCCTCTCCAGGATCTGACTGAGTACCTCATGGAAGGGGATCAGGATCCTGACTGTCTTGAATACCCTGGTGGCATCCCTCCCCCTCCTGCACAGGGATTTTAGGTGGATTTTGAGGTGACTTCATTTTGGTCTGAATCTGAAGCCATTCTCACTGATGTCCTTGTCCTACCATCTGCCCGGTCACAGGCAGCCTGATTTTGCCTGTTGTCTTTGGTCCCCTTTTCAGTAGTAGAGATGATCCCCTCTTCTCCCCAGTTTGCAGTGATGTCCAGCACTTCACCACAGCTCCAATTAGACGCCTGCCTGGTGGAATCCAGGGGAGACATTCTTTGACTCATACTGGAGAAGATGGATGAGTTGGATGTCAAGAAAAAGTTTCTGCTAGCTGACATGTGCTCTGCAGGCTTTTTCCATGGGGTTGCACCTCTGGGAGTGGAGGGAGGAACACTGCAACCTGGGATGCTGGAGGACTGCCACCTGGGTGGCTCACCTGTGGGGAGTGGCCATACATTAACAGTACATGAGCTGGGTAACACAGATCAGAGATAAACCTATCCTGGACTGGTACCTAAAATGTGCTTAAAACTAGTTTCAGGTGTTAATGTGTGGGGTGAAGAGCTCCAGAAGCTGCCTAAAATTAACACATAACAAAGCCCTTAGTTGGCTTTGAAATTAGCACATGCTGCAAGCAGCAGCATGTTTAGAGTTGATACCTTCAATAAGAGGGGTCAGAACCCCTGACATGCGTGCTGAGCGTGGCACACAAGGCCATGTTGCTCAGCACATCACCACCAGCCCAGGCTCCAAGCAGCTGCTGCCAGCCATGGAGCCCAGGCTGCTCCCAGCAGGCAGCTGGGAGACTGCAAGCCCTGCTGCAAGAAGACCAGGCTCCATGGGCCGGCTGCAACTGGGAGGCTGCAAACAGCTGCTCCAAGCTCCGGCATGTCAGCACTCCGGCACCTTCCAAGGTAGACATTGTAGTGTTTTTGGCACTCCGACCAAAAAAAAGGTTGCCTACTGCTTTGATCTGGCATTAAAGGGCTGGAGAGCAGGGGTGCGGGTAGGAAGCTGTCAAGTTGTCTCTGTGTCTGCCCAGCTCACTGGCTCTCTGGGTCAGTGTAGGTCCTAGGAACAGGCTCTGGCCCGGATTGGGACCCTGTGAGCCCCCTGGTGGCCCACATTGGGCCTCTCAGCTCTAGCCACCCAGACTTGGTGGCTTGGATCGGGCCCATTGCCCCCACCACCCTAAATCATGCCTGCTGCCCTGGATTGTGTCCATCATCCCTCAGCACCCGGGATCGTGCCTGCCAGCTCTTGCTGGCCTGGATTAGGCCTGCTAGTCCAATTGTACCCACTGCCTCAGATTGGCCCCTGCTTACCCCCACCCCCACAGCTCCTTGATTATCTGTGGCTGCTGGTGCCATCTCAGGGGAGTAGGCAGGGCAGGACACAACCCGGAGACAGCAGATGTGCAAGGAGACAGGTTCCCATTCCCTGCCTGCTTCCCTAGGACAGCACCACAACCTGGGGCAGAGGGTTCAGAACCAAGGAGGACAGCTGGTCTACCTGGGAACGGTGCCTCCTGGGACACTGAAGGACTGTGAATTGATTGTTTGATCTCCCCTGAACAATTAGAAGTTAGGCCAAATCAAGCTGGTTAGCATAACTCAAAGAAAATCCTCACTTCAAATGGCCTAATTTTATGACTCAAGGGCACTTAGCACTAGTTAATGAGCATGATGGTCTGATCCTACAGCTTTGAAGCGTCCTTAGCAAGGTTTAATTGTAACTCCTAATTTCATCCTTCATCCTAACTGTTTTACTATGGTGCTTTGCCTGGGGCTAATTAACCCTTCTGCATGTAGACATACCCTAAATTAACTGGAACACACTTCAAGCTTCTTGGCTTGAGATTACTACAGTACATAAATCTTTAAAACATTATTCCTAACTATTTCTACAGTAAGGTACATAATAAACACAAACTTATAGTTGACAAAAAGCATGCTTTGGAGTAATGGTTCTTCATGCCCAAATATATTCCTACATAGTGAAGACCACCTTTGAAGAACTTCATGTAAGCCTACATAAATCAGTAGGGAGCAGTACTTACAAGTGACTTCATCTAGGGCTTTCTCCCCAGAAACTTTTCTACGTAACAAAGAAAGCTTGTCTAAGCAAGTGAATAAGAAATTGCAGTGGTATTATCAACATCAGTTGCCATAGCATGCGAGTAGAGTCAGGTAGGCCACTCATACTTCTAGAGCTTCATTAGATTGCTTGAAATTGTTTGTCAGTAGAGAAAAGATAAAATTATTAATCATAGTATTTGATGATACAAGTCTATCCCTGCATTATCCAATGGTGTGGGCAAAACAGAGTGGGGTTGCCCAGAAAAGCACCTGTGGCTTTTACTGCCACTATTTATTTTGTATTGTATTCTTGAAATACCCATTAGCCCCACCCAGAAGCAGGCCTCTTTTTTTTTTCATTGCACGCACACTGTATTTCCTGTTTCATGTATGAATAATTCTCACAACATCTATGTAACCAGTCTCCAAAAATTAGTAAGAATCCGAGAAGGTCATAAATTGAAAGGTTGCAAATTTCAAGATTAGATGTCAAAAAAATTCACATTTCCTTCTATTCTTCACAAAAGTGCCTCTACCAAATTATCATGTTCTACTTTTTCTGCCAGCGTCCTGCATTGTTCATGGTGCTGACTTGTGCCTTGTGACTAAAATGGGAATTGCGTAGATCTAGGTCTAATGTGAAGCCTTACTCTGCTTTTAACAATGTGTATGTGGACCCCACTTAAATACAAATGTATTTCAGCAGTATTAGGCCATCAATGCCCAAGAAACAAACAAAACCTTTAGATGGAATCCTGGCACTAATCAAGACAAAGACAAAAATCCCCCGATTTCAGTATGATTGGGATTTCACCCAGCGTATAGTGGGGGCAGCAAGGGAATTACACACTTGTAAGGGCTTTTTAAAAATGACCTTTGTGTCTTCTCCAGTTGTAGGAATGATTGTACAAATGCAACCTGCAGCCTTTTAACCTGGAAGGAGAGATGCCATCCCACAAGGATTGCCCACCCCTAGGTTCATTCTTCTTTGAAAGTTGCAGAACCATCCTGCGCTTTCTGTTGTCATAGAATTCACATTAAACTGTTTTGGTATGGAGTGTAGGGTACATATTTCAGTTAAACCAGATATATAGCATAAATATACCATATCTATCTATATATTATTTGTTTATTTATTTATTTATTTGTAATACAGCTTATGCACTCTCTCAATCTTTATTTATGTATAATATAGCTCTATATATAGACAGAGATTTATTTGCACACACACACACCTGATTTAGTTAGTCTATAAGGTGCAAATCTGCCCTGCCTTCTGCCTCACTTTAGACTAACACAGCTAACCACCTCTCTGTGCATATTTCAATTCCCTTTGTTAAAATTCTGCAGATGTGTTTTTTTTTCTAATCAATAAGGGTTTCTGGACACACAATTCACAGGGATCTTTGTATATTTATGTATGTATCCTTTGCTAATCAGTGGAACATGCTTACTAAATAGGGCAGACTCCCTTTGAGAAGACTGCATCTAGGCTTTGCCTACATTAAAATGGTCAAGACCAATACATCACTGTCTCACCAATACATCACTGTCTCACCAATACATCACTGTCTCTGGTGTGCCTGGCTTTCCAGCGTGCTTCCAGCCTGAGGTCCTATCTCTTCTGTTATAGATAACAAGTGAACGTCTGCATAGATTTTTCAAATAATGTAAGTGCACTCCTCGTTTCCAGAATTGGCATGTTTTTATTTGATTCTTTGAATTAAAAAGCAAATGTAAAGGGCAGTAAACACTTCATTCGAGCTATTAGCACTTACTCGGCTGGTGACTTGTGTGGAACTTCCTGAGTTGGGACTACACATAAAAAGAAAAGCAATGTCTTAGACCACCTTAATCTTCAAAACCTTATTATAACCTTGGGATCGTAATGCTGCTCATGAGAGAAGGCCAGTTGAATCTTCTGTTGTACCTACTGCCATATGGAAGTACTTTGCTAAGAATAGTTCCTTGAGGGCTTGGAAAGAAAAGGAAATTATTTCCAAAATGTGTTAAGGCTTCATAGGGATTTGACTAAACTCTATACCTCACCCTCAAGTGACAGCTTCTGCAGGGACTGTGCTGACCAGAGACTTCTATTTCCTGTTAGATTGACATCATCCCTGGTCAAATCCACAAATGCTGGAGGGGGTAAGACTCTGGCAGGTAAAAGGAAGGAGTGTGAGACACCACTGGAGAGTTTGGGGGCTTCTAGGCAGAAAGCCAGCTTTTTCTTCCTCCTTACTTATGAAATTGGACTTCAGAGACTAAAATAACTTGTGATTAATATAATGCATAAGGCAGTAGTAAGGGTGTAAGGTCAATTCCATAGGCAACAGACTTAAACCATTTTTTTAATAGAAGGATTTTAGTGTCTTCAAGGTCCCATGGAGTTTTAGAGTTTATGGCCAGAAGGGACCATTAGATCACTTCAGCTAAACTCCTGTATAGCATATGCCATTACATTTCACACTGTTAACTTTGCATTGAGACCAATAACTTATGTTTGGCCCTTGCATAGTTCCCAACAGAGCCTCCAGTCTTGATTTCAGGAGATCAAGAAATGGTGGAAAAAAAACAATGACTCTTTAGCTAGTTTCCTCTATTAGCTAATCTCCCTCACTGTTAAAATGTGTGCCTAACTGCTAATTTAAAATAGTCCACCTTCAGTTTCCTGCTACTTGTTCTTGTTATGCCTTTTATCACTAGATTAAAGAACCCTTTAGTACTCAATATTTTTCCCTGTGATGGTATTTAGATAAAGGTAATCAAGTAACCTCTCAATCTCCCACTTGATGGGTCAAACAGATGGAGTGCATTAAGTCTCCCACTGTAAGGCATTTTCTCCAGCTCTCAAGTAACTTTGGTAGGTCTCATCTGCACGCTTCAATTTTTTCAAAATCCTTTGACAAGTCTCCATGGCTAGCATAGAAGTACTCATCCAGGATCCCTCACTAATGTCATGCACAGAGTTAAAATCTAATCCTTACTTGATTGTTTGTACAACCACACCACATTGGGGCATTATGTTGATTTGCTTGCCCATCGTGGCCTCTGATTTCCAGTCTCTGCTTCCATAGGCATAGATTCTGTTGCTATGATCTTTGTATTAAATGTCAACAATCTTTTATATTTGGTTATATTAGAGCAAATTTTCTTTTGAATTGCCCAAGATCTTCTTGTCACAGGATGGGGTCCTGCCGGATGGCCGTGATCTCCCCAAAGCCCCCTTTCCATGCCAAGTTAACCCACTGGGCACCCTCTATTCTTGCCTACACATCTTTGATAGTATGAATGATAGGGAAGCTGCCTCTAAGTCCTCTTGGCCACAGTTGAGATTGATTCTGAGGACGCCGTGGGTCCCTGGGCCCCTAGTGGGTCCTTCTCCAAGACTGATGTCACAATGGGTGTTTCAGGGCACCCTAGCCTTAGGGGCTATGAGTGGCTCCAACCAACCCTTTACAGACCCCAAGCTTCACAGATAGTACTGACATTGTTTTGGTGTGGGCCTTGTTGTAATTTGGCCCCCTTGTCCTCCCTGGGCTTTCCACAGCCGTGTCTCACTTTGCACCTCGCTGGCGCTCGGGCTCTCCACAGCCCTGCAAAGTGCTGCGCACTCGCTGGTGCTGGGGTCCCCACGCTGCCATGCCCCCCCATGAGGCTTCCTCCTCTCCCTAATAGCCTCACCCAAACCACTGGTCTTATACAGCAGTAAAGAAAAACATCAGCCCCTGGGCTGCAACATAAAATCAAGCCATCCGGCTACAACATCATTCAAACCATACTGGGGAATACTCCATCCCTCAACAGTGTCAAAAGCTGCTCTTGCAGTCAGGCCTCTCCCCTTTGCTTACTCTGGGAGAGCTCCTTCCCCTTGGCTGCCAGCAGGGAACTGCCCTCCTGGCCTCAGCCCTGGGGCTTTCTATATGAGCCAGCCTTAAATCACCATAGCTCTGGGGCTGTGGTGTGTGGCTGGGCTTTTCCAGCCTTGAGGTTGTGCTGTGAATGTATGCAGGTGTTCTTTGGGCTGAGTTAACACATTTAATACCATGACCGTGATAGTGGCAGGGGAAATACCCTGTCCAAGGTAATGTAATTAAAATGGCACTGTGTAGTGGAGGGTGCACCCTCGTCTGCTTGCGGACAGGACTCCCTACGACAGTCTCATAGTTAGCTTCCCACTGGCTAGCTTCCCGTGGATGGATCTTAGCTACACACTGACTTTATGGACATGGGAGACTCCTGCAGCTGTATGGTCAAGGGCAAGCTAGACTCAGGGGCATCTGAACCTCAAGCTTCTGGGCCTGGGCTTGCACGTAGGATGCCTGCCAAAGGATTTGGAAGCATCTGAAACCCCAGGTGGTGGTGGAGGATGTTTGCCAGTAGTAGGGCCATATTTGGTTCTTGAATGACTTTCAGATTTAGAATTGATATGGCTGATTTGACTTAGGACACCAACATTTTTCCTTTAAAAAAACAACACATTTTAGAGCTAGTTAATCTGGGCTGATCTCAAGTTAGTTCCCCTCTGAAGTAAACTGACTTGAGACTGGGTGCACCATTTTTACAGCTATTTAAGGCCTGTGAACACTTGCACATTGAGCCAACCAACTCATGACAGTTCACCTGTACTGGGTTTGCTTATTGAAGAAATTCAAGTGTTTAAGCAAGCATTTCCACTTGAAATCATCTACACACAGTTCACAAAGCCATGGTTGTTTATTCTTTTCTATGCAAAAATGGGCATATAGAGTTATCTAATTTGCCAAAGACTTATCCTTTGCCAAAGAATTGTCATGGTTGCTTATGCTTTTAGAGAGCAGGCAGAGTGCTACTCTTCAGTCAGTGCAACAGTAGGAGCCTTCTCTCAGCATCTTCCCTGCCCCCTCTACCCATCCGCCTTACACTTTGCATAATAATGCATTACTGTGGGGGGAAGGGAAGAATATGCTAATTAACTGCTTGTTTTTCATCTCAAAGGAATGTGTAGAGAGTTTGTTAGCTTGGGAGATGAATCTGCAGTTTACCCAAGGATTGCACAGGGAATAATCCTAGCTCTGGAAAGTCAAGGCATTCCGTTTATTTCTTGTTTTTTTAGCATAAAGCAGATAGCTGAGCGAGTTCAATAATTATCCAAGATGATTAATTACCTATGCAGTTCAAATGGAAAATAACTGTTAAACATTCAGAGCCTCTAGACAATGGTTGTGTCTAAAAGTTGGTCAGGAGTGGGGTCCATCAGTGTGCTCTCACTGCTGCTTGCTCCAGTTGTCCTCTAAATGATTGTGTGAAGTTGCACCTGCATGGCATATTCACATTCATTGGCAGAAGTGCAAAAGTGACTTGCAGTTACCACATTTCTGTGAAAATTAGCTGGGTTCTTTCTGTCTGTGAAACATCTGCTTCAAGTGATACCGCAGCAGCTGTGATGATCTAATAGTAAACTAAGCACTTCAGAATTCAATTGTACAAAAGGGGCTTTGAGAAGAATGATAAATGACCTAAATTAAACCACAGTTTTTAAGTACCTAATTTGAACCTTGCCCATAATGAATACTTTCCTCAATGCATTTTGCACCTGTCGCTCTTGGAAAACCAACTGAAATTTGCCTGTCTTCTTAAAGTTGCATTCTCAACAGTTCATTTGTCAAGGAGCACCTGAAATACTGGTGTATGGAATTAGCATGTTGTCCTTTTTATTTCCTTTTACAAAGTAAAAGCACTTTCTTTAGGCTTGCATGCATTTAGCAGTAGCTCAGAGAGTACGCTTTATAGTGATCAGCAGCAGTTTCTGTTCTTTCTGATGCTGGTAGTAAATAGAGGTTTACCTTGAATTGAGACTCTTCCATGCAAAACTGCTTCTCCATTGTTTCATGTCTCTAAAACAATTTTAATTTTCTCATATCTCACAATAAAAGAACACAGAATGCAGCAATACAGAGGATACAGACAAAAGTCTGCAGGCTTGTTCTGATTTCTTTTACACCAGGAACTGGTGTAATTCAGTTGATTTCAGTGTGTTAACTGTTCCAGAGAGGAACTAGGATATGTGTAGATACTAATTCCAGTCTATTGTATTACATATGTAATGGATATGAGCATGCTAGATACTGGCAACTATTCAAATCAAAAATAGAAAATTAAATACTTTTCATTTTTAAATGTATATCTGAGTCTGCTATGGAAAAGATCAATTTCTTGACAGAATATGAGGTTAAAAATAGTAAATAGTAGTAGTTATAGCTAAATATGGCATGACTTAGACTATTAGCTCTGTCATATTTCACTACATTTCAGTCATTACCAAGATTCAGTAGGGCAGCATTTTCTTATCTTTAAATACAAATATTTGGATACCATATTAGCTATATGACATTATCTTGGTAATTTTTGTCTCCCTTTAATATTTTTTATGTACTTTTTCTGTTAAAAATGTACAGTGTGTTTATGTGGGTTTTATTTATATAAGCACCCTACAGTGTGTGTGCAGGATTATTAAATTGTACTGACTATATCTGGATACAGGACTTTCTGTCTGCAAAACTTTCTTCTTCTGGCAGGAGCGAAATGCTTTGAGAATATCTTTTATCAGGAGATGTTCCTGGTCTCATCTATAGAGAGTTCATCTATAGCGTTCACCAAACACTTAACCATGGTTTTAAGATCCCAGGTTTCAAAGTAATCTGCAGAAAACACTTCATAACACTCTCTTTTTTTTGGCAAGTTAAAATGATGCTCGTAGATTTGACAGTCATAGTAATACCCAACTCATATAATGTTTTCTAGCTGAAGACGGCTTTCTAAAGAGGTAAGTATTTTTTTTTAATTTCTTACCCAAGAAGGAAATCTCCTTCCTTCACTTTGAAAGGGTGTAGCTGTCAGCCATTTAGAGAGCTAAGGAAACTATTCAACCAGACGTGCAACTGGCAGGTGCTACATTTTAGCAGACCCATGAAACCATTAAAATATTATATACCTGACTTGATGCCCCCATCCATATCCATCTCACTCTTAATTCTCTTCACTCACTTCTCCTTATTTTTTTGCATCCTATTTTAAGTTCCTTGTCTTCAGCTTCCAAGTCATGGACCACCTTGATGTCACCTTTTTTTTTTTCTTTTTTTTTTTTGCTTGCATTCACCTTAATTCCTTCAGCTTGATGAAGCTGTATGCCTAACAAGGCCTTGGAAAGCTGTCCATCCTCAACCCTACATAACATTATTGCTTCCTCCCTGTCTGAAACCTTTCCCTGCCCTTGAGCAGATCTGACATGTTCCAACAGCATTAAGGTTTGCCAGTTCTGCAAATCCTGAAGCTGTGTTGTTACTTGAAAATCTATGCTAGTGCTTTTTATAAAGTAAGTTTCTAACTTTCTGATTTGTAGAGTAAGGCTTGAAAATGTGATGTCCAAAGATCTAACATTGCCCATAATATTATGAATATTTTAATATTTTTAAGCTCATCTCACTATTTTGGGGGGGTGTTTGGCTCATACTTTTTGAACACTTGGATTAAAAAAATTAATCTCATCCTCTGAAATAATATTGTCTACTAAATTATTACCTTCTGACCTCTGCTTTCCATGAGGTGAGAAGAATGAACATAGGTTGGTAAAACAAGAAAGTTAAAATCTGGGATCATGACACATGCCCTCGATGGCATTTAGACAGGCGGTGGTGTTGGGGAGGAGAGAGAGTGTGTGTATGTGCGCATGAGCACACGCACATATGTTGCTTCCTGTTGATTAGCACTCCTATCCAACATAGCCTGCAATTTCTCAGGGCAGGGAGTTGTGTCTAAATTTGGGCGTTCAAGGTAATAAATAATTTGGCAACCAAAACATCCGTCACTGTAATTTATGAGAGAACTTTGCTTTTGTCATGATGACTACTTCTCCACTGATAGGTATAGGAGGAAAGAAAATATTGGCAATTACACATTTCACTTGGAACAGCACAAAGTGTCTATTTCACGCAGAACTAGTTGGAAAACCAAAGCTAGATTTCCATTGTTTGTCTCTAAGTTACAACCCTCTTAAGAAGCATGGTGGCCTCTCTGCCAAGGTTTGGGCTGCTTGCTAACGCTCCATCAAGTGACTGCCTGGCTTGTGGTGTCTGTACAGATGGCCAACACCAAGCTGCAAAACGAGGAATCAGGCACTCCCTCTCCCTCACCAGAATTATGACTTTTTTTTTAAACCTACTTATTATTTTGAGTACGTAGGTTGAACTTGACTTGCACCTACAAGCTTTTCTCCATAGTCCCTGAGGGCTAGTAGCTTGCCTTTCTAAATTAAAGCAGGGATTTCTGTGTATTCACGTTTGTCCCCAGAAGCCCAAGACTAAGAAAAACACCAAACATTGCAATATTACAATGCTGTGTTTGTGTCTTGCCAAAATTTCAATAGAGTCTTATTGTTTTGAAAATTACCTTGGTCTAGTAATGTTATATATGTTTGTATGAAGCAAATGTCATATTTGCATGCCCATGTAATTCATGGAATCATAATTTCTAGTTACACAAGTATTTGAGCCAGAAGTCCTTACACGCTCAGTCTGATGTAGAACAGAAATATTACTGTTTATGTATCTAGTTAATGTGAACTAATCAATACAACTCAAACCGGAAAATTGCCAGCAAATAGTTCATGCTCAACCTGGGGAGTTAAGGAAATTAAGTGAGCAATTTCCGATAATGAAAACATTATAGGAAATTGCAGTCTGCTCACAGAGCAGAAAAAGAAAGTAAATTCACTGGATACATTTTTCTTCGTGAATTAGATTCATAGTTCCAATAACTTCTAAAAGGATTGTGCTCTGATTTCATGTATAGCATGATGTAAACTCACTGGCTACTCTAATATCCAACTATTTATTATACTTTTTACGTGCAGAGAGGCTGAGGAAAAGAATAGCATAGGGAGTGAATGAAGGAGTTTTTAATCATGAAAAGTGCTTATTAGGTTTTGCAGAGACTTTGAATTAAATGCTAGAAATGTCTCCCAAACAGAAACGTCCAAAAGAAATAGATTTTATTTTGGGAGTGAAAATAGTTCTACAGTTTAGTTCTAATTACACAAATCCCTACTCAATATTGCAGCAGGCTGCTATGTAGGCTGCTGTGTGGCTAACCACCAGAGCCCAACCTCATTTATCTATACAGGTATTGTGGGAGTGTATTATAGTTTCAACAACTATATGCACTTGATTTCAAAACATTCAGGTGACTTTTGTCTCTATCTTTCTTTATGGGCAAAGATACCCACTAATCTACATCTTCAGATACACATGTGAAAGATATCACCATTTCCAAGTTTTATTTCAATTTGGGCGGAAAATGAAACACGTTTTCCAATGCTGCTTTGTTGTGTGGGATGGGAACTTTCATTTCCAACCAGCTCAACAGTAAGTACAGTTAGAAAATTGGGGTCTATTGGTGGCCTTATAGAACTTGGCCCATGTCTACATGAGATGCTGACAGCACAGTAGCTCATTACTACTGCACAGTAGTAACAAGCTACTGTTACTGCAGCCAGCATCACCAAAAAGCCATTCGGGGATGCTACTGAGCAGTAACTACGATGACTGCTCAGTAACAACTGGGCAGTCAGTGTCTCATGCTGATGCAGCCCCCTTCGGCAGTGTGTTATAGGTACAAAATCCATGTTGGGTACAAAAATGTAACTCCTCTATTTGCATCCATGAATGTATTTACATAAACTTATTCTGCTGAATACTCTAAAAAAAAAAGAAAGAAACAGAAATGGATCATAAATATCATCATATTAAGTAACTGATCAGCATAAAAATGTAACAGCTTCATTATTTTCCAAATTTATCACCCCTAGCATTATGGGCTTCTTCAACAACCTTTCCAAACAGCTGTTGTATGCAGTATCAACAGATTGGAGCAGTTTTGAAGCAGCTTGCTTCAGGCGAGAGAAGACTCAAACTTCTAGGATATTACTATTGTGAAGAACAATGCCAGTGTATATTATATATGTTTAGGTACATTTTGGAAAGATTAGGTCTATGCGGTATGTATTTTGTTTTGCATAGCAACATCTATCATAGGCTAATCCTATTGGTGGTCAAGATTGATGTTCATTGTGATATGTGATAGGGTCCACCCTGATGGTCTGCACCTTTTCCCAGCCTCCCGTTTCTTACCTGCCACAACTCTGATGTTATTTGTTGTCAGGAGTGAGGGGAGGGGGAGCCCATCTCTTCAGGTCAGCTACCTACCTTAGTTCTTCGCCCACCCATTCCCATGCAGAGCTCCCCCTTTAAGGGGTCGCTCTTGTCTGTTTCTGAGGGCTTATTGGGGCTTTGTCTATCATGGCCAGAGAGAAAAAGGGGCCCCAGGATATGCCCCACCTTGGTCCATTAATTAAGACCTCATCCCTGGGGTTTAACTTCAGTATACCAGCTTCTGCTTTGCAGCTTGGGGTACACCCCGCTACACCTGTTAGTGGCCTCCCTCATGTGTGTAGCCACAAGTGTGTCCTCTGGTCACAAGTTTAAACTGAACCAAAACACAAGCCAGCCGCTTCAAATAAAAACAAGTAGCTTCCCTCCTTGGGTAAATGCTGCCCTTCTTGGAAGCCTTCTTCCCAGTGTCCCTGGATGGCTTGAATGCCCGTCTGTCTCCTGCACTCTTGAGAACCCCTCTCCCTGCTGAAGGGCTCTTCTGGTTTGGCCCTCTGCTCATCTTAAATCCCTCAATCTAGTCTCTTTCCAGTCACTTGACTGAGTCCACCCATCCCTACTCACCAGGTGCATCTTGTTGCTCCATTAGCCACCTGGTCTCATCAGTCCTGAGCTAGGTCCACCAGCACTGGGATTTTGAACTGCACTTTCCCCAGTCCAGGTCTCCTAGCCTCTCAAGTCCCCATCTCCGGTACAAGTATGGTCAATTATTTTGGCCCACAGGCCAAAGACTGAGTTGGCACCCCCACCATCCTGTGCAACAACTCACCAAATTTTCCTGTGTGCCATGGGTGGGTTGGGAGCTGATGTGGACATGGGTAGACAGTAGCTTCCTCAAAGGCAGCTCAGTTGCTGCTACCAGTGCCACTTCCAGTGTACCCTTGTATCCGAAGTTGGGGCTAGAGCTGCTGCCCAACTTTGGCATTGATGATCCAGGCATGAAAAGAGTAGTGGCAGCTGGGAAGAAGCTGCTGGGCACTGGAAAAAAACAGGAGCTCATGGCAGGTACAGCCACCTCTGCTCACCACTGCTGAGCCCCTCTCACTACAGCTACCCACAGCCTGTACCAATGCTGACCTACAGCTACTTCCCACCACTGCCACTGTTACCAGCACCAGCTCTGAGCTGAACTGGGCCCCCACACCTGGCAATGTGGTGGGGTGGAGCCACAGGATGCTTCTGCTCCTGGCTCCAGGCAGCCACAGTGAGAAGGGCCCTGGCAGTAGTAAAGGGGAGGCAGTCGTGCCTGCCACAAGTTCTCATTTTTTTCCAGTGCCCAGAAGCATCTTCTGCCCAGCCCTGGTATGAGCACACACACCCGGCCCTGGCCCCTGAGTAAGGGTTCCTGCAGCATCCACTCTGGGCCCACGCACCCCGAGCTATGATGACCTGGCAATAGGTGTGGCCACCTCCCCCTTGCCACTGCTGAACCCTTCTTACAGTGGCTGCCCAGAGCCCAGGGGAAAGGAGGAGATGGCTGCATCCATTGCCAAGTCCCACTTTTTCCGTGCAATGGCTTGGAACATGGTCCATCTTTAATGCCACACAGCTTTAACATGCCTTAAGTGCCTATGCCACAAGGCCATAATGTACTCACTGTAATATAAACTAAGTAGGGCTGTGCAAAACGGGCCCTATTCAATTCGGATTTGGATTTGGCCCAAATCAGGGGCAATGATTTGATTCATTGATTCAGATCACTGACCCTGATTCGATTTGGCTGATTCCGAATCTGAAGATTCGATGCCGATTTGGAGAATCAGTGATTTGGACACAGGCACAGCTTTAAAAGTTTTTTTTCTACCTACCTCGAAGTTCCAACTCATGATTGCTGCAATGCTGAGGTGCATGAAGTGTCCTACTGGAGTGAGGGGAGTCTCTCCAGCATGCTCAGCAGCAAACCCAGAAACAGACCGGAAATACTTTGGGTCCTCTTCCGGGTCTGCCACGGAGCATGCTGGAGGGCTCCCCCATGCCCCCCTGCCTCAGGAATTGGCTTCAGGGAGACCCTGGGTGCCCTTGCAGACCCAGGAGGCACCAGTTGCTGAGCCAGGGGAGTACAGGCCCCCCCCTGCGTGCTTCCCAGTGGACCTGGGGCTGCTGCCAAGTGTGCTGAGGAGCCCCCCACACTTCTGTGGGATGCTGCATCTGCCCCAGCACCACAGCACTCAGAGCCCCTGCTACCTAGAGGTATGTAGAAAAATACTTACAGCTGTTTCTATGTCCAAATCGCTGAATCTGTCAGAATCTCTCCAAATCGATTCGGAGAGATTAAAGGGTCCTCTGATTTGATTCAGATTCAGAGATTCATACACTGAATCAGGCCAAATCTCTGCTGAATCAAATCAGGGACCGAAGCTTCGCACAGCCCTCATACTAAGTTGAAAATCTTACAACATTCCTGTGATCTGCAACCTGTACAAGTAAATGTGTAACTAAGGTAGCAGAAATCACTGCAATCTTTCTTGCTTTAACTTCATTACAAAAAGCAGAACCCATCAGCAACATTAATATTTTGCAGTAATACAGCAGTTATCTTTTCTCTAAGGACCTTTGTGCCTTACAAATAGTACTTAATTAAATCCAGTTTATGCAATCATAGGCTTTACACATAATCCATGCAACTTAAAACCGTCATAACTAGTTTTGTTATTAATGTCATATAGAAACATCTCTAGCAATTGGAGCAGGAGTGTTTTTGGACATTTTTATTTAAATCATGTTATGATGTTTGTTAGTATGTTAGAACTCCCATTAGAGCACTAAGTTTCATGATATTCATTTCCTGCAATTGCATTTTTCAATATAGTGTTTACTTTGCGGGATGGATTTTTAAAAAGATACTGGCTGCCAACCAGTAGTTTTTTCTCCTTCCTGTTGCCATGTTTCCTCAAAATGTACCAGGCACCTCTCAAATACAGAGGAAACGTAGTTGCAGATTAACAGCACAGCTTAATAAAGAAGCTACTTGTATATAGATCCTATGACAAGGAAATCCTCGCTTCATACAGAAACTTTGAACCTACTATTTAAAGGCGAGAGAATGCTGATACTTAGATTTCCAATGGTTGGGTGTTTTTAAGATTGTATTGATTAAGGCTCTGTCAGAAGAGATCTATCCCACAGCATTTCGACTTGGATTCAGAATCAAATGTCTACTATCTGCTGCCAGTTATGCTGGTGGAATTTGCCACGTGCCAAAAAGGGCGCAGCAGTGTGATTCTAGCTTATGCTTGTCTTTATGGGCATGCAAACAAAGGTCTTGCAGGACACTTTACTAAAGGTTACCTAAACCATAACCCCTTTGAGATGCAGGTGACTATTTAATACCCATGTTGCCAGTGAGTATGTTGTGTCTGAGCAGCTAAATATTATGTATCCAGGAAGAAAACTCTTGAAGCAAAACAAAAATACTAAGTGAACTAAGTAGTGTGCAGGTGCCCATATAAAACATGGCCATACACATGAAGATGAGTAGTGGATGACTGCAAAAAGTTAGTGCTTTAGGAAGTAATCAATAAGGTGTTTGCGGTATAGGTGACCTACAGGAAAGCTATCCCATGTCAGTAAGTACTCCAGCTGTGCAGGCTGAGATTGATTTAAATGGCAAATGGGGAAATTGATTAACAATGTTTATTCCCATGGTCAAACTGACTGGGGCAGGGATATAGAGAAGGAAGTGCAACAGCAGAGAACTGGATCCAGAAATAGCCAGTAAATGAAGAAAGGGAGTGCTGTGTATTGTTGGGGTTTTTAAGACATTTAAACCACTTCCACCTCCCTTACAGCAAGAAACCCTGTAAATGCTAAGCTAAATGCTACATCCCAGTGAATAATCCCGTCTATAAAATGTGTGTTGTATGGATGGACCCGTCTCTCTTAAATTGGTCATTTACATAGTTACCATATTCAATATTAATTTTATAAAATCACAAAGATACTATTATGCAGGTGTTTAAATGCATATACAAGTTATTTCATGTAAAGAACTTCCTTGTGTGAGAATTTTCTCAACCTATTTTATCATGCTAAATGTTCTGACATTACTTTACTGAGGTACTAAGTGACTCCAATCATATCTTCCATACCTCTTTCTTTTGCACACTGCAAGAGAGCTGACCAAAGGGCCTCTTAGAGGAAATAATTCTAGTTTGCGTCCCACAATGAAGATATTTGTTTGGACTCTAACATATAGGGTAAGAAAGACTTAATTTTAGCAAAAACCATCTGCCTGCTGAGGTACGGTAAGTTAGAGCTTCCTCTGGAAGCAGAGAGCCACTGAAAGGAGTTCTGTGTGTGGTAAAAGAAAAGCGCATGCCCCCTAAAGTGACTTGGACAGAAGTGTGCTATTCTGCATACAGCTTCAGGCAGTTTTTCAGAAGTTTGTGGTCCTTTATAGTCTCTGGCTCTTAATGGAGCTGGCTTCTGGAGCAACAGGGACCAGATTCTGTGTCTACATGACAAGTAAGTTAACAAAATCACCTAAAGTATGATTCTATTCTACCCTGCTCGAGTCCAGTTAGTGCAAATATTGAGTAGATCTTCCTCCTGGTCCCTCCTTTTTTGTGACTCAGTCTTAGAGCAAGATGATGGTACATTACAAAAGCAGATGCAGTGATGATTTGAAGGGCTTGAACGGGCAATGCGTTTCTAGGACTAACTTTTAGCCCTGCCAAAAATCAGTGTACAGCTGTTCAAGTAGTTTGTAGTAAGGATTATCTAGTGACACTGCCACAAAATGCTACTGCTTTCCAACAGAAATTGTTCAAAAGTTTGATGCTTTCTAGCACCACATGCAGTGTTTGTGCTGTTGGGTGCTTAGTCCCCCAGTATCTTACAAGGCTCTGCTCGTGACTCCACCTTACCTTCAGGGAGTCTGCCTGGGACTAATGTAGAAATCTGCTGCCCCAAGGAGATGGACCTATGTTTTACCACAATAACTCACTGCTCAGCTCTGTCTTTGTTCATGCACAAGACACTCCTTCCTAATCCACGTGAAACTGGATTTCAATCAAATCTCAGGGTACTGCCCGTTTGGAGCTGACCCTGGTAATCCTTTTGCAGTCTCTCCAAACTTATCTCCACTAATAGCTGCACTCTAGAACAGTCCTGTGCCATCATCAAAAAACCACACACAGCATGAATCCATGTTGCAAAACTTCTCGTGAGGTCAAAATATCTATTTTAATTCCATATCTATTCCTATCCCACTAGTATCTCTGGCCTTATATGCAGGTTCAGCAGGGGAACTGTACAAGAACTTGTGAGTGCTTGAGCTCACCTGTGGGTCAGTTGAAGACTGCTGTATTTAGAAAAGGTCATAGATGGTGGGAAGGGGACAGCTATGTACTTCTCATAAAACCATAGCCGCATCAGAACCCAGCAGAGCATTTCTTGCCAAAAGCTGCATATGAACTTCACTCACTACCTTGAGGTCTTGGGGGTTGTAGCAGCATGCAAGTCTATTTCTACCTGGGTAGTGAAGCCTCTACAAGGCAGGCAGTGTCTTTTCCATGCCAGTGACCTCCCACATGTTGGCAAGGTGAGTGAAGCACCATGATATCACCCGCTGCATAGTCAAGGATATCACTCACACTTCCATGCCTTTGTGGTACTTCAAATTTCCCATCAGTTCTTGGTGCTTTAATTGAATGCCTGTCCATACCCTCAAACTTCTGGTAGGGAGAATCTGGCCTTTAATATGCGCAGGGTTATAGATAGGTTCAGAAATCTGAACAGTGGCCTAAACCGTATCTCTTCCCGTAATGCACATCTGAAAATGCGTCAAAGGTCTATAGGACCACCAAAAGACCCCCAGGTTTGGAATTGAACCCACAGGTTTTGTGTGTGCAGTGTTTTCATAACTGCAAGTGCACTCATCTGGCATACAGAAAGCCATTAGAGCATGTCATTTTAAACATTACACACTCTCTGCTGCTTGGTCCTTTTGCTCCATGCTATCGGCAGTCCACTTCAGCAGGGTTTCCAGACATTTGCTAAAACAAAATGAAGCTCCTAGGACCAAGTGTTAGTCACAAAAAAAACTCCACCTAAACTTACTAGGGTATAAAATATTCATGAAAAGGGATTTAACAGCCTCTACTTTGCATTATTTTAGCAGTAAATTAATACAAGTGACCTCTACCAAAATCATAAAGGTGAGTACATTATGAAGAAAGCATTACAGCCCTTTTTAGTATGCTGAAACTACAGGATACAACTATCCAGCCCTATTAACAATGTTGAGAGTTGTAACCAGGGAATCCAGATTTCTATTAAAATAGAATATACAGTATGATTACAATACATTAGATCTTTATATAATATTTATTCATTTCCCCCCAGTCCTTTGAACTTCATGTTCCTTTGGTCTATTATTTTGAGAGGAGGAAATTGAAACTTCTTGCTTGGCAGCTTTGACAAATGTGCAGTATACATATTGTATGGAAGTCCCACTGGAAATCTTAAGAATTAAAATTAGTCCCATCAGTGTGGAATTAGTTCATCAGTCTGGGCCTTCCTGAGCACTTTGTCATGAACATGCAAGGGACATTTTCATCTTTATCCTTATTTGGAAATGCTGCCCGGTATCAGTTTCGAGGGTGTTCCCAATTTTCTTCCCAGCACTTACATTTGCCACCTAAAAGTAGGTTTAAGAAAATGAGGTTCTATTCCTCATGGGACAAGAAATTTATAATATATATAGTATTAACATCCCACCAGGGGATCAATGTCTTCTATTTATCAGCAAACCAAAGATGATGATAAAATCATTAATTCTGTCAATATAAATGCTAAATAGAAATGGGAAATTGGATCCCTGCCTCGTGTCATCCTTCCTCTGAAAGGAAATTACAGCAGAGAAATTGAATCTGACAAATGTTAGCATTTATAGTTTAGCATCAACAGGGCAGCACGTGGTACACAATAAATGGCATGACACCTCTTAATTAAACTGTGCTTTTGTTTGGCCCAGAATGAATGCATTGTGCTTGTCTAACAAGCAAACCGCAGGCTCCCAAAGGGATCATAAAATGCAGAATAAAAGAAAAAGGCTATAAAGTTAGCAAAAAATCAGATTGACAAGCTCTGCGCTAATTATCTTTGAAATTACAGCACTACTAATGGAGGTGTAGTTTGACAGATAATAGAGGTGATCTCATTAGCAGAACACTGAATGCCTTTAATGTTTGCAAGGGGAGCACTTATTGTCTGAGCAATGCAACGAGTAGCTAGACTATAGTGTTTTTCTGCATTAGTATCTTAAACTCGACTGTAAGTTGAATTTATTAAACTATTGTTTTTGGTAGTAAATTACTTGATAGCCTGGGAAAACAAATTTTAAACAGATGTAAGCTGTTTGACTTTCATATTGTATGATGCATGAGAGAAATGTGCAGAAAGCAATATGTGTAAAATATCTTCTTTACTCCCGTGTTAGAGTGTAAACTTAATTAGAACAAAAAGTGGATTCTAATCTTCTTTCGAATGCTTGTTTTATAAAAGTATTGCCTTTTCAAGCACACGCAATATATTTCTCATTATTTAGACTTGATTTCTTGAGTAAAAAAAATATACACGTGGACCATCTGCTCATCAATTGCTTCTCTGCTTCGATTTAATGGATTTTTCTTCTAAATAGGAAGGAAAATAACTTGGCCTGCTTATTAGATGGGGTCATGATACTAATGAAAGTCCTTGAACCTCTTCGACACTTTTGTTTGAAAAAGTCTACCTGTCACGCTGGTGAATGTCTTTTTAAATATATTTTTCTCTGTGCCCTATTTGTAAATTAGGTCCCTAAAAGCTAAATCAGGGAATGTGCCACCATTCAGTCATCTGGATTTGAAAATTTGATGGGGGGGTTTTCTTAGGACAAAAGATGAATTGCATGTGAATAGATCTGTTTTCTTAAGGCAGTTACTCATGATGGTTGTGAATTTAAAGTCGTAACTCTGTAATGTGACTCGCCCAGGTAACCATCTCCAATGGCATAAAGAAAACGAAACCTCTGTGGGGTGGGGGAGAAGTATACTTCTTATTAGTTGGATTCCAAGGGCAGAGTATGGTGTCTTAATGTCACTCTCTTTCACACCTGTCTGAACAAATCTTATAAAAACAGACGTATCAATTAGCTGTTTCCACAGCAGCAGCATCTCTTGGAGGTGGAGAAGAAGGAGATGAGGGGAGAAAGCAGACTCAGCAAGGAAACTGCTTTTTCTTTGGTGGTTTCAGTGCTGGTTAAATGTGCCCTAGAGAATGAAGTCCTAAATGTATCCACACAGTAGGTATAGCATAGGCAGAAACAGCACAAACCTTCACCCAGCTGCTGTCTGGAGGGAATGAAAGAGGTGTCCATGCCATCATCCCATCCTTGATATTGTTCGTGTGGTGACACGGCCCAAACAGGCAAGAAACAATGGGAGTTTTTACACGTGAAGAAGAGGCATTTTAATTAGAGTGGCTTCGAGCACTGCTTTAATTAAAGCACCTAGAGTACTGCATCCAATTCTGGGCTCCGCACTTCAGAAAGGACGTGGAGAAGTTTGAGAGAGTCCAGAGGAGAGCCACATGCATCATCAGAGGTCAAGAGAAAAGGCCTTATGATGAGAAGCTGAGAGCCATGGGACTCTTCACCTTGGAAAAGCACAGGCTCAGGGACTTGGTGACAGCCTGTAAGTTTATAAGGGGCGGGGGCGCATCAGGATCTGGTGAACATCTGTTCACGAGGGGAACACCCCAAAGGAAGACAAAGTGTAATGGTCACAAACTGGTGGAAGACCGTTTTAGACTGGATGTAAGGAAACACTGCTTTACCATCCGAGTCTCCAGAGTCTGGAATAGGCTCCCCCCAGAAGTGGTGCAAGCACCTACTCTGGATACTTTTTAAGAAACACTTGAATGCTTATCTTGCCGGGGTGATCTGACCTCAGCTGACATCCTGCCCCTTGGGCAGGGGGCTGGACCTGATGATCTCACGAGGACCCTTCCAGCCTTAATGTCTCTGAAGTCTGTCTCATGTATCAACATCCCCATGATTCAAAGTGGCAGTGGGGGCATTCAGTTAAAGTGCTTGAGTGAAAGTGCCTCCACTACCATTTTGAAGTTTGTGGACCCTGATACAAGAGAGATGAAGGCTGGCTGGAGAGTGGTAATTACCACAATCCAGCAGACTTGAGTAATTACAGTGCATCGGAGCAGCTTCCCAGATCGTGTGCAGGCACCCAGTGTTGTCTAGCTCATGGTCTAATCCATCAGTCAAGACAGCTGAGCTCTGGGAAGCCTGTCTGCCTGTCCCAAAGTGAGCAGATTTTGAGCTTCCTTTGCAAAGAGCTTTGGAATACCTGATGACAAGTTCCACATAAGAGCTGACCCTGGCTTTGACAGGTGCTTGCTCCCTTGGTGTTTGTCTGGGCAGTAGTCGGCCACACATTTCCAGCAACTGTTTGTCTCTCCCCCTCTAGCTCCACTGAACTAGATGCATTCAAATACCCTTGACAAGGTGCTATGAAGTCCCCTGTGGTTCAGTGGTAGAACCCTTGTCTACCCCACAGGAAACCTGCGTTCAATTCCTAGACACTTATACAGCTCCTGCCATGGAGGCACTAAACATCTGGACTCAATCGGGTGTTTGGAGTCTGTCTCAGTGGCCTGATGGAAAGTCTGGGCAGCCTCCACTGCTCCAAAAATTCCTGTCCAGTCATATTCACTGGAGGTCTGCGTGGCCCTCATGCATACACCATGATCCAGGGGGACTGATGTTTGCCACCACTCACTGACAAGGTGCTACTTGAGGTACTCCTCAATCAACTCAAGGCATCCCTACTTGAGGTACCTCCTTGGTAAATTCCAGCTGTTAGTTTTCACTCATTTTTCATGCTATAGAAAAATAATAGGGCCATCCTTATGTTGCAAAGAACTCAGAAAGACCTCCAACAAGGCAGAGTGCTTTTAACGCTGTGGATTCTTATTTGAAATCTCTAAGATTTATCTTGCAAATCATGCTTGCAAACTTAGCAGCGCTCCAATTGTGGCACCCTTGAAAGGTTCTCAAGGCACCCCAGGGTGCCATGGCACCCTGGTTGAGAATCAGTGGATTAAACCGATTAACCTGTGGTGACTCGGCACTGAGTGGAACGGCTCTCAGCATGGAGCCACCAACATAATTGCAGGGAGCTGAGGGAAGCTGGGGAGGAATGCTTCCCCCGGGTCCCTGGTCTTTCTGCAAATAGTGCGGCAGCTCCACTCTTATTCTGGAGCTGGTTATCAGTGAGACCTGGGAGCCTGGGGAAACCTGTGATATAACCCTCAGTGGCTTCACTCGCAGCACAAGTGGCAGGACTGGGGAGCCTAAGGAATACACTTCTCCAGGCTCCCTGTACTTAAGTCACTCCAAGCAGCTGCTCAGTGTAGATGGGAGGGGTGGGGAGATGGGGGGAGGAACAGGAGAAGAGTGGAGGTTTGGAGGATAGAAATGTGTAGAGGGACTGGGAACTGTGCATCCCAGGATGCCAGGAGACTGCAAATTAAGTGTTTTACCCCCTGGAGCTGACTAACAATACCCTAGAATAACCAGGGTAAGACCGATCAAAGACATCTCTCATTTCCGTCGGCTTACTTTTAAAACATTTAGAGAGTGTTTAGCATGGGATAACACACTTTAATGGGTGAATGCTCCCATTTTAAGTGCCTTTATGACAGTTTAAATGTAATTTGTAACACCACCCACATATACACCCCTTGAAATGTTTTAGAGGTGGCTGAAACAACACTCCAATGAGATCTGTTCACATGAAGTAGTATTTTTGGAGTGTTTTGCTACCAGTTATATCTAGACAGGGGAGGGAGGGAGACCCAGGGCCTTCTCCTGATTCTGGGTCCTCACTAGGACACACACTGCCCCCAGGAGCCCTGCATCATCAAACTCAGAGCCAGGATTACTCCCCTCTAATGCTTCCCTTGCCAGACCCCTACTGACTCCCAGAGCCATTCCTGCCACTGGAGCCAGGCTCTTCAGATCTAGTCCCCTCTACCTCTCTAAGGCAGGGAGAGGAGGGTTAAAGGGCTTTGGAGCTAGAGTGTAAGATTCCCAACCCTACTTACTTCTCCCCTCCTCACTACCTTCTGCCCCTGTGAAGAAAGGGAAAGGTGGGGGGCAAGGGGGCACAAGGAGTGAAGAGTGGAGGCACAGGTCAATGTAGCCTCCCCTAGTGCCCACTGACCGGTGCCAGAGGAAGCTGCAGTATTTTGAAACACTCCAGCCAGGAACTGCACAGGGAGACACGTCCCTGCTTTGCCTTGGAAAAACAAAGCAGGTGGATATCAGTAATCTTTCATTTCTTTTGCCAATCAAACACAGCTCTGAAAAGACTCCATTAAAATAGATATTTATAATTTGTTTTCATTGTGTTACTTCTAAAAATGCCTACATATTGTTATAACTCCAAGTGTCACACAGGTAGTTATTTTAGGTTTGAGCTTCACCAGGCTTTATAGTATAGCAGTTGGGAAATAAGCTTTACTGCTTTATTTGATAAAAAAATGAAAACTGTAATAAATAATACAAATCAGCTCGTTTTATAGTTTCATAGATGTTAGGAGGTAGGAGGGACTGTCCAGATAATTGAGTCCAGCCGCCCTGTACTTGGGCAGGAAACACTGCTGGGATCAGATGACCTCAGCAAGATGGGCATCGAGATGCTTTCTGAAGATCGCCCGGGTGGGTGACTGTACCACCTCTGGGGGAGCCTGTTCCAAACCCTCAGCACTCAACTTGTAAAGAAGTTTTTCTTTATGTCTAGCCTGAAGCGATTCTCAATCAGCTTGTGCCTATTATTTCTAGTCCTCCCCTAGGGGGGTCTTGGTGAAAAGTTGCTCCACCAGGCCCTGATGTGTGCCTTTGATATACTTATAGGCTGCCACCAAGTCCCCTCTGAGTCTTCTCCAGCCTGAACAATTCCAAGTCTTTCAGCCTCTTCTCATATGACCTGGTCTCTAGGCTTCTAATCATGCCCATGGCCCTCCTTTGGACTCTCTCAAGCTTCTCCACATCCTTTCTGAAGCGTGTTGTCCAGAACTAGATGCAGAACTCCAGCTGCAGTCTCACCAAGGTCAAGTAGAGTGAGAGGATGACATCTTCAGCCTTGCTCAAGATGCCTCCATAGATGCATACCAGTGTTTAATTAGCTCTTCCAGCTACATCATCGCATTGGTGGCTCATGCTTAGTTTGTCGTCTATCACAACTCCCAGATCTCGTTCAGATATGATGCTAGCAAGTGTACCACTACCACGCCTGTAAGTGCATTGTGCATTATTTCTCCCCAGATGGAGGACTTTATATTTCTCCATATTAAACAACATCAGGTTGAGTTCTGCCCACCTTGCTAGCCTGTCCAGGTCAACCTGTATTGCCAGCCTCTCTTCAAGCATAACCACACTCCCCCATAGTTTGGTGTCATCAGTGAACTTTGCTATTTCACTTTTAATACCTGAATCCAAATTGTTGATGAACATGTTGAAAAGCACTGGTCTAAGTACTGAACCCTGGACGGCTGCCACTGGTCAGGATGGTGCCACTGGTCAGCTGCCATGATGATTCAGTTCAGTCATTCAATATTCTCTGGGTCCTACCACAGAGCCAGCTACCTAGCTGATGGGCCGTAAAGTAGTTGAGGCTGAATTTTCCCAATTTTTCATGAGGACTTTGTAGGAGGCCAGGTCAAAGGTCTTTTTGAAGTCTAGGTATTACATTTCCCCCCATCCAGGTAGCAAGTAATTTGATCACAGAAGGAAATGAGGCTGGTCTGGCATGACCTGCCCGTAACAACCTGCCATGTTGGCTATCCTTCAAAATACTGCCTTCTGCTAGCCTGTCTGTAATGGCTTCTTTGATAGTTTTCCCCAAGATTTTACCAGGGATTGAGGTCAAATTGATTGGCTGGTAATTTTCTGGGTCCTTCTTTCTCCCTTCCTTGAAGATAGGCACCATGTTGGCCTTCTTCCAATCTTCTGGGACCTCTCCCAATTGCCACAAGTCTTCAGATAACTTTGCCATTGGTTGCACGATGACATTGGCCAATTCTTTTAGCACCCTCAGGTGTAGTTCATCTGATCCTGCTGATGTATAGATATTTAGCCTTTGTAGATTTTCTCCCACAAGATCTATGCCAACTATGGGAGGGTAGTCACCCCCACCATGATCATCCTGTATCCTGTCAAGCAGGCTAACACCCTGGGACTGTAGGAGTACCTATGTAAAGTAGTCATTCAGGAGTTCGGTTTTGTCTTGAGTGTCAGTTATCAGACATCCCATTTTGTTCACCAGGGGCCCTATGCTTCCCTTATTTTTTTTCCAACTTCCTACATATCTAAAGAAAGACTTTTTATTGTCCTTTCTTCTGGTTGTCAATCTGTATTCAGTTTGTGCTTTTGGTGTTCTGATCTGCTCCCTACAGGAGTCGGCTGTTGCCAAGTACTCCTCTTTGGTTCCTGACTTCCATATTTATTAGCTTCTTGTTTTAATTTCAGAAGGTCCATGACTTCCCCATTGAGCCAAAGGGGTCTCCCAGCCCTTTTGCTGCCTTTCTTTTGAAAGGGAATGGACTTCCTTTGAGCTTTTAGGATTGCTTCCTTGAAGAATGACCATCTTTTTGTACCCCCTTCCTCATCAGACTGTGGTCCTGCAGGGCCTTGCCAACCAATCCCCTAAGCTTGTGGAAGTCAGCTTTCCTAAAATCAAGGATTTCTACTTTACTGTCCAATTTCCCTGACTTATAGTGGATGGAGAAAGTGATCATCTCATGGTCACTGTAACCCAATTTCCCTTCCATTCTCAAGTTGCTCATTAGATCATCCCCTTTGGTGAGAACCAAGTCTAAGACTGCCTTGCCCCTGGTCAGCCTGTGGACTTCTTGTGTTAGATAGAGTTCCTCAGTGCAAGTGAGGAAGCTTTGTGAGGTATCCGATCAAGGTGAGTGCTTATCCCACAAGATGTCTGGGTAGTTGAAGTCACCCATGATGACCATGATCCGAGAACATGCAGCCTCTGCTAGTTCTCCAGGGAATTCCTGGTCAAGCTGTTCCTCTTGGTTTGGAGGTCTTTAATAAACTCCTATGGTCAAATCCCCTTACCTGTGCTCTCCCTGTATCTTGACCCAGAGGGTCTTAAGTCATCCTTCTTTGTTTCCGTTAAAACAGCTGGAAAACCACCTCCCCCACATAAAATTCTTGCTCCAGGTGAGGATCGAACTCACAACCTTGGCATAGCTCACTCAAGTACTGCTGTATAAGTACCATGCGCTAACCAATTGCGCCACTGGAGCCTATGTATGGTAGCACTACTGGTGCTATATTTTTTCTAACTCATAAGTAGCAGTGAACAATTGGCATGATTCTTTTGTATTTCTAGAAGCACAAAAACCTTCAAACATGTTGCTTTTGGTAGTGATATAATGATCTTTCGTGTGATATCTCTGGTGACAGATGGGGAAATTGCCTTTAATGGCCTTTATTTGTGTGAAAGTACAAACTGTGAACACAAGTTACTATACCTTTATACTAAAAGGTAAATGACTTGACTATGTCCATTAACCTGATTAGTGATACAAATAAAGAGCACCACATTGGCAGTGAATCCAATTGAAACTGAACTGTTATTTAACTCTGTCTTTGTTTTCAGTATTCTTCAGCACATCCCTTTTAGGAGGATAATAGAAAGCATCCATACTGATTATCAGAAACAAGTGCAAAGGAAGCTTTGGCTCTTGATGTCTTGTGAAATAACTGCAAACATAAGGGCTGACAGGAAGCCCAGAGTAGTTTACATGATGCAAATGCAGAACCTACATCTGCATTATTTGGACAAGCTTTTGAATCATCCATATTTGTTTAAAATGTAATTATAAATCCCAAGTGACTATAGTTGCCGTTTCCAGTTGCAGACTAACTTATGGAAAAGATGACATGGGATGCATCTCAGACAGCTAAAGCCAACTTGAGGACGATCGCTGATTTAATCAGTTGTCAGGAGGGCTGGTGGATGGAGAGGCCGGACACAGCATATTGGTTGCAAAAATTAACTTTTACTTTAAATTTACATAGGCTGCTGGTGGCCACAATGCAGGTGATAAGGTTGCTTACATAGTTACAGGTAACGAGTTGCTTGCGTAGTTACAGGTAACGGGATGAGACGACGAGTTCGTGAATGAAATGAGCCGGCAGGATGAGGGGTACGTCAGGAATGGTCGGTGACAGAGAGTTGTTGGTGGGTGATCAGTGCACCAAGTTTACTCTGCCGCATGTTCAGAGCTCTCCGACTTGGGCGGAAGCTGCCCCGACCTTTATACTTTTAGAGTAGCCAATGACAGACCGCCAGGTGGGAATAAGTAATGAGGTGGAATGTACCAAATTTAAAAGTGACTGCAGTTGCTTAGGGCCGTTCTATTGTTCACCAGGGCACCTGAGGAGAAAACTAGGAGTAATGGCTACAAACTCCTGGAAGACCAATTCAGGCTCAGTTCAGGCTGTGAATCTATGAATAGCTGTGGAAAGTGGCCATAATGGAACAGGAGCAAAATTAGGTGGATTGCAGATAATCCTGGTCTGGAGTGGTGTAACTCCAAGATGACTAACAAGTGCTTGAAGCCACTTAGAAGATGTTAAAGTGAAGCCAGTCCAGGGGTTAACTGATCCAGAACCTGCCTAAATTTACCTGGTAACAAGGCCCTAACTATTTCAGACACTTCATGGGCAGCAGCCTGTTTCATTAGATGCTAGGAAATGGACTGGCAGAAAGAAAACAATGTAAAGGTGTGAGGGCAGGGGAGGGGAGGCTGCTCAGAGAGATCATCAGGGGGTATTGATTGTACTAGTTAAGAGAACTGAGGCATTTAACACCTTAAGGGCCCAAGTAATAAAACAAGAATCCATAATTCCTCTTGAGACGGAGATTAATACAATCCAAGGTGTGAACAAACTTACATTTGGGACGGTTTCAAAAGAGGCGGCAGGACTCTTTTTCTCTAAACCACACAGATGCTGTAACATGCTAACAGTTTCATGTGTGCAAGCTGGGAGCCATTCAAATGCAGCAAAAGTTACAGCTTGAACTCTGCTTCATTGAGGGTTAAAGCTGGAGCAGCTTTGCTACTTTTCTGTGGCCTCCAGCTTGTGTATCCCTAACAGTTAGAGAGGAGCAGCTGCTGTGAGCTCCTGATAAGCATCTCCTCTTTTGAAACATCCCACTTCTGAAACGGTTCCAAATGCATGTTGGTCCTTGCCCACGGTCTGTGGATGATTTCCCATTATGTAATTTCATGTTCAAGATGTTGGGGTTTTTTTTAAGTTTTGTTTTTGTTTAAGGACAGCTAAAGTCAGTAATGAAATATCCAGGGAGATGAAAGTGTTTTGCCTGGGCGCGTGCATATGTGTGTGGGGGGGAGGGGGGAAGGTAGAGGGGGAGGAAATGACACAACATTTACAATATTTTCTGGCTCCTTTGAATTCCTTTCTTTTGCTACTCACTGGGTACATCTGTATGAGACTCTTTACTGTGCAGTAGCACAATTTACACTGCAGTAAGTGTGCATGTCTACATATACACGTTTACCTTGCAGTACATTTTGCTACTCATGAGTAAATTTGCTATCTGCAAATGCAAATACCAAGTTTGACTCGTGAGTACTTACTGCATAATAATGCACGTGTAGACCCCTACCAGGAGCAGATGTGCTCCCAGCCAATCCTGCCACTAGGGGGCCAGTCTCATTACAGCCCCAGGACTGGCCCACCTCTATGGCAGCCCCAATCACAGGCCCTTTAAAAGACTGCAGGAAGTTTTAGCCCCAGGGCACAACAGGGAGCCTGGAGAGACTCTTGACTTCTGCTGCCCCTGCTCAGGCTGCGGGCTACCTGTGCCTGCCTGCCTGTACCAGCCTGTCTGCCTGTACTCTGGTGCCACTGCCTGGCACCACAGTGCCACACAGCTGTCAGCCCTACACTGTAGACCTGGTTGCTGCAGGGTCCTGTTAGGCCTGCCAGCACTCAGGCCCAGCTGCAGCCAGGTCCTGGCCACCAATGCTAGCACCAGCTGCCCATAGCCAACTCCCAGCAACCTGCTCAGACCCTGCAGGTGTTGTGGGGCATCACCTTACCTCTATGCAGCTGCCCCTGTGCTGCCAGGCCTCAGCAGCTGCCTGCAGCTTCACTGGGCAGTCAGTGCCCCTATACTAGACACTGGAGGCAGCTGCCCAGGCCTGGCAGCACAGAGACGGGTGCACAGAGGCCTGGAGAGCTGACACGGGAGTCACAATGGCATCATCACCAATGCCTTATGCTACTACCTGGGGCCCCAATTGATCACAGGAGGAGACTGGTGACGTTGTAGCACTATGGGGCAAAGTGGAGGTACAGCAGCAGGGCTACAAGACAGGTGCTCCAATGCCCACGTCTGAAGGGCTGTCAGGCTAGATGTCGGAGCGTGGGCATGGCCAGTGGATGCAGCAGTGATGCATTAACGTTGAGGCACAGTGGCTCATCGTTACTGACCATAACCATCAGCCAAGGAGTGCATGCCTTTTATGCAACAACTGGATGTCATCTTTGCACCCTAGGTCCCAGGCCACAGCCATGCTGTGTAAAGCAGCATGGGCAGCCTGCCCAAGCTCCCGCTCCAATTTGGCACCCACAGTGATGTGTCACCCGGGGAGAGCCCATCAGGGCACCAGTAAGCTGTCCCACTGACCTCCCCACCCCAACCTCCACCAGCAACTTAGTGATTGCCCCGACAACTCCTTAGCTTCAGCCTCAGTCACGAGGTATGGCTGGACATGTCACTATCAGCTGTCAGCAGTGCCAGGTCCTCTCTGGAAGGGGCCCTGCCCAGGCACCTGCATGCTGTGCCCCACCACCTGATGAGTCTGCCAGGAGCCACATACCATCTTCACCAGCTGGAACTCATTGGAGTCACCAGACATGCCAGCCCCATCCATATGGTGATTCCCATACTGGGGGAAGGGAGCCCTCACCCCTGCCTCTGGTCTTGGCCTGACCATGCTCCCCTGGCCCCTAGCATCTTATCTCATAAATGTTGTAAGCCCTCAAATACAGCTTTATCACAGCCCTGCAGCCACATGCAGGAAAGAGGCCACAGCTGATAGCCAGGATGCAGACTCAGCATCACCACCGTCTGTAGCCAGGGCCCTGGGGATGGGCCAGCTCAGCCCTGCTGCTGTACCTCCACCTAGGATTGGACCCTCCTCCTAGACCAGCTGGTGCCGGCCACAGAAGACAGGTAGGCAGATGCATTGATGTGGCATGTGGAGAATATTGCCCAGCAGAATAGGTGGCAGGTGGAGGATGTTGTGGCAGGCCAGTAGGCTCCTCCATTGAGCCACCCACCTCACTGTGCCTGACCACCTTCCAGGCTTCAAGTGCCTCCCTGGGGGGACCTCGCATCTGACCGACCCCCATCCTGGAGCACACCCACTAGCTTGTGGTTTCCACTGCCAACACCCAGGGCTGGACTTGATTCTGGCTCTGTGCACCCTGGGAAACACAGGCCAAGTAGCCCTCGAGGGTACTTGATTCACTTCAAGAACTTGGGATGCTTCCCTCATTCAGAAGCACAAGTAGCAGTCTCCCTTAATCAGCCGAACCAAGGGGACCCCAAGACATAATCTAGACCCACTCCTAATAAGTCTCCCACACTAAGTACAAAGGAGAACTTTATTGGTTACAAGGGGCAGAGTTGAAATAGGGTACAGGGAAGAGCAATATCAAATAAATCCCATAGAGCAAACTCCCCTGGCTGGGTAGCCTTTGAGCACACATCTGAGTTACTGCGAGCTATATATCTAGCTAGATCTCAGGTAGCTTACTCACAAGTATTATCCAGAGGCAGCTGGAGATTCCCTCTGGAGGCAGGCAGTTCCTTGATCATGAGTTTTGAGAAAGAGAGTAAGTTTCATATGGTCCAGCTCTTCTCTGTCTCTGAGTCTTCCTCATGGCTGCTGCCCCCTCCTCCTGGGCAGTCCTTAACTTATATAGCCCTTGTGACCTCATTTACCTGGTCCAATGGAGGTCAGCACCTGTTGGCTGTCAGCCAACCAATTTGAAATGCATCACTAGTTGCTGGGCAGACTGGCAGTGCCTAGCTCCCCAGGGAGCTAGGGTGTGGGATGGGTACCAGGAGTCATGGGGCTGGGTGGATCTGCTTAGGATCCAGCTTCTGGCCTTGGAACAGAATCTCATGGAGGCCCTGTGGGAGAAGTCATAACCAGGTCAGTACGGGACATGGAGGAGGGCTGCTGGGTGCTGGATACTGTCTTAGCCCTGGAGGTCCCCTTCATGCTGCCTACTGCCCTGCCTCTGCCCCGGGCTAGCCCTGTCTACCCCCTGCCAGCTGCCAAGCACGCAGTAGCAAGCCCCATCGTAGGCCTGGGCGGAGGTCCAGCACTGCCTCCATCAAACAGAAATCCCTGCCTCAGCCCCCACCCCAGGTCCCTTACCACCCAGGCCCCCCACCTGGGCCCAGCTGGCCCACTTTGTGTGGCCAGATGTTGCCTGTTGCACGAGCTCTGGATGCTGGTTCAGAACCACCATCCAGCCTATGGTTTGACAAGACACTGCCCATCCGGCCTGCTGGGGAAAAAGGTTGACCACCACAGTAGTAAAACTATAAACTGTAGTAAAGCTGTTTTTGTTTTTAATTCATGAGAATTGGAAAAAACTTATCTTTCCAGTTTAAAGCTTGATTTAAGCCAAAAGATTATCTCTCAGCCTTTTTTAAAAAAACCTTATTAAAACATTCTGTTGCCCTTTATTAGCTGCAGAACTTTTAATGATAGATGTCACATGTAGGGGAGCACTTGACTATCTTATGGTATGTACAGATGTTACACTTAGAAGTTTGGGAGGTTACATTGAGCAAAAATGGCCACCTGACCCAACTTAGTTCACCCACATGGGGACCTTACACTTAGATTCCTAGTCAGGTCGATCTAAGTACCAAACCATACAGATATTTGGGAAGGTTACACTGGGAAAAAAAGTCTGGCCTGATCTAACTTAGTTTCCCTCAGAAGTGGTAAATTAGATCAGGCATAAGTTAAATGGGTTAGTCTAATCTAACAAATGTGTACGTGTTTAGAACACAGCCCCAGGGATGGCAAGGCCCAGATACTCACTAGCCCCAGAGCTGCACTTTTTCTTCTCCCCTCTCCCCCACCACCATCCAGCTGTTTTTAGCCTCCTAACCCTTCCACCTTCCAGATGGACAACTCCCCGTGCGGACCAACCAAACCTCCGTTTGGACCCACCAGATCCCCCAGCCATGCAACTCCCCTCTCCCATGGACCCAGTTGCACCCTTAACCCCACCAACCTTTCCCTGAATCTCACCAACCCCCCTTGCAGAACCACTAGCCTCTGCAATCCCACCAAGCCACCCCTGAACCAACCAAACACTCTGCCCCACCAGGACCTGCTAAACCTCCTACTCCTACCAAACTGTCCTGGACCCACTACCCTCTCTGATCCTACTGAACTCCCCCACACCATGGACCCACTAGCCCTCCTGCTCCCTCCTGCCCTTCCCCCCTCACTAATTTACTGATCTCAGGTCTTGGTAACAGTGAACATCTGGAAACCAACACCTGACCTACAGTCATGCTGCTTAAAGTCAGCCACATGACTGTAGATGGGATCCCAGGAAGATATGTCCCTGGCCTAAATTTGTTTTGCAGTTCGTTTGCAAAACAAACTAGTATCACTGAGTTAGATCAGGAGGCCTTTTTTTTTTTTAGCTGATCTAAACTCCTGAACTTCTAAGTGTAATGCCTGTACATACCCTTAGGTGCAAAGAGGTACATTGGCAGTCACAGAATGTGTCGTCTGTACTCAGGAAGTTCATTCTCTTCGCACTGGGGTAAACCAGTTCTGATGAAGCTCTTTCCAGCAACAAGCTTCCACAGAATTCTAGAAATAGTCTTTTCTCTTTCCTCAGAGAGAACCATTGCAATCCCAAGTATCAGACGAACAAGGCCATATCAAATGCAATATAGAAATGCAAATAAAGCAAACTAAGTTAATCTTTATACAAATAACATACACATAATGGATCATTTACTATCTTCAGTGGAGTAAGTTTCAAAGAATGTAGGATGTGGTAGTAGCATTGTAGTTTTAAGAATTTTTAAATAACTTTATTTCAGTGTATCTAAAGTGAATGCTGCAAGATATTATCCAATGTGCATATGACTAGGAAATCAGAAATCCCCTTTGGGCCTTGAAACCATCATTCAGGAAACATTATGATGGTGTCAAAAATCCCCTTTGGGACTTCTTTTTATGAACAAAGTTACCCTAAAGATAATCCCTGGGTTGAGTATAAGAAATTATACAGATGCAGAATAAAATATCCTTTTCTACCTAGTGAGTTTAGTGTTCTTACTTTCTTTGCATTCCATATAAGTACATTTTAGATCAAAGTGGGAAACATGAAAATGAAAGAGTTAATGAAATTCAAAGTAAACTAAAATATTGCTTTTTTGTGTGGCGTATATGTGAAGGTTAACAAAACAAAAGCAAAAAGCAGGAAGTGGAACAGTGAAGGATCTTACAACCGTGATAATACACATATTTTGTACATAAAGGACAAAGATATAGATTTATGCTGGTAACTGCAAATACTACAGTATGTGTGAAGTACTTTATGTGGCATGACTGTAGATCAGGTGCTGGTTTTGTAGATGTTCACCATTACCAAGAGACTGATCTAAGTTAATTGGGGTGGAGGGGAGGTGCTGGTGGGATCAGATGCTGTGGGATGGGGCGGGGTGCAGTGGAGTGGGGGGGTTTATGGGTGGCCATCCAGATGGGCTATAGCAAGAACAGTGAGGCCAGCCAGGTGCAATGCACAGGGGAGCTGCCAGGGCTGAGACCGCCCTGGGCCGGGCAGCAGTTTCTGTGGAGGACCAACAAGGCCAGCACTGTAGCAAGCAGGAGCCTGGGTGATGGGATGTCACTGCCAAGGCCAGGGGACCGAGCAGCCATAGCAAAAGGGGCAAAAGCTGTGGCAACAAAGTTGCCATGTGCTGCTACTGTGCTCTGCACACTGCTCCTGGCCCTAAAAGCAGCTGCCCAGGGAGTAGCACATGGGGGCCCTTTTGCAGATGGCTGCCAGCTGCAGACTGCTGATGCTGGACCTCAGCTCCCCCTAGTGGCAGCAGATGCCCATTGCAGGGTCACAGGGAGCAGGAGCAGTCTGCTGATAGGAGAGCAAATCTGTTCCCGTGTCCTTGCACATGTAGATGCATACCTGGGAGAGTTCACTTTTGAGTAGCTTACTTGAGTAAACTGCCCCCAGATTATTTGCAAATGTAGATGCACCCAAGGACTAGTCTATATATACAATTCTATATATCCCACATACAGCCCAGAACTTTTTCCCCAAGAACCAGGTGTTAGACATTGTAGTGTGCATTATACATGAGAAATATTGGAAGAGCAGGGTCTGCCATTTACCAAGTGAAATCAAAAATAAAAACTGCAGTAGTCCATAGGGAGCAGAACATTAAACAAGTGTGGCTCCCTTGATGCTGCTGTTCAGTTACTTACTACAAGGAAAAACTTTTTTTTCTTCATTCTGCCTTTGACAAACAAGATACGTAATATATTCCAGGGCATGCTGTATATGAGAAAATATGGCATTCTACCGTAACGGTATAGCAAGGGGGACTAGTTAGTTGAAGTTCCCAACTTCACTGAGATTAATGAAATTTTTCAGTATAGCTCATAAGAGCATAAAAGGAATACTCACATTGTGCCTAACAATGGTTATAGAGCACAACCTACCTAAACCAAGATTTATCCAACTTTCAAACTGTAGAAAAAAAATGCAAGGACAAGGCCTTGTGCTTCCTTGCATACTTCAGTTAACATTGTCTTTTCCTTATTGCTACATAATTCTCTATTTAATCTTTCTACTAGAAATTAATGAATTCTACTAAAATTAATTAATTCAAATACATTTCAAGCAATCATCAATTTTAAAGTATCTTGGAAACCCAAGAATCAAATACATCCAAATCTTTCCTCTGAAGTGAAACATCCATTACCTCATCTCTGGTTGAACAGATTCTCAGATAAACTCATAGCTGAGGAAAGAGTTCCTAGGTGCATCTACACAAGATGTTTTCTGTGCAGTTGACTAATCGTACAGTAAATGTCTTGGTGTCTACACATGCACCCCTACTAGGGCATGTAAAACTATTCAAGTAATCAACTGTAAAATACAAGTACCACCTTGCTGCAAAGTTTTTTTCATGTGCAGCAGTACACATGTAGATGCTACCCCAGCTGGCTGGGATACAGAGTGCTTCAGAGTGAGACTAGCTTACAGGCAGCCCCTGCACTGAAGCACCCTTGTGCCTCAGCCAGCCACTCTGCAGCACATGGAGCCTGGTCAGAGCAGCCCTGGGCTGGCAGGCTGGCCCCTGGATCCCATGCTAACTAAAGCTGCTCAAGGACTGTGCATGAATAAACTCTGGAGCAATATGCTCTGGAGTTTTTAACTTCTGGGCACATATTCACTGGCATACCCGGAAGCAAAATCTCTGGAGCAATAAACTCCGGAGTTTATTCATACACATTAATCGCACGTGTAGATGCACCCCTTGTGCTCCTTTCAGAGCAGTAAGTGGGACAAATCTTCAGCTGATATAAACCGGTATAGCGCCACTGAAAGCACAACAGTGATGCAGCTTATTCCAAGTCCTTCTATATGGGCATGTATATTTAAAAACCTATAAAATAAATAAACCTAGAATCCCCAAAGTGATTTTTTTTTTCAGTTTTGAATCTGAAATTTACTTTCTATGACTATTCCCTAGTACAGTTTTGCTGTTTCCATTAGCACTTTTGTAGTAAATGTGTGCACTGGAATATTTACAGGCAGCACATAACAGAAGTGGTGAATTTCCAACCAGGTGATATTTGTCACTTATTGAGTTGTGTTTTCAGTTTCAGGGCAAGATCAAATAAGGTGTGGAAAGCTTCAGCCACTGATAACTTTTCAAGATAATGAGATGAGAGGAGTTACACAAATCCAAGTCCTGACTTCATGCTTAAAACCAGTTCTTGCTATCACATGAGTGATAATAAATGCCAGCTCTAATGTTTGGTAGACTCAACCACAAACCAGTTCATTTTCTAAACAAGTTTTGGACACTTGCTTTAATTTCTTAGACAAGGGTTCCTGAACCAGATACGGCTTGACCTTGAGGTTTTACAGATGTATGCCATAACAAAGCTTCCCTGGGTCACTGCTCAGCAGCTGCTTTCTTTCTGTAGTTACAGCACCTGCTGGACAAAGGGTAAGACTAAAATCCTTGAGTAAGGGGCCTTGATTTAGACTGTGAAAAAGAGGAGGTACACCTTGATGTTTAAAGGCATGGCAATTAACAAGATCTTGTTTCTATGGAAAAAGTGGAAGAGAGGTCTCTCTTTCCACCTAGTAGCTCCCTTCCACCCCACACGCTTCGTATTTGGTTTCTTCCTTCCTCCCTGTTTTACTGCTGTAACTCTGCTCTCACCCTTAACTAAACTCCTCAGTGAGTATGATGATCCAACCAGGTATATGTCTATGTTATAGTACTTTCATCTAGTCTGTATTTCCTTAACTTCTTAATAAAAATGTCATAGAAGACAGTGTCAAAAAACTTACTAAAGTCAAGATATATTGTATTCTCCCTCCCCCCACAACAATGCACAAAGCAACATTATCATAAAAGGAAATCAAGTCAATTGGGCATGACTTGTTCTTGGTGAATCCATGCTGGCTGTTCCTGATCACCTTGTTCCCCCCTAGGTTCTTCCAAATAGATTCTTTGAGAACTTACTCTTGATCTTTCCATGTTTTGAGTTCAGATGGACTGATCTGTAGTTCCCTAGATCCTTCTTCTTTCTTTTTATAAAGATGTGCACTGTACTTGCTTCTCCCAATAAACCAGGACCTTCACCCAACCTCTACAATTTATCAAAAAGGATAGCCAAAGGCCTTGAAATCATCTCAGCAAAATTCCTTCAGCACCCTCAGGTTCATCCCATCCATCCCTACTGACTTGAAAGCAACTAACTTCTCTAAGTAATCCCTAACCTGTTCTTCCACTACTGTATGCAGTTACTCTTCTTCCCTATCTTTGATGCTAAACATGCTTGTTATGGGGTAGCTGACCCTATTTGTGAAGACTGAAGTTAAAAAAAAAAGCATTAAATACTTCTCCCTTCTCTGAATCATCTGTAACTAGATTTCCTTCCATAGCATGTAAGAGACCTATGGTTTCTTTGGTCTTCTTACTTTTAACATAGTTGTAGAGTCTATTGTTTTTATGTCCCTTACCAGTTGCATCTCATGAGACGCTGGTTTGCTGACCTTTATGCTAACAGGCAAACCCAGAGGTTATTAGATGCCATAATCAGAGTTAGATGTATTTATCCTACAGCAGTTGACCAGTTGTATCCTACAACTAACACCTAAAACAGAGCAAGGATCTGCTTTCCTTGTTGTGCTGCAGGTGTTAACTATTTCAAGAAAAACATGACCCCATGAAGTTTGCTCTTGACAGGCAAGGCCTAGAAGGAAATGATTATCACAGTTTAGTTTAAAATGGTCTTGATGTGGTGTAAGCACCTACTCTGGACTCCTTCAAGAGACATTTGGATGTTTATTTTGCTGGGATCCTTTGACCCCAGCTGACTTCCTGCCCCTGGGGCAGGGGGCTGTACTCGATGATCTTCTGAGGTCCCTTGCAGCCCTAAAGTCTATGAAATCTATGTAATACGTACGTGACAGTTCTTGCTGAGGGTTCTGGGTAGAGTGTGCATTTGAACCCTCCCTGGATAATATGAACAATTAGTATTACTAATCAAGACCATTTTAAATTCACGCTTTTGTTCACTTTACCAACTGCAACATCACACTGGTGGCTCATATTCATCTTGTGGTCAATCTTGATCCCCAAGTCCTTTCTGGCTATGGTGCTAGCAAGTGCAGCACTGCCGAGCATATAAGCATGATGCAGATTTTTCTTCCTCAAGGTGGAGTACCTTGCATTTTTCGGTGTTGAAAGACATCAGGTTTCATCCACCCATTTTCTGAGCCTGTCAAGGTTGGCCTGGATCATCATTCTGTTCTCAGGTGTGGACACTTTACCCCAAAGTTTGGTGCCATTAGCAAACCTGGGCAGTCCACTTCTGACACCAATGTCCACATCATTAATCAAGATATTAAAGAGTAGGGCCAAAGACGGAGCCTTGGGGGACCCCACTGGTCATGGCACACCACAATGATTGACTTCAGTCAGCTACCAATCTCCGGGTCTGACCTTGGAGCCAATTTCCCATCCATTGGACTGTGATGTAGCCAAGTTGGCCGGTTTTTCTATGAGATGATTGTGGGATACCAGATCGAAGGCTTTTTTAAAATCAAGATATATGATATCAATCTCTTCTCCCTTGTCCAGGTGATACATCACCTGTTTGAAGAAGGAGATGAGCTTGGTCAGGCAAGACCTACCCACAACAAACCCGTGCTGGCTATCCCTCAGGATGTTGCCATCAGCCAGTTTGTCAAGAATGGTTTCTTTGATAATTTTTTCCAAGATCTTCCCTGGGATAGAGGTCAGGCTGATGACCCTGTAGTTCCCCAGATCTACTTTCCTCCCTTTCTTGAAGATAGGCACCACATCAGTCTTCTTCCAATCTTTGGGCACTTGGCCTGAGCACCACAAGTTCTGGAAGATCTGTGCCAGTGGCAAAGCTATGATGCCTGCCAGCTCCTTGAGTACCCTGGGGACACAAAGTTGTGGGGGGATGTGGGCACATTAGAAGGGAGTGGTAGGCTCCAGGCTGACCTTGACAGGTTACAGCGGTGGGCAGATGAGAATAGGAT